>CM047748.1:26921680-27521680 GCA_026225825.1 Pistacia integerrima
ATCTTAATGGTGATGCCGCGTGGTTGAAGAGATTGGGGTGGGAAGATACGAGGAAAGGAGGAAACACGATGGAGAAAGGGGTGCAAGCGGATGTGGGTTCGCTAGCTGGGTTGCAGGCGGTTGTAGAGTGGGGTTGCGAAAGGGATTTGTGTTTGTTTGGTTGGCTTGGGTTTTGCGATAGGTCAAAGTGATTTATCCTTTTTTTTTTTTTTAATTTGATTAATAATTGCTTAACTATAAAATTTATTAACAATTTACTGTTTTGCCCCTGTTTTATTAAAACTAACATAAAAATATTAACGTAAAACTAACATAAAATTTATTAGCAATGGAAGCTACGTCGCAAAGCATTAAGTGGGGTCTGATTAGGATTTTTCTTCATGTTCGTCCAAGTCATATCGAAAATCTTTGCAGTAAAGACAAAGAAATATTCATAAAAAATAAGTTAAAAGGAAATATTCATAAAAAAATGATCTTTGAATTGAGCTTTTGGATATGCTTTAGCATAGTTCATGTATAACTTCTCAATTATAATTTTTCTTCATTCTGAATTTCAGATTTGTTTATTTAGGTATAATTCACATGATTTAATAATTAAGTCATTTTTTTTTCTTAACTTATGTGATCATAATCAGTCCACTAATTAAACCATTGGTTTTCAGAACTTTCATTTTAGAAAATCAGAATTTAAGTAATTAATCTCTCCGTAGCTTTCTTAAAATCAGATTAATTATTATAGACAAATAGTAGAGGAGTTTTATCAGAATTATTGGGTGCAGATGACGATGAAAAAAAAAAAAACCATGTGAAATCTGACCAACTTCTGAAGCCAAGTACAATAATTGAGCGAACGGCCTTGCAAAAGAAATCACACAAACATCACAAGCCGAACAGTAAAAAAAATTATCTTCAGGTGTGCTTGACTCAAAAAATATTATACGAATAATGTTAGCCTTACTCACTCTTTCTACTCATTTCTCTTACTCACATTTGTTAAAAAAGTGAAAAAGTGGATAAGGCTAACATTTTAACAAAGGTGAATAAGAAAAGTGAGTAGAGAGAGTGAGTAAGACTAGCATTACTCATATTATATTACCGAGTAATATTGAGTGCGTTTGGTTTATTATTTTGGATATGATTTTGGAAATAATATTGGATAGTTGAATAAGGGAGTATTACGAGGTAAAATTTAAAAATTTGTTAAAAAACCCCTAGGTTTGCTAATTTAATTAAATACCCCAATATATAAAATGACAAAAACACCCTCACCACCTGTAGTGTCAGATTCCGATCACCACCATTGGAATCCGGCCAAAAAATTGTGTTATAACACAGACCGGTCAGATTTATGTCGTAAAGCGTCGCTATGGCCTTTTTCGGCCAGATCTTCAGCCAGATGTGACCGTCGATGGCCGAAAAAGGCCAAAGAAGTCCATCTTTGGCCATCGTTTTCAGTCAACGATGGCTAAGATTTGGATGTCGTTGACGGCCAGATTGGTGAACTATCAGCCAGTTTTGGTCGTAGTGTAGGCCGTTGTACAGATTCTGGCTACCACCGACGGTGGTTTTCAGAATCTAGAAAGTATAGGTTGATGGGGGTGTTTTTGTTAATTTTTAAAATTTTTTTCTGGGGGTATTTAATGAAATTAATAAACTTAAAGGGTCTAAAAGTAATTAAAAAATATAATAATATTTCTGGAATAATGTGCCAAACAATATTTGGAGAATAAGATTAGGAATATGGGTAGAAATAGGGAGTCAAACGCACCCATTGTATTTCTAGAAAGATAGATTACCAGAGAATCTTTAGAGAAATGTCTTTAGTTGATTGAAATAAATTAGTGGGTATGTTATAATAATATGTTTGGTTGGGAGGATAAATGAGTGGGTGTTTTATGTAGATTACTAATCCTCCTTTTTAAATAGTAATATAAGATTATTTTTAAATTATTTTAACCCCCTATATTTGAAATTTTGCTAAAACACCCCAATCATATAAAACTTTAATTTATAGCAAAATCACCCCCACCCACCTTAAGCCATTGCCGACAGCCAACCACCACTGTCGAGACACCGTAATGGCACATGATCGGTCGAATCTGACAGGTTGTGCGTTGGTAAGGCCTAATCCAGATCTGGCCGTGAATCACGACCACATATCTAGTGGTGAAAAGGGTAGATCTTTGGCCGTGAAACGACCACCATTTCATGGCCAAAGATCTGGCCTTTTATAAGCTGACCAATAACAAGTTACCGTGTTGGGATTGTGAGAAAAGATTGTGGAGATAGCATTACTCTTATTTTTTATTAACAGAATTGTTTTTCAACTTGACAGACGTTAGTGGGAAACTAACTGATAGAGGGTATATCTGACTTTTTCGTACTAATCAAAACCTTATTTTAATTTTTTTATTTATAAATTTGTATATAATTCCTCAAAGCAAATCTCACAAAATCAATTACTCAAAGAAACCACAATATGAACAAAACATATAAAAGTCACAGAACAAGCGTCGTAGATAGGTTCATGTGAAATTCAATAGGAACTGAAGCCATGCAGCCAGTTACTGGAGCGGACTTGACAGGAGTCATATCTCCGTTAGCCACCAGGGATGCTTAGAGCTTTGAAATAGTTTTTGTGGAGTTGTTAAATGGTTTAAAGTCGTTTGGCTGAATCAAATTATTAATTGCAGTTTGATTTATAAACCATAGTGCTGCTTTCCAGCTGGAGTGATAAGATGTTGCTTAGATTTACCAAAATGGGAAGAAAAGAATAATCATTGAATTAATTAGTTGAAATAGGAATCCTGAATAAATCTTCAATTTTTTAAATTATAATAATAATACAACAAATATTGAAATTGTAAAATTTGTGACATGTATAACCTTTATTTTCCTTATACCAAACGCGTTTCATATAATGTTTGCAAGTAAATATTCTTATATTTGACCAAAAAATTTCAACCAAATTTATGATATTATATTAATCTATGGACACTCATCTTTTAGTGGATCCTTCATCCAAAATTTTGGTTTAGATTTTAGAAAGACTTAGAGACGTCTTTACAAAGGAAATGGTTGTCCTTTCTGTATATTTAGCTAGTTGCATTAAACGTTAATGATTTTTTCTCAAAGAAAAGGAGGGGTAGACTCTAGAGTTAATTAAATATACTTCATTATGCACCAAAAAATGTGAGAAGATGAAGAAGGCATTACTGATTTCCAACTGGAGTGAGATGTGATGTGAGGGTGCACATCCTTGACCCGAAGAGACTATTATGACAAGACGTTGTTCAGACACATCAAAATGGGAAAGTGAAGAAGACTTAAGCCCTAAGTCATCCAATTCCGTTTACTTGTAATTTAAAATTATTATTTTGTTCTAACTTTCATCTTATATTTTAATTTGTTTTTGTTATTTCCAATTTTTGAACCTGGCACTTGTAAATATTCAATTCAAAACTATAACCAAATATATATTAATAACATTTTATATAAATTATTATACAAACATAAAAAATTAAAAGAAAATAAAAATATCAATCACACACGTATAACTTAATTTAGGTAAGATATTACACTACTAATAAATCAGTTTCAATTCTATTCGGAGGCAAAAAAATTTATCATATGTAATTAAAGTGAGGCAAAATAGGATTTTTATAAAAATTTAACAGAATTGGATAACCTTTGGGCTAAAGGGTGGTTTTTTACTATTTCCCACCAAAAAAAATGTAGTAACTTTGATAGGTAACAAAAAGTGAGGGGTAGTTTAGTCAATGTAAAACTATTTATTTTCTTATACTAATCAAAGATTCTAACAGTTATAGAATTGATGATCAGTCTTTTTGTTCACTTATTTCTATCTTTGAAAAGTCTATAAAATTATTATGACAGAATTCACAAATCTATTTTTATTACGCACAAACCACGATGAATTGAATAATATTTTGTATTAGTGTCAAATGTTGTGTTAATTCTTCCACATACATAAATATTCCATCATATCCTATTAAAAATTGCATATAACAAGAAAACTAATTTAGACTCTCCCAAATCCCAATGCCAACTTCTAGGTGTTTGTGTCTATCGTAAGACTATAAATTATAGAGAATAAATTGATAACGGTTGAAACTCTTCATTTATGCTCAAGACTAATTGTATTCGCATGGAAAATTAGTCCATTTACACCAACTTCTACTATATTAATTTCATTGTACTGTAGCTGATAGAAAGACTTCTGTAGTGTGAGTCAATGGTCAAAAGTTCTAGAGCTTAAATGTTTCTATTTTTTTTTCTTTTTTTCTTCGGTCTAATTTCACTTTAAGAAAAATTAACAAATAAAGCTGAAAGGGAGAGAACCATTTTTGTTACTATAGATTAGTTGAAAAAGAGTCTATCAAATACTAAACGAAGATTCCAGCTCAACTTCGTTAGCTAAATAGTTAGAATACTTGTCTGTACCACTTGACTTTGAAGGCCCCAGCTCATTTGTTTCGTTGCTGGAGAAGGAAAAGTGGGTGCCTTACAAGTTAACGCCTTCATAAATAATTGTCTTGTTAATATTATTCATAAAAATTCAGGAAACTTGACCCGAAAACTAGAGATATTCCATATTACGTAATGCTTTTAAATTTTGAATGTCAAAAAGTTTATAAGGATATCTATTTTTCAGCATAATTTTATTTTCTACGTTACCCACTACTCAATTCAGTCACTTCTGAAACAACAACAAAAAAATTTATAAAAACAGTTTGACCCTAACTAATTTATCGTTATCATCATTTATGTATAATTTAATTATCATCCTACTAAAATTAAAGGTTTTGGCACTCTTGGCTATTCCAAGAAATTACAAGGAGACAATAATATTGTCGATTGTCTTAAGTATAATAAAATGACATCTAAAATTACACCACATTAACCAGATAGCAAATGATGATAAGCAACCATTAGCAATCTTTTCTAGAGACGTCCCTCTCTTTATTTTCATTATTCATTAGTGTTGACAATTGGATGATGGAATGTTAGGATTTGGTGTGATCAAGATCACAATATGATTAGTAACAAATATTGTTACTCTTGCCTCTATTATTTCCTCCCGGCAGTCTTAAGTAGTCCAACTACTGCTTTTGCCACTTCTTCTTCAAATTGTAACATGGTATAAGAGTAGGTTGTCTAGCAAATCTTTCCTCGCTGCTCTACTCTCCTTGGTCCAATCTCGTCCATTGTTGTTACCTCACCTGCAAAACAAAAATCCAGTTTAGTTCCTCTTCTTTGCCAAACCAAAAATGGAACCTATCACACTAACTACAAGCCTAGATTCAAGCAACCCACTCAACACTCAGCCCAACCCAAACGCCCAAATGAGCCCAAACACTAAAACAAGCCCAAATATCGAAATGGACCCAAACAACTAAATTGACCCAACAGGCCCACAAACCCAAACCCATCATTCCATCACATCGGCCCAAAAACCTGCCCAAAATGTTCCGGCCTAAATCCATTCGGGTATACAGGTTCTGGCCCAAACCCGTTTCCCTACCAATTCTTGATTATCCGGCCAAATCATCGCCGGCCAGAGCCTGGTGATGTCCTCTTTTCTTCTTCAGTTGATGAACCAAATCTGATTCTCGTCAAGCAACCACTCACTGGATCAGAAAATTACCAAAGACAAAGGTGGGTTTATCGACGAAATAGGGCTTTTCCGGTAGAGCCTCATCTCCACAAGTACTGGACTAGGTGCAACATGCGAGTCATTTAAAGGAAAGCTTGTCACCCACATATTTAACTTTAGTCTCTAATATGAATATATTTTGAAAAAAAAAAAAAAAAATACTGTATTCAGCAGTCTTTAATATCAATATAATTTTTCGGTTGAAAATGAGAACATGTGTTTCCACTGTAAACCATTGCCTAGAATACAATAATTTAGTTGGCAAAAATATCTCCGCCGACACTCTGGCACTCAAGTCGGTAATTTCCCCAATAAAGTTTGAAAGTACTGTCGAGCATCAAGCTGAAGATCAAACAATACAAGAAGCTTACTTGTTGAACCAGTTGAAGTTAGTAATTGAGAAATTAGTTAAGACAGTTAGTCTTAAGTCAACAAAAATCGATAAGAGGGAGTTAGCTCAAGTATACTATGTGTGTCAAGGGAACTCTTCATAATGGACTGTCTTTTAAGTCTAACGGGAGTCTTCTTTTAGAAAAAGAGGTAGTTTCGGCAAGCGACTTATCTGATAGGAGATCTCCACTTGTGGTTATGGCATCTTTCTTGGTGGCAATATATTTTGATGGTGCTTTAGAAACAAACGGTATTACCCTTGTGTCCTCCACTGAAGCAAGATACAAGGCTTTGGTACAAGCATCAACAACAGAGATAGAATGGATTCGTAGTTTATTCGAAGAATTAGAACTTGAACTCAACTCTACACTAGTGATGTGATGTGACCTTGGCTTCAAATTTTATATATTTCCATGCACATTGTAATAAATGTGCATTTTGAGAGATCTTCTTGCTAAAAAGTGGTTGTTTGTGCATTATATATGTTTCATCTAAGTACCAGCGTGCAGATATACTAAGCCACTGCCAATTACTCGGTTTCTAGAGCTCAGGGACAAAATTTAAGTAAATCATCCTGCTGCTTGGCTGGAGGGCGCCTGTTCCTGAGCTAAGTATACAACAAAGAGAACATGGACTAATATGCTATAGATAGGTGTTCAATTTCTTGCATATATATGATATGAATGGTATTGAAAAATACTATTGTTTTTTTTTGGAATGCTCGAACTCTCGTACTGATTTTGCAACCAACATGAATTACATGATAGAGTTATATGCAAAAAAAATTAAATAATTTGCAAAAGATCTTTAAAGATACAAAAGCTAGCCAGAAAAATATATGTTACAGATTAATTTCCTAAAAGCTTTCTAACTAAATGAAATTCACTAGATTATATTCAAATTTTCTTTTCCACTTTCAGTACTTGTACGAAGCCAGAGGGTTGGTATGTATTAAAACAATTATCCAAGTAACGGTTTCTCCTATTATTCCCAAGGGTACCATACGGTGACTTTACCACTTTCGTATCGACTTTAAATTGCAGATGATTTATTCTTTGATCTACAACACCACCAAATGATGAAGATGAATGGCCATAAATTCAAACTTTGATTCTGTTACAAGCTGCAGCAGTTTCACTTGTTTGTCTTCAGAGAAATTACTAGCTTTCCTTCAAAATTTTCTATCGACTCTGCCTCACAATTATCATTAATCAAACAATAATTAAACAGCAATCTGTCATGCTAAGTACTATATTCTCATCAGTACATAAATTATGGAAGAGAGATTTTGAAGGGAAAATTGAAACCAAAGAGACATGTCTTTTAAACTGACAAGCATACAAATTGTATTCTCGAAATGAAATACATTATAATTAAACAATCTTTTCATGACCACATGATTGATCAGGGTTGTTGTCTATTGATATACTGACACTAAAAAGAAAAAAGAAAAAAAAAAAAAAATCAGTGAATGTTAGCTCAAAGCAAGCTCAAAGGAGGAGTTGAGGATGAGTTGCAGGAAGAAAAAAAACCTGGAAATGGTTCAGCAAGCACTGAAGAATGAGGATAGCAATCTGGTGTAGAGAGGATCCTTCCTGTTTCAGGGAGGAAAGCTTAGCTTTGTGTTTTTTGGAAGAATGACAGTCTGATTCAGGGAGGATAAATTGGCTGGTTGAATAGGCTTCAGGATTTCAACAGAGCAGAAATGAAAAGTTAGGATTCTGGGTTGTTATGTTTGCATCAGAAACAGAAGTTAAGACTGGAAGCTGCAGCAGGATACTCTCTGCTTTGCTTGAGGTTGAGGGAGGATGTAGAAGTAACAGAAGCTGACGAAAGTCAACTTAAAACATGAGAAAAGAATACTAACGGCAACTTGTCATTGTTAAGTCCATTAGTTTAGCAGAAAACGGCGACGTTTTTCCATTCAAGAAAATGTGAATTGAAACAGCTTCTGCAGTTAGAAGAATTAAAAAGTTCTAGTGCTTGACGGTCTGGTGTTTTCTCTTCTTCAACGAAGCTGGAAAAAGAAAGAAGATTTCGGTCAATCCAACGGCTGAAATTAGGTTCAATTGTGGTTTTTTTTTGGTAATTAATTGGATGGATTATATTGATTTCACAAAGATTGACAACCTTTATTTGAACTGCATTTTATAAACCCTTGTAAATCAGTTTAGTTGATTTTAATAAAAATTCTCTCAATTTTCACATTTCTAAAAAGAATTTCAAAAGAATTTTACATATTGTTGCATCTCCTTTATTTGCTAATATTTCTATCATTGTTTCGCAACTTCTTATGGTTATTTTTTTTCACCGCACTAAGCTTCTATCTATTGAAGATGTTATTAAGTTTAGCAATATATGACAATATGATATATCTAGACATTTTAGATTTTGGATAGATGCTGAGGATCACAGTAGAGAGATCATCAAATATCAACAATCGAATACTTCTAGACCTTCAAGATTTCGGAGATGATAAAAAATCTTCATATTTTTAACAAGAAATAGGAGGAGAAAAAAGTTTAACTGTAGGCTTGAGTAATAGACCCAACCCATAGCTCTTCATATTTTTAACAAGAAATAGAAGGAGAAAAAAGTTTAATTGTAGGCTCAGGAGTAATAGGCCCAACCCAACTACCGTGACAAATTTTTTGGGGAAATGTTTTAGGCCCACTATTTTTCTTTTTAGCCCCCATATTTAAGTTTCAGTGGGATATAATCTTGATTAAAAAAAAAAAAAAAAAAAAATTCATCTTCTTCTGTCCTATTTTTATGTCAACGTTTATTTGTGCACTTAAAAAAATTAAAATTAATTAGAATTAATAATAAATATAAGACCAAATCAATTTATATCGTTATCATACATTTATCGGTTAATTTGTTTAAGAATCAAAATCTCAAAACTTCTATAATCAAATAATCACTTTTAAATACATCTTGAAGAAGAAAAATGTTGTGTCATTCTCATTAAAAACAAAACACCCAATATCACAAATTTTCATTGAAGAAATTTGTGATACCTAAACCTTAAAACTATTAAAATTAAATAATCAATTATAAATCTCATAAAAGAAAATTTTCCTGTTTACACTTGTTTTATCTCATGTGTAATTGGTGTGGTCTGATGTTTTTATAAGGATTTTATTCTTCCTAATTTGTTTTTAATTCGGTATAAATTCAGGTATACTTTAAGTGATGATTGTGTCTCCTTGGAAACCTTTGATTAAAAAGTTGTCCACAGTCTAACGTCTATGCCACTGAACCTACATATTTTTCCTAGAAGGGGCTGCACCTTCAAATAGTGAGTAACCACCAAAGTGGATAAATGGGATTGTGTTTATTTAGCACATAGGGTTCTCACGAATGCAGATCCGTGTAAAGGACATTATACTACTGAGTCGCTCTTATCCTTTCCAAGTGTGCCTAATTTATTAACGGACCAGCCGCACGTCTGTTCATTGTCTTAACCCTGGATCATTTTCATTTGTATTAGATCTGATTCATATAAAAATCTATTTTGTTTCTATACGGAGTTTAATTCTTCACTTGCTTGTTTCTTTACATTTCCAAGTACAGTATATGCTCACAATTGTGGGTCATTGTTGATAGAAACCAATTCTAGGGGGTAAGATTTTGCTATTTCCTTGACCCGAAATTCATGAAGTTTAGACACCGTGGCAACTTCTTGGCCACTTCATTAACGTAAATCCTCAAGAGAGGATCGTCAAGAATAAATTTTCCAAACTTGGTCTCTTCAAGCCTGACCATCCAAGTCTTGGTGGTCAAATAAACATTGGAGATTTTGTTTAATGGCTCCAGAGCATACATGGTGGACACCGCAAGAACTCTCCCCAATGGTCAAGGGTGAGACTCAAGGGAAGTAAATTGAAGATTCTTCAACAAGATCCTGTAAGCATCGGAATTGCTGATACGAAAACAAGGTATAACGAAATATAAAAACCTCTTTATGTAAAGTTTTGACTCAGTGTGTTGCATAGTAATTCATCAGGCTCAAAATATCCTTGGGAAACCCAAAGATATTGGATACCAAAGTTTAAAGAATTACATTATTATCTGGTTAAGAAATTAAGCAAAGTTTAAATACCTGCAAAGGTATGTTAGGATATCAAGAGCAATTTCCTTATTGATGATGGCAAATTGGTTTATTGATGATAACAAATACCAATTTGCGATCATGGTGTTTATTGAGGACCAAATGTTAGGGAGAAGTGGATTTTCATGACCAAATTTTATTACAAATTACCTCAAACTACCTTATGGGTTAGAGACATTATCAAAGAATTTTTACAATTTTTATCAAACATTAACATCAATGTTTCATAAATGTATCGATGATTAACCTCAACTCTATCGTCGATTCTTGGACTTATAATCCGGCTAAGTTATTTTTAAGCATTATATTTTTGGATATCAATACAAAGGAATTCATTAGCACAAATTATTATATGATACTATATTGTTTAAACGTTAAGCTAAAGACAATAATTATTAATTTTCATTCATTAACAAAATAAATTTCTTTAATACAGACATCAATAATAAAATCAATTAAATTTGTAGTAAATCAACATTTTCCAATTAATCAAAATATTTTAAGTTTGTATTTTGATTAATTTAAAAAAATTATCATATGATCCAAAAAAATTAGTTTTATTTCAATATTTAAAAATATTAATTTTATAATTTTAAAAATACTTTTTTATTTACGCTGTGGTTCTCGAATTTTGTGTTTTAAACTTTCGAGGTTGGTAGCGAGCCAATATTTGAAACTAGGATTTGATTGTAATTTTCATAAACCCAAAGGTGTCAAAACACATTTCAACATAACTCCACTCTATCTTATATTAGATGCTTTCTCCTTTCTTCTCCTGTATGTTGTTAGTTTTAGGGTTTCAATTCACTGTCAATTGCCAGCCATGGATAAGAGCCGATACTGCTGCTTCAGCTTCCACACGCAAACGGACACCTTTCATAGGTGCATTGTGTTCATGATTTGCAACAGTACTAGTTTACAGCCTGAATTGCCATAACAGGGAATTTAAAAAAAAAAAATCAAATTCCATTCCGTGGTCGTGATTTGCACTACTATTAGGTTGATGGTTGTGTTGTGCGAAGAGATGAAAAACAATGAAGTTGAGATAATGATTATAGGTTCAGTATCAAAAT
The DNA here is from genome assembly GCA_026225825.1 of Pistacia integerrima. Classification (NCBI taxonomy): domain Eukaryota; kingdom Viridiplantae; phylum Streptophyta; class Magnoliopsida; order Sapindales; family Anacardiaceae; genus Pistacia; species Pistacia integerrima. Next base: position 26,932,935 of record CM047748.1, read on the forward strand.
TGAATTAAATGGATAGAAATCTAGTTGAGTGAATTCATAATAATAGATATTGTTGAGTTAGTTTGAGCATTTTTAAGCTTGATAAGGATATGAATGATGGGATCAGGTGAAGTATGGGTTGAAGGATAAATTTTTATTTATTGGTGTGGGAAAATAATTTTTTTCTTTCAAATTCAAAATTTCTCTGGATGTTAATGGAAATTTGTCTGTTTAGCTGAAAAGAATTGACCTTGAAGTTGATTCTTATTATGAGATGTTGCAATTAATAAATTGGTAATGATCTGCTGTGATGGCTAATTTAAACTAGGGGTGGTGTGGAGGATTGGAAACAATTGGCTTCTGGCTACGAAAAATCTTTATGGTTTGTTTTCCTTATTGTGAAAGGCACTGAAAGCAATAAAATCTTTATTGGACTCAGATTTGTTTCCTAAATTGAGGATTTTTTACGGCATTTTGGAAGCATACTAACCTCTTTTTTCATCCTGGTTTGTTTGAAGAGTGAAAATGGAAGAGAATGAGAATGAGATAGTGCTGGTGCTAGTGCCAGTGCCAGTGCCCCTGGGAGGAACTTCGTTGCCGTAGACAGGACGAGAAAGGATGGCATTTCAGAGGATGGAGAATTCACAAGAAGTCCCTTTGGCAGTATCACTTTCCCTACCAACACAATATTAAACTACAAAAGCAAGAAAATTCATGCAAAGAAGACGAAAATATGGCCATGTTGAATCAACAGGGACTCCTTCATAGGTGGGATTGTGTTTGTTTAGCTCATAGAATTCTTATGGATGCTGGTCCTGATTTCCCAGAAGCCATGATACTATTGAGTTGCTCTTAGCTTTTCCAAGTTTGGCTTCTATGGGCCACTCGTTCTTTTCGCAAGGCATGTTTCTTCGTTTCCTCTTACATTTGTTTTATGTCTGCAATTTATTTGTTCTTACATCTTGTATATGAATTTGAGTGTCTTTCTAAGGGGCAAGTGCTTGTACTGAAATTTTACTTTACTGTCTCCACTCCTCTTATGCTGCAGATTCACAATTTCTTTGCCATCAAACCTCCCACCCAACACAGGTGAATCAACAAAATCAAGTAGATGGTAGAAGTTAGAGAAAATCAAATTCCATCAAAAGTCCTATACTTGTTGTTTGCAGCGCGCATAGTCAATCCTTGTGGGAATTTTAAAAAATCAAATTCCATACTGTGTTCATGATTCGCACTACTATTAGGCTGATGGTTGTATGAGACACAATGGTTTGCGATAATGATCATGGCTTCAATACCAAAATTAACTGAATTCATAATAATAGATATTGTTGAGTTAGTTTGAGCATTTTTAAGATTGATAAGGATATGAATGATGGGATCGGGTGAATTGTCTGGATGTTAATGGAAACTTGTTTATTTAGCTGAAAGAATTGACCTTGAAGTTGATTATTATTATGAGATGTTTCAATCATTAAATTGGTCATGATTTGCAGTGATAGCTAATTTAAACTGCCTGTGGTAGTGTAGAGGATTGGAAACAATCGGCTTGTGGTTATGAAAAATAGCCGAAGTGATATCAATATCGACTGGTATATCAATTATAGATATTAATATATCAATTGTGAATAGATCACTTATGGTGTAAAGTGCCAATTGGAAGCAGAGAGATATTTTCTCCACCAGCTTGTTGGCTACCTGGCTTATCTCTGAATGTAAGTGTTCCTTCTGCCCTCTTCAGTTTTAAGTTCTAATTGAATTAATTGCATTTTAGCACTTGTTGTTTTCCATCCATAGTATATATGGTCCCTATCTGTATAAAAGAAAAGAATACTAAGCAATTTGTTGTTGCATTCTTTTATAGTTTGTTTTCCTTATTCTGAAAGCAATAGCATCTTTATTGGATTCAGATTTTTTTCCTAAATTGAGGATTTTTAAAGGCAGTTTGGAAGCATAAGATTCTTAAATGGAAAAACGTTGGATAAAATAGTTACAGTACTCTTGTATATAAATTTTAATGCTCTTATTGATTTCCACATTCATATACAGAATGTTTTTAAAAAAATTGCTTTATCTCTGCAGGTTAGCTACTCGAAGAGCCTTTGTCCCCAATGTGATAGTAGTTTTCTAAAAATGCTGTATTATGTTTAAAGGGATGATGGTAGCATATCAGCACAAGGCCGAGTGTTGACAAGCTGTGATCTGCAAGTGCTGCCACAAGCAGTTCTGGTCCAAACCGGGATCAACCTAGTCATGCAGCCAAAGTCCGGTGCCAATTGCTTTAATTTAATTTTTGGATTAACTCTTTGATGTGGGATTGTTTTTATTTTACTCATAGAGTTCTTCTAGATGCTGGCCATGATAATATTGAGCCGCTCTCAGTTTTTCCAAATTTTGCTATTGACCGTCCATCATTGGTTTCACGAGGCAAGCTTCTTTTTCCTCTTTCCACTTGTTTTGTCTTGTCTGTAATTGGTCTAGTCTGATGTTCTCATAAGGATTTTATTCTTTCTAATTTGTTTTTGATTCGACATAGATTTGGTTTACTCTGATTTTATGTATCCACTCTTTTGGTTCAGGTATATTTTAAGTGATCATTTTGTCTCCTCGGAAACCTTGACTAAAGGGTTGTCCTCAGTCCATGCCATTAAACCTACATATTTTTCCTAGGAGTGGCTGCGCCGTCAAACAGTGAGTCAATGCTAAAGTGAAGGAATTGAAAAATTAAATTTCATCAAATCTGAAATTTCCTCGCGTCATGTAGAGGGGTGGAAAAAATTAGGATTGCAATTATGGCGATCTTAGAAAAGATGGAAACAGTAAATGATTTCGTGATGAACTTGGTTAATGTGAATTTAAATTGCATTGTCGAGTAGTGTTGGGATGAGATGGAGTAGATATATGTTATAAGAACTATCATGGCAAAAGAAACTATAATTTTTAAGCTTGTGATGGATATTTGGTATATGTGCATTAGTAAAATAGGTTTTTAGTGAATTCTAATAATTGATGTTGTTGAGTTTGTTTGAGCAATTTTAAGCTTGATGAGGAGAGGAATGATTGGATCAGGTGAAGTATGGATTGACAGACTTACCTTGAAGTTGATCATGATAATCACATAAGGGATGTTGCAATGTTTAATGCAAGCTGACTCTACTGAGTGGCTCTCATCTTTTCTTGGTATTCTTAGATCCTGTAGTCTCGACAAGCTTGTTGGCTCTAGTGAGATTCAAGAGTTATGAAAGTTTAATGCTATTGAAAGTTCTCTAATTTAGGGGATAATTTGAAACTGTATGATCTCTCCTCTTAGCCGTGAATTGGTTAGGAGAGTTGTTATTTGGCTGAAATTTGGCATTTCTTAACATCTTTTGTTTACCATAATATTTTCTCTGCCCATTCTGATCCAAATCCAACCAATTTTCAACAACAAACAACACAAAATATACCTTAAACTCAAGCTCAAATTCGGCCAAACACAAATGGAAGCAATGTTGCACTTACTTGCAAATTTTAGGTTAAGACAAGAATGAACACTTCAAGCATAAAGGAATTCTCCACCAACTTGAATCGATTCACCACCAAATCTCCTTGCCAAGACTTGGATAAAGAAATCTCAATAAGAACACAAAGTTCTCTCAATGGTTAAACCAAGTTTTTGATAATTTTCATGAACCAACTTTACAAGGAGAATAGTTGCCTTTATATAGGCAATTACAAGGTTAAAAGAGTAATCAACAAATACATTACAAGAAAATGAAAATTAATAAATATTACACAAAAATTACAAGCCTTCCATTCAAAATTAAGGCCATACCCATTTAATGCAAAAAGGGACATGATTCCCTAATTCTAGGGTTCATGTCTTTAACCACCCTATTAGTTGAAAAAACTCACTTTATTAGCCCAAAACTTGATCAATGATCCTAATCAAGTCTACTAATAAGGGTGCAAGAGATTGGGCCTTGAAGATCTTGCAATTGGATCCAATAAGGATTCAAGTGGACTTTCCCCTTTGGAATGAGAAATGGGCCGAATGGGCTTACTTCAACACTTGGGCTTTTCTCTTGGTGGACTTGAGCTTCCTTTGTTGGGCTTGGGCTTGGAATGGTTTGGGCCGAAGTGCTTGGGCTCTCTCTCCCCTTGGGACTTGCTTGGGCCGAATCTCCTCCAATGCTTTCCACACTCCACAATCCAAGTGTTTTAGGACTTGGAATGTAATTCTTTGATTCAACCGAATTAACAAGTGTTTTAGGACTTGTAATTCCTTGTCCACTCATGTTTACAAGTGTTTTAGGACTTGTAAACGTATCACATTCTTTGCTGGATGACTACTGGAAAATCATTTATCTATCAGTATAATGACTTCAGAATCTTACTATAGTATGTTTGTACAAATCTAACAATTCGGAGTTGATTATAAGACTTAAATTCAAATAATGAATATGTTATAGGGTTATTATGTGCTATGGCTCAGGGAATTTGTCCTAATCATGAAAAAAGTAATTTTCTAAACTTAAAAGAAATAATTCCTATAGAATGTGAACTTTGTTTTAATTTTTAATATACCATTTAAGAACTATTCATGTCGATGAATTTGGAAAATATATATATATATTAGTTTATTTGTTTTGCATTAATTCTGGAATTGAATAAATTAATAAATATTAAGAAGATATTTTTAATAATCTTTTATTTTCAAGAAAATATTAATAAATGCTATAGTTGCAAAGTCGAGTGTTAGGCTGAATCAAGCTTTAGGCCCACATTTGCAAGGAGCAAACAAAAGGCAATTGCAAAGGGCCAATAAAAAAAGATTAAATTAAAGGAATTAAAAACGTGAAAAAGAATTAGAACTTGCATTACTCAAAAATTAATGTGAAAGAGGCGCTGCAAAGTAATGCCTTAAAAAATACACGAAAATGAAATTGAATTTAGTTTCTTAAGATTTGAGACGTTTTTTGATTTCTGAAAGTGCATTCCAGGATGCTCAGCTCATGAAGATGAACTTCGTAAACTACAGACTTCCAACTCAGGTTTCTCAGAACACTTATCCACAGTAAATTACTACTTTCTGAGCAATAATATCAATACTTCTCCTGTCACCTGTTGAAGAAAACAGAACCTAAACTTAGCACACGATGTCGATTGATAAATTAACTGAAAATAAATAAAGGATATATGGTTAGGAATCTATTCTGGAAAAGTAGAAGTTGAACACTCAGTAGTCAATTCACAAACTTGCAGTTTCTTAATAACCTTTAGAGATTTGTCAAGATTTCCTGAGAAAGCCCTCAAAAGGGAAGTCTTTCCACAACCTGGGGAATCAAGCAGAAGAGTTATCTTGAAATAATAAAAGAGGAGACAATGAGGTAAATAGAAATACAAGAATTAGCAAGAAAGTATTATTTGACTTCTAGAATCACACTCCAAAGGAAAATGAGTTAAAAACATAATTGTATATTATACGATTGACAAAAGTATCTGTTGAAATGTAAAATAGGAAATAGAATTATTCTCTTTGTAATATAGGAAATAGAATTATAATAGGAATAGGAAATGGAATTATAATAGGAATGTAACAATTTACTTCCTAGATTAGTTTTTTTATTTTTGCTATAAATTCATTGTACATTTCATTATGAATATACAAGAAAATATTTCTCCACATGGTATCAGAGCCAAGTGTCTGAAATTTCAAATTTTTTTTCTTCTCTCTTTCTCGGAATTTTTTTTCCTGTGCTCCGGCAACGATCAGAATCTGGTCTAATCACACTAGACTGATCGTCTTCCCATCGTCGTCATAACCCGAGTGATTTCTTCGCCAGCCGCCGCTGCACGCGCCGCTTGTTTTTCTGGCAAGTATTCTGTTTTTCCGGCGAGTATTCTGTTTTTTCGGTGCACGTAAGTTTTTGCTTTTCTGTCAGCTTCAAGACACTCTGACCTTCTCATGGATTCCTCAAAATCAGCCTCTCAGTCACATACAAGTGGTTTTTCTTTTTTATCTCTCCCTCCCATCACAACTGAGCGACCTACCCGAGCTGCTAATATTGCTCAGGCTGATCACTCTGATCTTCATTCTGAGTCCTCTACAGTGCCATCTCAGCCCTCCTTAACTCTCACAGTATCGATTATAGATGAATACTTACAGACGTGCCAGTCACAGTGTGATGCCACAGTGAATACTTACGATGTCGAGCGATGTGATCTTCTTCATCATTGCCTCCGTCGCTCAAAGCGGGTAATTCAATTGCTTGCCTTTCTCAGTCTTCCGCTTTAGGACCTTGGGTCCTAGATTCAGGTGCCTCGGATCATATTTCTGGTAACCCTCGTTTACTTACTCAGATTACAAATAATGTATCTTTACCTCCTGTTACTTTAGCCAATGGGTCTAAAGCCGATGTTCAAGCTATTGGATGTGCAAAACCCCTCCCCTCCTTAGCATTAGACTCTGTGCTTTATATTCCCAAATGTCCATTTAATCTCGTGTCTGTTAGTAAACTTACCCGCTCCTTAAATTGCTCTATTCGTTTTGATACCGCTCTGTTGTTATACAGGATCGCGACACGGGACGGATGATTGGCACAGGACGTGAGTCACAGGGTCTCTATCATCTCCATATCCCATCTACAACATGCATTGTCTCCGAGTCTCCAGATCTCCTTCATAATCGTTTGGGCCATCCTAGTCTTTCCAAACTTTAGAAAATGATCCCAGGTCTATCTACATTATCATCCTTGAGTTGTGAGTCGTGTCAGCTTGGAAAGCATACTCGTAGTTCTTTTCCAAAGCGTGTCAATAAACGGGCTGCGTCCCCCTTTGAGTTAGTGCATTCAATGTGTGGGTTCCTTGTCGTGTTAACTCTACTTTGGGATTTAAATATTTTGTTAAATTTATTGATGACTATTCCCGTTGCACTTGGTTATTTCTTATGCGCTCTCGTTCTGAATTATTTTCCATATTTTCATCATTTTGTCTTTGAAATTAAGACTCAACACAATACTACCATTCGTATATTACGAAGTGATAATGCTCGTGAATATTTCTCTGATTCCTTTACTAAATTCATGACATCTCAAGGAATTCTTCATCAGTCTTCTTGCGCTTATAGTCCCCAACAGAATGGCATTGCTGAGCGTAAAAATAGACACCTCATTGAAACTACTCGCACTCTTCTTTTACATAGCCACGTCCCTTTCCGGTTTTGGGCTGACGCGGTTCTAACCGCCTGTTACTTAATAAATCGCATGCCTTCTTCTGTCTTACAAGACCAGGTTCCCCACTCCATATTATTCCCTGATACTCCATTATTTTCTCTTCCCCCGCGTGTCTTTGGGAGCACCTGTTTTGTTCACATTTTCCCTCCTGGTCAGGACAAACTGTCAGCCAAGTCTACGAAATGTATTTTCTTAGGGTATTCACGTCTTCAGAAGGGCTACAAGTGTTATTCTCCCGCCACACATCGCTACTTCATCTCTGCTGATGTTACGTTCTTTGAGTCTTCTCCATTTTTTCCTCATCCTCTAGTGGAGTCTGATCCGGTAGCGGATGTTCTACCAATTCCATACGTTGCTTTCCCACATTAAATGCTTTTCGATACCTCGTCTACTACTAATACCACTCTTCCTGTCGACAATAGTCTTGTTCCTTTTACAGGTGATCTCCCGATGTTCCCACCGCCTGCCTCGAGATCCCTCGCACGCAGTCCCGTGCCCGATTCCTCCAATGCCACGGTCTCGTCTCCAGCTGATCAGTTTCCCATTGCTATTCGTAAAGGTATGCGGTCTACACGCAACCCTCATCCAATCTACAATTTTTTGAGTTATCATCGTTTATATCCTTCATATTATGCCTTTGTCTCCACCCTTTCTTCTCTTTCTGTTCCTAGCAATGTTCATGAGGCACTTTCTCACCTCGGGTGGCGTCAGGCAATGGTTGAAGAAATGTCTGCTTTGCATCATAATCATACTTGGGAGTTAGTTTCCTTACCTCCGGGCCATTCGACTGTTGGTTTTCGATGGATTTACACTGTCAAGGTTGGTCCAGATGGTAAGGTTGATCGGCTGAAAGCCCGTTTGGTGGCCAAGGGATACACTCAGATCTATGGGGCAGATTATTTTGACACTTTTTCTCCTGTTGCTAAGATGTCTTTCGTCCGGTTGTTCTTTGCTATGGCTGCCATTCGGAACTGGCCTATGCATCAATTGGATATTAAGAATGCTTTTCTTCATGGTGAACTTCAGGAAGATATTTATATGGAGCAACCTCCTGGTTTTGTTGCTCAGGGGGAGTCTGGTTTGGTATTTAAACTTCGTCGTTCTCTATATGGTCTAAAACAGTCTCCTCGTGCTTGGTTTGGACGATTTAGCACAGTTATCCAAGAGTTTGGTATGATTCGATGTGAGTCTGATCACTCTATTTTCTATAGACATACATCATTAGGGCAGTGTATCTATCTGGTTGTCTATGTCGATGATATTGTTATTACAGGAAGTGATCAAGATGGCATTGAACAGTTGAAGCAACACTTGTTCAAACACTTTCAGACGAAAGACTTAGGGCTACTCAGATACTTTCTTGGCATAGAAGTCGCTCAGTCTAAATCTGGTATTGTTATTTCTCAGAGGAAGTATGTACTGGATATTCTAGAGGAAACAGGGATGTCAGATTGCAGACCAATAGACTCTCATATATATGGATCCTAATTTAAAACTTTCACCTGGACAGAGGGAGCCTCTTACTGATCCTGGAAGGTATCGAAGACTTGTTGGAAAACTTAACTATCTTACTATCACACGACCGGATATTTCCTTTTCTGTCAGTGTTGTGAGTCAGTTTCTTCAAACTCCGTGTAATAGTCATTGGGATACAGTTGTCCGGATTTTGAGGTATATCAAGGAAGCACCAGGTAGAGGCTTACTGTATGAAAATAAGGGCCATTCGCATATTGTCGGATATTCAGATGCTGATTGGGCAGGTTCTCCATCTGATAGACATTCTACCTCAGGATTTTGTGTTCTTGTTGGAGGAAACCTAGTTTCATGGAAAAGTAAGAAACAAGCAGTTGTTGCAAGGTCAAGTGCGGAAGCAGAGTATCGTGTAATGGCCTTAGCCACTTGTGAGCTGGTTTGGTTAAAACAACTAATTCAAGAGTTGAGATTTGTCGAAGTATCACAAATGAAGTTACTCTGTGATAATCAGGCTGCCCTTCATATTGCTTCAAATCCAGTGTTTCATGAGAGGACTAAACACATAGAAATTGATTGTCACTTTGTTCGAGAGAAAGTTCTATCAGGGTGTATTGCAACTAGTTATGTCAATTCCAACGACCAGTTAGCAGACATCCTCACTAAGTCTCTCAAAGGTTCTCGTGTTGACTTTATTTGTAACAAGCTTGGTGCATATGACTTATATGCTCCAGCTTGAGGGGGAGTGTTGAAATGTAAAATAGGAAATAGAATTATTCTCTTTGTAATATAGGAAATAGAATTATTCTCTTTGTAATATAGGAAATAGAATTATAATAGGAATAGGAAATAGAATTATAATACGAATGTAACAATTTACTTCCTAGATTAGTTTTTTTATTTTTGCTATAAATTCATTGTACATTTCATTATGAATATACAAGAAAATATTTCTCCACAGTATCCTAAGGAATGAAATCAATTAACCTTTTGGACTGATATGGCTCCATGGTTGTGACTAAGTCTAGCAGGTTTACAGATTACATCTACAATGTAGTCTCCAATATCTTTTAGTGTTTGCCAGCAACCTGTAGAAAGACATATCCCAATCAAAAGAAGATTTGTACAAAACGCTTATTTCCCAAGTCATAGTGGAGGAGGAGCAGAGATAAAGAATAGATACAATAGCAGAAATAGAGAAAATATCAAAACCAAAACTTAATGGAAAGTGATACCTGGTATGTGTTCCCTGCTTCAAGCAGTAGCCAAGAAACAAGCTTTCAATTTGATTTTCTTAGTGATTGAGGATAATGAAGTCAACATTTACACATAGCAAGATTTCCTAATGACATTTAAAAAATGAAATGAGATGTTTTTGTAGACAAAGATAAAAATAAATATGTTGTATAAAGAAGCAAATATATCATCATATCAGCAACTCAATTGTTTAATAGGAGATGGAAGAAAATTTAAATTGATGTTATTGGAGAATGAAAGTCTAAGAGCATGCACAATAACTAATTGAAAAAATACAACAAAATTTCAGTTGTTGGGTTTTGGCCAAAGAGGCATGAAAATTATCCATGCTATCCCTTAAAGACTTATGAAAAACTAACTTTAGTAAAGCCTATCATTCGAAGTTCAGCATAGCCTCTATTCGATTTCAAGAAGCTTCCTGTGGCTGAATGAGCTAAGAATCTCTGTGGCAATTGCCATATTGGGCAATGTCATAAACCAGTTATGTTTTCTCTCCCAAGGTAAGTAGGCTGCATTTGTCAGGATCAAGTACAATTCCTAAAAACAACAAATCAATATATTAGCGGCCAAAGTTTGAACTTCAGACACCTATGAGCACATATAGTAAAGTTGAGCATTGGCTAAATAAAGTTTGTTCAAAAGAATCCATATAGGACAAAGGTGATAAAGTTCAAAAATCTCAACTACAAACTTCAATTAGTGACTGATGGCATGCAAGAAACATAAAAAAGTAGCAACCAAAACCCCAAAGACTTATACTAGGATGGCTAAGAGATAAGCATATTAATTGATTTACATATTTCTTCCGAATAACGCACTTGCAGCATCTTCAAGCACACCATTGGTCCATTTTAACATTCTCACAATCATGTGTACCCTTATGTTATGATTTTCTCACTTCTACCCTTCATACTTTTATCTATTGTACTCTATTAATTTTTAAACAATTTTTACCATAGCTCCTTATTGCCACTGTTGAGACTTATGACCAAAATGAAGAAACCAGCAACCCAAAATTACTTGTTGGCAATAATCCAAAATTTATAATCATGCCATTGCTCCCCTCCAACATCTTCACCCCCACTACATTCAGTAGTCAATTCAAAAACTTGCAGTTTCTTAATAACCAAAAACTCTGCTTTGCTAGTCATGGTCAGCCTCACCCAATCATAAATTTATACAGTAGTTAATTCCAACAGTTAATGAAGATCCTTAAACTTTAATGTTACATACCCTAAAGGGTTTCACTTTCACTACCACTACACATCAAAGCACCAAACCATACAGAACCCAAACCACCAAAAACACTTTAAAACAGTTGTACATTGTATACGAATATAAAATCACCATGTAACATGCATTTCCATTTCTAGCTTTTTGAAAAACAAAGGCTTTGACCGAAATGAACCCAAAAAAAAAAAAAAAAATGAAAGCTTTAAAAAGGAATAAGACTACAAGAGAAAGACAAGCTTTAAACATACATTGAGTCCCTGGCCGAATGCCTCTCCTCTGCTTGGCTCATAACTGCCTAAACTTAAAAACCCAACAAAAACAAGACATTTATAAGTTGAGGTATCCATCATTATATCAACGAGTCTTATATATGAATAGTCTTAAAACCAAGTCCATCAAAATCATCTAATCATTAAGTGAATAGTCTCACGAGTTTCAATCATGTAACCTTAACATGCAAGTTGAGCATTACTTGTACTTAGCCAAACCCAACGCACATATGCTTAAAATTCTACAGTTATCAATTTCAAAACCACCAGCTACGTTTTCTACTTATTGGTATAATTATTTTTATAGCAAATTATTAGAACTTACAATATATTCCAAAGCAAATTACTAAAAATATAAACAATTTCAATACACTATCAAATTATACTTGCACAAGTTGAAATACAATTTACACCATAAGATTTCTTTCCGGATAAATATATTCAGGAGCCATTTAATGTATTTGCACTTCATGATCCTTGCTGAACATCTCCTAAATCGGATACTACCTTTCGCACGATCCTACAAGTAATATAGCAACGAAACGCAAAACTTATACTTTCAAACATCATTTCAAGCAAATCATGTTTTAAAACTACAGCTTCATATATGATCACATTGTGTTCACCTATCGCCTAGAGCCCAGACAAATGCGACGCCGATTTTCAACTTCTAATGCTTGAAGCGTAACCGACATCATTTGGCACTAATTTCGCCGATCGTTGCAACAGGTTGAGGAACAAATTGACAATCACATCTGCAAAATTAAAAAATTAACAAATATTAATACATATGTTGTATTAGTTTTAATAATAAGTATTTGAAACGATGAAAATGACCTAAATTGTCGGCGGTTGAACTAGTGGGACCGTCAACAATTTTAAAAGAGTTATGGAGAACAGAAGGGAGAGGACGCGTGTGGTCGATACGACTCGTTTGAAATTGACTGTAAACTGAAGCCACACAGTCGGATACTTGAGAGGACTTGACTGTAGCTGGATATCGCCGTTAGGCACCAAGGAAAGAGACCTAACTCTGTTGTGGAGCGCCTGATATCACCATCATTAGTTTTTCTTAATATAAATTTATATGATTGGATAATATCACTAAAGTCCTTCATATGGTTAAATTAGTTTAATTTTGTCTCAAATGTTTAATGAATATCATATTTAACCTTATAATTTCTTAAATCTATATAATCAATTGAATTTCCGAAGACAACTTATATATATTCTTTTGAATTATGTTTAAGAAGAAATGTCAACTCATGACTTTGTTGTGTGTTGATGAACATTACAGTTTTCTATCTAACTAAAACTCTGAATCTTCTTCTTCTGGGAATCTTTCATAGATTTTTGAACAATCTGTAATCATCAAGAACAACACATTAGTAGTAAAAGCAAAACCTGTAGAGAATGCTATTTTCAGACTCTAAATAGATCATAGTTTATCAATTAAACAAGAAAATGAGGAATTTCCTCAACAACTACTTTAATATATGCTTCAAAAACACGTATAAATTAACTTTAAGGAAACATAAATTGTAATATTATATTGCAGCTTCTCTGTATATATTTGATAGTCTATAATTGACCCACTTAGAGGATTTTAATTAAAGACAAAATCAATAATAAAGACCATAGAGGATTGACTAGTATTAATTCAATGAAGGAGAACGAAGAAGTCTACAGTTAAGTAAATGAATACTTACCATTTTGTAATTGTTGTATGATCATATTAATGTCACTCTCCGAACAATCTCTCTCGTTCAACTCTTGTAACCTTGGCATGCTTAAGCCTCCTCCAAAGAAAGTCTTCATCTTGGAGCATCCACTCACATATAAGCTTTTCAATAATGGGAAATTGAAAAAGTAATTCCCAAAGCAGAAACATGTAAGACTTTCTAAATTATACAATTTCAAATTCTTTGGTTTCTAAAAAACAATATCACCTTTCTCTGTATCTCCCTCATTTGATAATACTTCTATCATCATTTCACATCTTTCTATTGACAAGTATTCTAGTCGCACTAGACTTTTGGCTGTTGAGGATGACATTAAGTTTTGCATTCCATTGCAATAGCTTACAGTCAAAGTCCTTAGATTTTTCAAAAGATGCTAAAGATGGCAACAGAGTAGTCAAATTGTGACAATATTGCACCTTCAAAAAATCAAGATTTTGAAGAATTAAGTTCAATCGGGAGCTTTGTTTCCAAATGCACTTTAAATTGGAGAGTGCCCAAAATTCTAAACTTTTTAATTTTGTGAGTACTCCAATGTGTTCCTTATCCTCTTCGAATGAGAATATCTCTTCGTATAAACTGACTTTCAATATGAGTTTTTCAAGCCTGTTAAATTTCTGAAGGATTTGAATTGGAATGTTTGCATATTCATCCTTGATCAATTGAAGAGTTTTTACTTTGCCAAAGTTCTCTTGAAACTCTCCTTGCCAAATCGACTTGATATCCCTTCCACTTAATGTTAATGTCAATTTCTTCAAATTGGAATCAACCTAAAGAAAAATAATGTCAATAAAATTAAAATTAATATTTCCACTTAATGTTAATAATTTTTTATATATTTAATAGGAAGCAAGGAGAAAAATAAAATATGATGAAGTATTAATGGTTGTTAGAAATAATCTTATAAAATAGTGTGGTTTTAGAAATTTCATAAAAAAAATATAGACGGAATTTGTTGTATCCTAGTAGTGAAGTGAGGTGTCTATGTGTGTGTTGACCACTAGTTCAACAATAATGCTGAGCCTATACACAAACTAACTTTAAATTAAAAAATAAATATTTAAATTAATAAATTGAATACATATACCTCTTTTTTGTGTTCTTGTTGTATTGTTGTATTAAGCTCAATCCCCCCATTCTCTAAATCCTTCTCCTCCTATTCATATGTGACTTTGGATAACTTTGGTGTGCTTGAGATTCCTTGAGAGAAAGTTTTCATATTGGGGCATTCTTCCATAATTAACTCTTCCAAAGATGGGAAATTGAAAGAGTAATTCCCAGAGCAAAAGCATGTGAGACTTTCTAAACGTATAAGTGACAACTTCTTCAAATTTTCAAAAACAATTTCAGTTGTTGTTTCATCTCCCTCATTTTCTACTATTTCTATCACCATTCCACAATATCCTATGCTCAATTCTCTCAACTACACCAAGCTTCTAGTTGTTGAAGGTATTATTAACTTCATCAACTATTCGCAACAACTTACATTCAAAACTTTAAGATTTTGGAAAGAAGCTGAGGATGGCATTAGACTCGTCAATCTATTACACCAAATTACGTGTAGAACTTCAAGATTTGGAAGATCAGATAGACACTTAATTTCTTTGTATTCATCACATATATCTAGTCGGAGCTCTTCGTATTTTCAAATCTTTGAAGGAGTCCAAGTGGAAAATTTGTTGATTTATCATTGGAGATTTTAAGGGCTTTAGATTGACTCTGCCATTTAATCTCTCTATCGGTATTCTTTAACTCATTTTCTTCAAATTAGAGTTGATCTACATATTCATCAAAACAAAATCAAATTAGTTGAGTCCAAGTGGAATATTTGGTGAGTTATCGCTAGAGATTTTAAGAGCTTTTGATTGACTCATCCATCTAATTTCTATGTAATCATTATTGCTTAATTCAAATACCTCCAAATCTGGGTTGATCTACAAGATCCATTAAAACAAATGATTCCTTAATTATTTGTTATTAAGAGTTGATTTAGAATTTGATTCCAAACTGGCCCATCCTAACTATAAGTTGGACTTCAAACATTTTTTATTTATACCAATTTAGTTGAAGCTCTTCTAGATTTTAAAATCTATGGAGTTCAAATGGAATATTTGTTGACTTATTATATTCTATCTCACAAGTTTTAGATCCATTTAATCTATCTCAACTTATTATTTAATCTCAATTCCTCCAAATCAGAATTGATCTACACACCTTATTATTTTTAAGTTAATTTTCTTTTTCAATAAACAATGAAATAATTAAAGACTCATACCTTATCATTCAAGAATAGGGATTTTGGCTCTGAAAAATGAGGTTCACACTCCTCGTTATTTTCTTGGAAGCTCAGATATTTTGAAGTCATGAATTTGCCACAATCTTTCAACACCAACTCTTGTAACATTGGCCATTCAAAAGTATAATAGAAAGCTTTAAATTCTGGTAGATTTTCAAGGACCAATGAGGTTACATGCGGAAAGACAAAATTGTCATCTTTATTTGCTCCTTCTTCTTTTGCAAAAATCTCCTCTAGAACCTTACAATTATGTATCTTTAGGTGTTGGAGTTGGTGGAGGCTTCTGGCAATGGAAGATGGAAATGCATAATTTATGTTTCCACAACTTGACGAAATCAAGTGTGTCAAATTTTGATAGAAGGAATTTGGATATTGGTTATAGCAAATTTCTGTAGAATTGATATCTTGGAATGCCTTGTACTTCAAATCAACAGAAATGTCCTGCAATAAAAATTAATAGTTGTTTCAATATAAAGTAATTAAAAAATAATAATTATTGTTTCTAATGGATTTGAAAAATGTGTCTTTTTGTAACTCTTAATAATTTTTGAAAGCCTAGGCCCAAACTAAACAAATAATAATATAAAGTTGCGTTCTCCATCTTGCTTTATAGAGCTAATGCCATCCCCTAATTTGTAGCTGCTTATTCAACTTGGGTCAATGCTTAAAATTGTCTTCTTGTGATTTAGTGTTATACACTTGTATTAATAAACTAATAAAACTTGCTTCATCCTACTGTTATTGTAATCTTGTAGCTAAAACATTATATTATTAAAATATATCAAAAAAAATGTAAAAGTAAGTAAATATTCAAACAAATTACTTGAATACATACCTGTTTTCTGCACGCTCCTTGTATGGTTTTATTAAGATCATTCCCCTCATTCTTTACTTCCATTTTCTCTCACGTCCATGAATCCTTAGCCAAGCTCTCATAATTGATTTTGTGTAACTTTGGTGTGCTTAAGATTCCTTGAGAGAAAGTCTTCATATTGGGGCATTCTCTTATAATTATCTCTTCCAAAGCTGGGAAATTGAAAGAGTAATTCCCGGAACAGAAGCATGTGAGACTTTCTAGGCTTCTAAGTGACAACTTCTTCAAATTATCAAAAACAATTCTAATACTCGTTGTTGCATCTCTTTCTCCCTCATTTTCTATTATTTCAATTAGCATTCCACAAGATTCTATGCTCATTTCTCTCAACTGCACCAAGTTTCTAGCTGTTGAAGGTGTTATTAACTTCATCAACTCTCTGCACCAACTTACCTTAAGAACTTTAAGATTTTGGAAAGAAGTTGAGGATGGGCCTAGAGTGATTTGCATTAGTTTCTCATCCTTTCCACATGAGAATATTTCTTTGTATCCACACGACTCTAGTTGAAGCTCTTTCAAATTTTCAAATATCGGAAGGAGTCCAAGTGGAATATTTGTTGACTTATCACATTTGATTTCAAGAGTTTTAGATTTACTTTGCCAACTAATCCACCTCAACTTATTATTTAATTCCAATTTCTCCAAATCAGAGTTGATCTACATATCAATTGAAACAAAATATAATTAGTTTTTTATTTTCTTAAAAGAAAAGTTTAATTGTTGGCTCAAAATTCACAGGTCAAACACAAATTACAAAGGCATTGTTTTTTTTTTTTTTTTTTTTTAAATCTCACTGTTTTTTATAATTCAACTACAATATATTTTAAAACTAATAATTACATTTTATTATTATTTTAAACTTCAAATAAATATTAAATTTACAATAAAAAACTATTTTTTGAAAACTACTAATTAAACATAATATTTTTTAAAAAATTAATTAAATTAATTCCAATATATTATATAATTAATTAAACACTTTTTTTTCTGGCATGTATAGAAAAAAGGTATCCATTTTTGTCATTCTCCCTTTTATTATATGGGTATTTATGTCTTATATTTTTTCCCTTAAATTTAATAGGAATAAATGAAGTTTTGTCTTTATTTCTTTTTTTTTGGATATTTTAAAACTTGTTTCTATTTCCTTATAGTTTCACAAAAAGTTGTCTTCCAATTGATGATAATCTAATATAAAATTATATTTATGATTTCTATAAACATTTGATGATTTCTAGAATTATTTTTCTAAATTTTTGTTAAAAGAGAGAGAGAGAGAGAGTTAAGAATCACATTATTAAGTTCTAATTTATATAATGTATTAAAGAAGTTTTTTTGTTTTTTTGTTTTTTTTGTTTTTTTTTTTTTTTTTTTCAATAAAGAAGTAAATAAGAGACTTGTACCTTATTATTCAACCAAATGAATTTTGGCTCAGAATTATGGAGTGAATTTTCATGGAAGCCGAGATATTTTGAAGTGAATTTTTCACATTCCTCCACCACCAACCTTTTTAACATCGGCAATTCCCAAGTACCTATTCCATGATAGAAAATTGTAAGTTTTGGTAAATTTTCAAGTGTCAAAAAGGTTACCTATGGAAAGGCAAAATTATTTGCTCCTTCATGCTTCTGCAACAATCTCCTCTAAAACCTTACAATCCCTTATCTCAAGGTGTTGTAGAGTCTGGAGGCTTTTGGCTATGCTAAATGAAGGCCATCAAATTGGAGAAAATAACCTGAAGTGAAAGATAATTGATGTTTCAATATTTACTCATATGAAAAAACTAAAAAAAAAAAAAAAAGTAATAATTGATAATTATGGATTAATTATAGTTGACATGCCATCGGTATTAACGATCTGTCTTTTGTCTCTCTAATAATTTTCAACATGAAAACAAGCATGAATTAATGAAATCAATTTGACAGAAATTACAAAGTATAGTTATTGAAGAGAAGTACTTAGTAATGAAAATTAACCGAAAATTTAAATCACAAGGAAAAAAAAGGCAAAAAGGGAAGAACAAATAATTCAATATCACAATTATGTGTTAACAAATGAGAATAAGCATAAGAAAAGATAAGAATATATAAGTGCAAGAGGTTAATGTCAATCAAACCTTTTTGTTAAAAATTGGCTTGAGATTGTTATCATCATCTGAAAATTCGACCAACCGTAAGAGTTCAACATTCTTGAGAATTCGCAATTCTTCTAAAGAAATGGTAGAATCATAATTAAATTCCAATATTCTTGAAAATTCGTAATTGGGCCAATCATAAAAGTTCCACCGTTCATTTCTTATTGATACGTTGTACCTTTTAAGCTCTCTGTAAAAGAAGCCTTGAGGCAAAACTATGTCATTTGTAACATCTAATGTTAAAGTGGTCAATTGAGTCAAGTGCTTCAACTCCTTTAGTACTTCAACCTTCCACTGAATACAACATCCCTTTATATACAATTCTTCTAGTTGGGATAGTTTTGGTATCAGATTTGGCGCAATAACTTTTAATTGCCTACAATCGCTTAGATCTAATGACCTTAGCTGAGTCAATTGACCAAATTCTGAAGGCAACTCCTTAATATTAGAATATTGCAAGCTAAGGACTTTTAGTTGCTTTAGGTTTCTGATAATAGCAACATCTTCAATTTTGCTATGATCTAAACACAATGTTTGAAGGTTTGTCAGAAGATCAAGTGACGACGGCAATGATGATTGTTGCATTCCAAATAAATTTAAAACTTTGAGCTTTGGCATCACCGTGAAAAAGTCCTCAGGGATTTCATAAGAAGAAGCCCACGTATTAGTCATATAGAAATACTCAAGATTTGGACAATCCAAATCTTTAGGCCAAAGCTGACTAATAATGGTACTATTACCAGGTAAGGAGATTTTTGTGCATTTCTTGAGTTTATCTTTATTCTTCCATTCCCTTTCAATGTCATTTCTCCTTGTAAAAACATGGTGGTCTGTATATGCAATTGTTACGGCAACAGCACGGATGGCATCATGCATAGCAAATTGTCCGCTTCCGAAACTGTCAAGTAACAAACAAGAGTCTTTGAGCTCGCGTACCAATTTATCTAGTCTATCTCTTGCATCTTCCATTGTCAAATTAGCTCCTTCAAGTATATCCAAACCCACAACATGTTTGAACAAGTCTGAAATGGAAGTATTATTTTTCATTAGACTAGAAATTAAAAAAGTTTTCTTGAGCTCATCATCTCTTAAATATGTGTAACTCAAGGCGATCTTCACATATTCCTTTTCCAGTAATCCTATGAACTTTGTTGGTGAAGGCGCCTTTAATTCTCGCAAGGCAACTTTCCAATCAGATGGACTACTCTTGTTCTTTAATGCTTTTGCTATTGTACAAATGACAATAGGCAAACCACCACATTCTTTGCATACATCTTGTGGCAAAGAATTCAATCCACGTGTTTGAATTACACCACCTGCATAGGAAGTTAGGATTATACTAATTGCATTTCCAGATATTATCTTATTGGACTATTTTATAAATAAAACCATCAACTTTTCTATTTTTTAAATATTTTAAATAATACTCCTCATTGTTATTTTTCTTTCCACTCTTCATTCTAAAATCATAGAAATACATTTGTCTTATCAAGAGCTTTAAAACAATATTAATAGAAAAGAAAAATAAGCTGATGAGAAATAAGGAAATGTAAAATGAAGCTGCCAAGTCAATTCTCATTATTGTGAACTTAAAATAACTTCATCTAAGAGCTATAATTAACTAACGGCATCTAATAAAAGTAATTCAAATATTAAGAATTAATTTAAAGCATGCATCTTAATGAATATACTTTAAATTTCATGTTCGTTGTTTTAAAAAGAAGCGTAACAAATTTCAAAATAGAAGATTGAAGATGTGTAAATAGAAATAGAAATTAAGAGGATCTAAGGTGTAACAACATCTTAAAAGCAAAACAGTGCCATTTATTAGTACACGAAATTTTTATATTCAAGTTTAAAAATTTACACTATTAAATTTATATTATGTTGTATTGTAACTATAGAAAAATTTAAAATATTATATGGTTGTGTAATATGTATAGAAAAAAAATACTGTTGTTAGATTTTAAAAAAAATAAAAAAACAGATTAAATATAAATGAGTTGCACTCAAAAAATAAAATAAGATTTACTATTTGGAATTACCTTTCCAGCCCTTTTATATTTTAAAGAAAAGGGGCAATTAAGTCTTTCCATTTTCATGCCACGTTTTTCAAGGGCAACTATGGGATTCCATTGCTATATCATTGTTAGGTGTCAAAAGTTACGATGGCTAACCGGTAACTAATGTCAAGGGTTTTTTATTTATAATATCACAGGGGGGTATTTGTCATTAGTTTAATCTTAGGGAATAAAAAAATCCAAAAAAAAAATAAAAATTAAAAGGCAAAATATTACAAAATAAAATATTAGAAAAAATTAAAAAGTTCCCAGCCAAACCCCACCCAGCAGCCCCAACCCCTTGGCAAGCCGCAACCAAATCCCCACCGCAAAGAGTGTAGGTGATTTTTATGATAGCCTTTATCTTTTTCTTTCACTTTTTTTTTTCCTCAAATTTCTAAAAAATATATATAAATACTGTTGGTGTGATGATTGGAAATTCGCGGATTATGGCTGCTTTTGGTGATGGTGGGTTTGAAAAGTGGCAGCAGTGATGTCATGTGTTCGGAAGGTGGTTGTGATTTTTAAAGAGATGGTAGTGAAGAGGCAGTGGTGATGTTTAGGGTACAGAAAGTTGTTTTGTGATTCTTGTAAGAGATGGTATTGGATTGGGGTGGTTGACAGTGGTAGCTAGGGGTGCTTCACGGGTTGAACCGCTCGCTAGCCGGCTCGACTCAGCTCGAGTCTGGCTCGTTAACGGCTCGGCTTGTCAGATAAAAAGTTGGCTCATCTCGATTCGTGAGACAGAACGAGCCGAGTTCAAGCCATGCTCGGCTCGTTAGGCTCGAGAGCCGAGCTGAGCTTGGCTAGAAAAAAAATTGATTTTTTCTTTAAAAAATTGAATTTTTGAGAGTTGGCTCGTGAGCCGGTTAGAACTCGGCTCGAAATATTCCCAACTCTTTCCCAACCCGAGCCAAGCCATGAAATCTACGGCTAGGCTCGGCTCGATTAATAATCCTCTCTCACGAGCCGAGCTCGCTAAGCCGAAAGCTCGGCTCGTTAACACCCCTAGTGGTAGCAAAAGACTTATTGTCTTGTGGTCACAGCCTGTGGGTTGTGAAGGCACAATTGCGGCAGCCTGTTTGTTGAAGACGAGATTTTGGCTTTTTTATTATTTTTATAATATAAATTATCACATTATAAAAAAATATTCTTATCCTTTTTATATTAACATAACGACTGTTAATCGATAAGGACCTAACCTTTACTTTCTAATTTGACTAGACCAAATGTTACTTTGGCTAAACCTCAGGACCAACGTTTGGTTAGAAAGATCAGTTCAAACAAAATTTCAATAGCATGTAATTAGAAAATAACCCTAAGTTAGAATTCTTTCAGCATATGGAAATTAAACATAGAAATTTGATTTTCACAATATTTAATTAGAGAATAAATAAAAGTTATGTCTAAGGAATTTTCAAAAAAAATAAAATAAATTAAATTAGATTTCTTGTTTTTAATGTGATGCTATATAGATGCCCTAAGCCACCACTACTATTCTATCAATTGAATAATTATATAGATTTTGAAAAATATTTCATGTTATTACTAATTTTAACTCTTTATTTATTCACATTAAACCATAATTTACTAGAAGAGACAAGACTATTTTATGAGTTATTTATTTTTAGGTGAACAATTTAAACAAGGAAATCAAAGATAGAAAGTTGATGTTTAGAATAGAATATGAATATATTATTATAAAATAAATAAAATATATTTCAATAGAAATGTTGACAAAATAATTAAATTGAATTAATAATTATTAATGTGATCTTAGAGGGAAAAGGCAATTCCTTGCCCCTAAACTGGGCATGGTTTTATGTCGAGAATAGAAGCCAAATTAGACTTTGAAGTTTGAAATGTGTTCGTGTTTAAAATTTACTTTAATCTTTTATTTATTCGCATCAAACCATAGCAAATAATTGAAAAAAAAAAAAAAAAGAATTACCTGCCATCTTCATGAATAGATTCCAAGCTTCTTCTTCTTGTAAAATACCCATCCCGAAATTTTTTTGGGAATCCATCTTCTGCAACACATCTAAGTTTCTTGTTGTTAGCAGTAGTTTACATCCCCCATGATCCATTTTAGAAGGAATGCCCATAGTCTTGAGATCAAGATCTTCCCAAACATTGTCTAAAATTAAAAGGATCTTCTTACCGCTCTTCAATCTCTCATATAACTTACTTGTTCTTTCACTCTCGTTATTGAATTTTAGGCCTAATTTATCTGCAATTTCTGTTTGAACCTTTTTTACATCCATAGTTTCTGTTACCTTTAAGACAACAAAAAAAATTACGGTTAGGTCAAGAACAATATATTAAAGAAATTACTCTATAACAAAACACATTTATATGTGTGTGTGTATACGCTTGTGTTGTTTGAAGGTATTCATCTGCCTTATATAACAAGCAAACCTTAACAAATAAACTGAACTAAAATATATAAAATTACAAATAAAATAAGGAAAATACGGATGTCTTCATTAATCTAAAAATGAAGAAACAATGTTTTATGGAGTGTTTATTTCTCCTTAATTATTAACGTAAACATTCATTGCATCCTTATATATATAGATGCGTAAAGTCTAATTAATTTCACTCAAATAAAATTAATTATATAAATTATATACTAATAATTATCACTCCAAATAAATAATTAAGATAAAATAACATTCCTGATATAACAAAATGAAACCTCTTTAATTAGTTTAAAGTTTAAACATTACCTCTACTAAAGCAATCTCCTCAAAGAGCTTATCCTTCTCGGCTTGTCTCCCAACTTCGTGCACAAGAGTGGTCTTCCCAAGACCACCCATCCCATAAACACCCATCATGTAGATATTCTCATCATTTAATGCGTCCCATACATCCTTCACAGTGGAGTTTCTCGATTCAAAAGCCAAATAATCTTCATTAGATCTAAGCCATATCTCCTTGTGAATGGTAGGATAGGAAACTTTATCTTCTTGCGGCAGGAATCGATGAATATTCTTATCTAGAAGTTGACTGATATCATCCTGCTTTAATTTGAATGCTTTCTTGCTACGTTTGTAGCGGATGATCCAGTTGGGGCACAATCCCTTGAAACATCGAGGGTTGTTTTCTTTCTCTTCAGTCAACTTCTCTGCTTCAGTAATGGTATTGTTCGCTTTACTCTGCCAGTCCTTAACACTCTGTTTGATCTCTTCCACGTTTCTTTCAGCAGCAGCCACCTTGACCTGCACTTCCTCACTTGTATTCTTCAGGTTCTTAACTCCATCTTGGAGATTGTCAATGTTCTTCTTGTAGTTGTACAGGTACTTAAATGGACGCCCAATCGGAGCAGCCAAGCACTTGACAACATCCAGAACAAAACTCC
The DNA here is from genome assembly GCA_026225825.1 of Pistacia integerrima. Classification (NCBI taxonomy): domain Eukaryota; kingdom Viridiplantae; phylum Streptophyta; class Magnoliopsida; order Sapindales; family Anacardiaceae; genus Pistacia; species Pistacia integerrima. The sequence continues at coordinate 26,956,818 of CM047748.1, forward strand.
CGGCACCTGCGATACCCCCAATAAGTTCCACAGCCATTTTAAACCTTTTTTTTCTCCTTCACTTCTTCAAGTTTGAAAAATATAAAAATAAAATAAAACAGAGATAATAACAGGTGTAAACTCAAGGAACAGAACAAGAGTACGGGAAAATGCTGAAATAATATATATATATATATATTTTTTTTTTTTTTTGTATAAACGAGAAATAAGGAAATGGAAAAGTTTTTTTTATTTAAAAAACAAAAAATAAGGAAAAGGGAAAATAAAAATGGAAGAAAATAAAACAAAGATAATAACAGGACAACTAGGGTGCAAAGTAAAATAAAGTAAGGAAAAATGATGATTTAAAGAAGAGTTTCTGTTTAACGAGAAATAAGAAAATGGGGGAGGATTTTTTTTTTTTTTTTTTTCCGGTAAACAAGAAATAAAGGAACGGGAGAGGAGTGAAAAATCAAGCAAACTGATTTCAGAGTAACAGGATCTTTAGTGGTCTCTGAAGGGGTGAGAGAGGTTTCTGAGTTAAAGTATTTTTGAATGGTTTAAGTGAAACTGGAGAGGAGAGGGATGAAGAGATGGCTGTAAAATTGAGAACAACAGTAAGGACGATGACAACCAGACAATAACCAAGCGTTTCTTGACGGAATATAAAGACAAAGAATATGAAGTTACCCAAAAACAAAGTTAGGAACTATGCATAAAGCATATGCCTAACTACAAACTCATGCATACTTCAATGGACGATTCGATTCTTTATTATTTTACAAGTTATAATCTCAAATAACAGAACAAGAGTAAGGGAAAATGCTGAAATAATAATTTTTTTTTTAAATAAATAAGGAAAAGGAAAAAAAAACAGAAGAAAATAAAGACAATCAGAATATGAAGTTACTTGGACACCAAACCAAGCGTTTCTTGATGGAGTATAAAGACAAAGAATATGAAGTTACTTGGACACCCAAACCAAAACACTACTTTAAAAGGCAACAATACCATAAACAAAGGATATGCCTAACTATAAAACTCACGCATACTTCAGTCTTTATTATTTTTTTTATTATTATTATTTTTTTTTTTGGGTATCTTTACTCTACTGGGAATAATTTATTAATGGCACATATATACCAATTATATGAGCATCAATAAAAGGTAAAGTTAAAGTAAAAAGATGAAGCAAGAAAAAAAAAAGGGAAAGGAAAAATGAAAAAGAGTCAGAGTGGCCAAAATATTTATTAAAGTAAAACAAAGTTTGATCCAGTAGAAGGCAGAACGACATTTTCCCAACCCAGGTTTGGAGAAATAACCTTTCCTACTTTTCAAGTTTCAAAATGACACTTTCCCACTCTCGTTAAGTTCTATTATATTTTCCGTTAATATTTTATTGAAAAGACAAAAATACCTTTAAATATTTGATTTTATAAATTTTTTATTATTTTTTAATTAGCCAAAAATTCAACTATTAAAAAGTTAAAAAAAGAAAAAATAGTTAACCCACCTAAAAAATTAGGAGTAATGTTATAAAATTGTTTAATATTAAATGACCTTAATATTTATTCATAATTTCATCAATATCCCATCACTATTATTCAATAATCTACTAAATTTATAATGTTTTTCATGATATAATGATTTTTATTTTTACTAATTAACATAGAAAATCAATATTCCTAATTAATTAAATAAACAAAAGAAAAATAATATTTTTATACTTGAACTAATAAATAATCGAGTAAAGACTTTAACTTAACTAAATTTTAATTTATAATAAACTAATTAAGAAATAAACTATTTAAGAGTATTTTCGTCTTTTTAATCAAATATTAACAGAACCTGATGAAGGGTGGGAAAGTGTCATTTTGAAACTTGATGGGTGAGAAATGTTGTTCTCCCGTAATAGAATTGAGTCAATTGACCATCGACCTCATTAATAATCTTGGAGGTTAGCCGAAGATTATTATTATTATCCATGGAATTTGTGGTGGAAATTCAATGAGGGTAGCGAAATAAGTAGAGAGGTAATTGAAAGTAACAGATTCGGTCAATTAATTTTAACTCAAAATTTATTCTGTCAATTACAAATTTACAACCATTTGCTCTTGTTGGAAAATATCACTTTAAAATCAAACTGCGAAGACTCAAAATTTTAAGTTATTGTCTAATGTTGAAAATACTTATCACATTCCTTTTTCACTTTGTTTTGATTTTTCAATTTGAAAATATATATATATATATATATATATATATATATATATATATATATATATATATATATATATATATATATATATCTTCTAACCTAAATAAAATCTTCCCACTACCTTTAATTTCATTGATTGATTTGATCATCTATTATCATTATATAAATTAAATTCATATCGACGGGACATGGAAAAGAGAGGATGGACTCAATTGATCTTACTTAAAAGTATTCAATTGAGTGCTAATGGAAAATCTCAATGAGATCAAATTCATAAGCTAAGAGGGACCAAGATTTTCTTTTCAGATGTGTACAGTACAATCAATTCATAGTGATTGATTTGTAAGTTTGATTATGAAATCATATCAGAATTTATTGTTATTAAAGAATTTCCCAATAACGCATGCTTCTTCGTGTGAAAATAAAGAAATAGAACTACCTTTCTTAAGAGAATGAATCCTTCCAGGGGGTTTAAAAGAGTACAACCTTTAGCATTTTTTATCGTCCTTTAACACTAGATGTACAAACTAATGAAAAAAAGGAACAATTTTTGAATTTTATATTCCTTTAAAATCAATTCCAAAGTGTTGAAGATATAATGGAGAAGAGACGCAGCTTAGTTTGAGGGGAAATGTTGACCAAAGATTCATGGTGCTACCTGAAAGTTCTCAAAATGTGAGGACCTGACATGATTTCACAAACGATGTCGTTTCACTTTATTTGTAAAAGTCTTCTTCTCAAAACGATTATTCAATGTGTGTGAGCTGCTGTAACTTTACTCTTCTTCACTCACTCTCTCACTTGTTTTCTTCAAGTATATAAGCAGCCACAATATATTGTAACAAGTTAATCAATCAAATACAAAGAATTATTCAGCTTATTATCAAGTTTTATCTTTCTTTTCTTTCAATTTCACACAAAGACTCTTCATCTTCAAATGTAGTCTTAGCTAATAATGGAAGCTTAATTATGTCGTTTAAATCATTTTGAATTTTATGACTGAAAGAAGATCAAGTAGAATAATTATAACAATTTTTGATAATTTCACAAATTTTTGTCAACCTTGTTATATCAACAGAGGACATTACGATGTTTGATACTTTCATATTTATGAAGGACGATAAAACTAACCTTTCCATATATAAACTCTTAATGAAAATGAAATTTCATCAAAGGGATAAAGTTTAACTCTTTTTATCACAAACCATAACCATTTTCTGCAATTTTATTATCACTTATATTTCCAGGAAATTGAAAATCATTTTATTCACACGGAATTTGATTATCCACAAGGATAATTTAGTAATGTGACATGTGACATCAGGATCTTAAATTTGAAAAATTCAAATAAAACTAAGCTTCCCAGGAAAAAGAAATAAATCAATGCACTACAACAAATATGAAATACTTGAATATAATTTTTACTGTACAAAAACATAAAGCCTATCGGGAAGGGGAGAAGTGCAAGTAGAAATTAAACATCTTTACAGTGGAACAACCCAAAATAAATAAAACAAAAGATTGGTTTTTGACTACATAAACAGACAGGCATGGCAACAATGACTATTTTCATTCCAAAAACCATTAATGTATACATCATCATATAAGAAAAACCTCCTAAAGTGTCATCAAATCAGCTTGTGGCAGGGTGTGTTCTCAGTTTCTGATAAAATGTTTCTCTTTAGAATTTCACGTAGCAAAACAGCCAACGAGAAAAACGATTTACAACAGATAATAGCAGGCCATGATTTAGAGCAAGTGATTAGAGCAAAAAAAGTGAAAAGGCTGATGTTCAAAAAGAAGAAAAAAATGTGCAGCTCAATGTGTCTATACTCCTTGTGGACTAACCTTCTCATCTATATGCCGCGGCAGTTACCTGGTGGGGTGCTCGGATGGTTGACCACTCAAACAAGGATTTGACGAATTAGAAGGGAGGGAACCATTGTCTTGGGAGGGTGTGCCACCCGCACTTCAGCTCTGCATCAGAAGGCTCGACTACATGCACTGCTCCGTCACTCATGCCAAGAGCAATCTGATTACGCTGAGATGGATGAGCTGCTATGACAAAAGGATAGGTGGTAGTGTTACTGCTGCAGAATATATATCGTCAATGAGTGATGGATTTTATGGGCTTCGACATTTTGATACAATGAAATATACAAAAAAATGCCTTGAAACATCTGAACTGGTTTATAACTGAATGTTCAGAACTCGCCAAATAAAAGGTCTACTTACTTGACAGAGAAGGAAGGTATGTAAGCAGAAGCTGCTATTCTACATCTGAGCCTTCAATTATCCGCATCAAAAACTCCCACAGCACCGTCACAAAAACCGACATACACCAGTAAACCATCACATGAATATATTGCACTTGAAATGGGAGCAGGGAGTGTATCTTTTGGAGACCACTGCAAGTTACAAAATCATAGCATAAGGACCATTATAAGAGAGATTGAAAAATAACACGTTAAAATAAATTATACGGATACAACATGTACAAATGAGCCAGTATTCATGAAATTTCACATTGACCGGTTTAACCTCATACATTAAAACATCTTATTAATTCTCCATTTACTTGGAAATGTAAAAGAAATAGTAAGATTTGCCGAATATGCAGCACCATCAATAAATCTTCCAAGAAAGAGCTCAGAACGATAAGCCACACACTAGGCCAAGGCTTCTAACATGCTATCCATAAAAAAGCATTGAAGTAGTAAATTTCACTCTAGCGAGTCAAGGTGGAAAGAGAACAATGATGACAATTAAATCTTTTTTGCGAACAACAATATGTGATTTGGGGTCTCATTGACCTTAATTATTGTGACGCTACGTTTCCACACTAATAGAAATGAGATCATGGTCAGTAAGTTTATTTAGAGAGAGAGAGAGAGAACTGAAGAAAAAAAAAACATGACGACATGGAAGCAAAACTTACTGAACGTGAACATTCTAGCTTGCTGTCATAAATGGAAATTTGGCTATCATGAACCACCAACAGATGTGTTTGATCATTATGAAACTGGACTTTAGTTTCTCCAACCAAAGGCGATTGACGGCCAGCTGGTGCTTGTATGAACCTTGATTTCAGCTTCTCCCATTTATCAATACTCCACATACATAGCTGCATCAAATAAATTATTAAGTAACGGAAATCAAAAACCCAGAGATAACAAAAAAGAAAAAGCTTCAACTTGATTTTTGGGACCTTGATTGAAATTCAATAGCATCTAGAAGTGACTCGGGGAAGCCATGTTTGAAACTTGTAGAAAATTAGAGTCTTTCCTCATTTATATAATTGACTATTCTTTTCAGTGTAGAAAGTGATTAGCAACACTGGAAATAGAATATTTTCCTTTCTTGGTTTCACTTGTAAATCCTATATAACTTAGATATAATTTTTTTCCTACCCACAACTTGTTTTGAATTAACATTACAGCTAACGGATTTGAACTCAAATTACTTGGTTCACTTGGCATGATATCATGTTAAATAACCATGTGATCTAAAAGCCATATCAAAAGCTTCAGCTTATAGATAAGAGCCCAATAATGGTATTTAAGCTATGACACTAACCAAGATAACCAGATTGATGTTCAAAAATAATTCTAAAAGAGCATTTTCGTGGAAAGATCTTCACATTAGAGATCCCGTCAAAACAATTTACTTCTTCAACTTCACCTATTCAAACGTCAACAACTTATATTTGGGCACTTCTCAACACCCATTGCTGACAAGGTAACATCCAAGAAGACTATATTTACATGGTAATTCAACTATGGTTTGAAATTTTACCAAATAAAAGGCTCATCATATGCAGACGTTAATTACCCTAAATGACTTAATTAATCGCAAATTGTGACTTCCATTTCAAAGAAAGTAATTTGCTTCCCAGATAAGCAAAAGCTCGTAGAGCAAACCCTTAATGGTGTAAATGTGCTAGGTTTCTTACTCTTGACAAAAAAAATTATAGCATCCCAATTAAATATAAGTAAGAATAACGAATAGCCATAAACATTAAAATATTAAATTTTATATTAGTCAGAAATTAACATGTTAATCGGTCCCTGAAGATACCAGTACATTTAAAGTTTGGGAAAATGCAAGCCCTGTGATTCGATTTTGGTGACCCTTAAGTTTGGTTTTGACCTGCCAACAACATCCAACATTAGTTATGCTTCCACATTATATGTCACACAATAAGCTTTAGATAATCAAGAAAGCTATTGATTAGATTATTAAGATAGCTATACTTGAGCTTTGACAATTTTTGAGCAGGTTTTTTCTATTGTGGTGGACTCATGTTTGCCTTTTTGTACTTTTGTTGCATCTGTGTGTGTTCAGGAAGATGATATGCTTCGTTTCAAAAATAAATAAATAGAAAAATGATTTCAGTGGTAATAATACTAACCATCAATTTCTTAAAACAAGATGGTAACAACAAGACTCTCCCTCTAATGAATAGAGCTAAGAAGCATAAATCAGATTGTATGGTGTAGGTAATGATTCAGCCAAACCAGAATCAAATTTACATTAACAATCTCAAAATATCATCGTAATCAACTTTAAATTAACACTAGCAACAAATGAAGCAAAATTCAATTGAACATATCCTTTGACCAGTTAAACATAAAACTAGCTTCAGAAATTAAGTAAAGAAAACGATAAATTAACTGAGAAACTTCACCTCATCAACTCTGACATTGTATATCTGAATGGTAGAATCCTCCATCCCAATGGCAATAATATTATTATCTTGAGGATGGAATGCCAAATAGGTAGCTGCTGGAGGTGGGGGCATAAACATTGTCATGACCTGAGACGCAGTAAATAATCTTATTCGGTCATGTGGAATCTCAAAATATTGCAAAGCATTATCTCAAGCAAATATTGTTGAACATGTATGAAACACAGAGTTCAAATTTGGAGAGGTGCAATAACTTACCTTGAATGTCATCATGTTGAACAAGGAAACCTTTCCACCAGAAACAGACATAACGTATGAATCATTTTTGGATAAAGCAATGCATGCAGCAGATTCTTCAGCTGGTTTACCATCATTTATGTCATTTGTCATAAGTGTTCCACTGGGAGGTTGCCACAGCTGGGGTGCTACGTATGCAGTAGCCTGACGAGTTTGCAACAGACATTAGAAAGGTCAAAATATAAAAACAAAAGAAATTTGCAAATGGATAGTAATAAACCTTCCCCAAGGGATTCCTTTCACTACGCTGCCATTTCCACAGCTTGTGAACAGCTCTGGCGGTAAGGGCCAATAGAGCTAGACCCGAGTTGGTATAGATCAACCGAACAACCTGAATTTTTTTTTTCTTATTTACTTAAATCCAACAATAAACATCTGCAACAAAATAGAAAAAACATATATATTTTTTCTCAGGTCCAAATGGAGGGGAAATTACCAATGTATTTCACAACATTTGTGGATAATGTTTTATTTGGCTAATTATATATTGATTGGTATTAAGCTTTTGTGATGAACTTGACATCATTTCTTCTGTCTTTTTGTAAAAAGCCATTTAGTTTATATTTATTTCGTCAGTCCTCTCCTACTTTGTTAATCGATGAAACAAGCACTACCATGCAGAGAGGGTATATTATGCCCTAACTTCACATCTGAGGTGGCATTACCATGTGAATTGGCAGTCCACATACCATCATCCTCAGGGGCATGTCAGGATATTTAAAAAAAGGAAAGGAAATTCGAAAGAAAGGTTAACACATCAGACAAGTACGTTTAAACTAGCATTCCAGCATTTGACTTAACATTCCGGAGTTCCTGTCACTATGCATCCAATTCTTTAGAACATACGGTTGGTATATTAATGAAGGATATAGTTGCATATGATTTGCATAGCTTTATAATAGTAAAATATCTCATATATGAGCACAGGCACACAAATGGCAGTAAATAACTACAAAGAAAATATCCAGCACCATAAAAGCAGAGGGATTTCTTCCCAACTGAAATAACACGCAAATACTTGAATTCTTTACCACCTACCTTGCTTGGTGCTATAGAATTAGGTAAGCGCAGAGCTTTCATCTGTGATGGATCTGAAACATCAGGAATTTTCCAGCTCTTAACCTTGTCTCCATCATCGGCAATACGTGGTTTGACATCAACAAGTCTGCTGCTGTCCATAGGACCCTACAGTGGTACTTGGTATGAGTTTGTGGACCAAGGTAAGCACCAACAACTTCATTGTATAAGAAATGCTAAACTTACAAGACTGTTGATAGATACAGCCGGAGGAACTCTATCTGGCCGTTCAAGAGTCGAAGCAATGGCACCAGAAACATTTCCTACTGGACCGAGAGCATTCACAATCAATGGCTGCCAAAAAAGACAGTAGCACATAAGACACTGACAGAGCAAGAAGTCAATTAATAGACTTATAGGAAAATGTATCCTAAAGGTCTTAATTCTTTAAGCTTACAGAAGGTTAAATTCACAAGACTCTAGAGACTACTATGGGATGCCATCCTAAGAATTTCAATACTCAGGACTATCATTTTATCTCAGTCATGAACCAACCAAACCTAAATATTTTCTAGTTTAAGGCCGACAATGCCAGCCCCTAAAGAGCTGAAGTTTATAATTTTATCTTTCCATGTGTTGTTCTTTCTATATAATTTTTTTTTTTTTTTTTTTAATGTTCAAATAATGACATGAGAAGAGGATTACGATTTCTAGGTAGCTTCTTAATGGATCACAAATATTGTTTGAATAGACAAAGAAAAGTAACACGTCAACAAACATGCACAAAACCACCTTAGAGTTGATGGGTTCAGAACAGAAGGGACCCAATTTCTGTCAATAGCCCTGCTTTCTAACATTCTTATCAATCGCAAACCATCACTGTTAGCTAAAATTTTGATACCATTGTCACTGGTTGTAACTGCGAGCAGAGATCCTTCCCTATTGAATCTCAGTCTAGGACTAGCCTGCAAAGAATAGAATTGAATGAAACAAATGCTACGTATCTACTGTTAAATACCATTGGTGTAGAAGTAAAGAGTACGACTACAAACCGGCAATCCACCATCTGCATCAACTGCCGTCAACATATTTGTACTGTCCATATCCCAGAATTTAATTTGAAATTCATCACCAGCAGCCAAGAACCGATTCTGTGTTGTATCAAACTGGACAACACCTAAAGAGTGCTTTCTGAAACCAGAATATGTCCTTTTGATAGCTCCTTCACTCTCATTCCACTCAACTAAATAAGATTCGCCTTCTTTACTTGTTCCACATGAGAAGAGCCTGCAACAAAAAATATAGAAGTCTTATTCCATTTAGATGATGCAAGAACAATTACAAAATAATGGCCATCAAAGGCAGAGAAGTGCCTAAAAAGTCCAGCAACAAAGAATCCTTGGCAGCTAAATGATATACATCCTTTGTAAAACAAGATATTATCAGAAACTTCAATAAGTCATTATATAAAGTATCATGTGCACAAACAATATGAAAAATCACCAAATTATCTTAGCCTGTGTCCATCTTAAAATTAACCAAGCTTTACCTGGTTCCATCTGCACTATATGCCATCATGGTGCACCAGTGTCCAGGAGCATCATAGTCCACTCTAGATCCCAAGCAATCATATAGCCAAGCTTTTATCTTTCCATCAATGGCAGTAGAGAAAATAAACCGCACATTTAAAGATAGGAAGATGGATAATATGAGATTCAAAGTGATGGTAGCCATCTTATTCCCATCAGCTGGTTAGCATATAGAAAAAGATACTGACTCAGATCACCAATCACAACATAGATGAGTTAAATAAATATTGACCTGAATATTTTCTATGTGGTGAGGGCAGACTGAATACACAGGAGATTCGTGGCCTTCAAATGTATACTGCCTGCGTCCAGCTACAGCATCCCATACCTGTCACAGAAGAAAATTACTGTAATATCCCAACAAGTCAAACTCTTTAGGAGAAAGTTACAACGAAGATAGATCAATTATGTTTTCCCTAGAGAAGCGGGTCACACCCTTTTATGATAATACCTTAATAGTCTTATCATCTCCACATGTAACTATACACAGTTGCTTGTTGGGATGAGCAAACGCAATGTCATTAACTCCACCAACATGGGCATAAATCTAAAAAGAGACAAGTGGTCAATAACTGTACCTAGCCATTTTTAAGGAAGAACTGATACTTAGGATACAAAATTTACCTCTAAGTGCTGTCTTAGTTCTTCAATTGGATTGTAAGTATATATCTGAACTATATGTTTGGAAAATGCAACACCTGGACAAATCACAATTTGATTAAGAGAAAAGATAAATATAATGAACTAGGAATAATTCATATTCACAAGCAAAGAATGCATATACGTACCAAGCATAAGTCCATCAGGCCCCCAAACACACCGATTCACCGATATTGCAGCATCATTCAACAAAGCCGTCTGGCAGTACTAGTTAATTAATGAAAACAAATATCAGTCCATGTTTATATTCCTAAACTGTTGGCCAGTCAAGCCAGCAAGTATACTAAATCCAACGTTCATAAGTATTAGGTGAATACATATATGAGTTACTACCATTATTATTAAAATCATTTTCAAGATAAGACTTGGAAAAAAAAAAAAAAATGAAGGTTTTATGCATTGTACTCCTAGGAAGTTAAGATGGGGAATACCTGCAATGACGTTGTAGCAGATGATAAATCCCAAACCTTAAAAGATTTATGTGCCAACCTTTCCCGAGATCTCACCTCCCAAAGGCTAATGTCACCAACATTTGTCCCCACTACAGACCGAATAACAGAAATTTCAATCAATATAAATAATCTCTGGAAAAAGTTTTATAAATTTTTCAATGAACAGACATTAAACAGTGGTTTTTTCTAATTTTTTACCTAGAAGAATAGTTTGCTGCTGTGGATGGAAGTCCATGCTCATGACATAAGATCCTTGATTTAGGGTGCGCACAACGGCTTTAGCAAGTTTATGTGCTACGCCAGCAAAAGACACCTAGAAAGACCAAAAGATTATAAGAGGTGTTGAAAGGAACAAGAGGTGGGAGTATGAACTCACTTTCAATATTATTACAAAATAAATATTTAAACTAATTAATTGAATACATATACCTTTTCTTTGTGTGCTTGTTCTTTGTGTGCTTGTTGTATGAATGTATTAAGCTCACTCTCCTTCACCTTCCACTCAGATTTGTCATATTTGACTTTATATAACTTTGGTGTGCTTAAGGTTCCTCGAGAGAAAGTCTTCATATCACAACAATTTCTTAGATTTAACTCTTCCAAAGATGGGAAATTGAAAGAATAATTCTCAGAGCAAAAGCACGTGAGACTTTCTAAGTTTTCAAGTGACAACGTCTTCAAATTGTTAAAAACAATTTTAGTGCTCGTTGTTGCATCTCTCTCATTTTCTACTATTTCAATCAACGTTCTACAATTCTCTACTCTCATTTCTCTCAACTGCACTAAGCTTCTAGCCATTAAAGGAGTTATTAACTTCATCAAACAAAAGCAACAGTTAACTCTTAGAACTTTAAGATTCTGGAGAGGAGCTGAGGATGGCACTAGACTCATCAATCTATGACAACAACTTACATCTAGAACTTCAAGATTTGGAAGAGTTGGAAAGAATAGCTCATTATACATCTTGTCTTCTAATTTGAGCTCTTTCAGATTTTCAAATCTTTGAAGGAATCGAAGTGGAATATTTGCTAACTCATCACCTTCGATCGTAAGACCTTTACATCGACTCACCCATATAATCTCTTTCCCACCATTCCTTAATTTAAGCATCTCCAAATCGCGATTGATCTACAAATCCATCAAAAACAAAATCCAATTAGCTTTTTAATTATATACTTAAAACAAAAGTTTAGTTATTGGCTCAAAAGTCCTAGGCTAAACCCAATCAAATTTTGACAAATCAACTACCATCTATTTTAAAACTAGTAAATTATATTTTAAATTTTAATTTGTGAACAAATGTTTCATTTATGTGATTTTACCAACTACACCCCCTGAAGCCAAAAACAACAATATTCACCTCCTCCTATTGTCTATTAAATTAGGAATTTTATTGTGTTTGACCTATGCAAATACAAAGTTACCTTTAGATTTTTTGCAACCTGACTAATTTAATAATACGAACAAATATGTTGAGAATAATTTATAATTTTATTTTATTTTTTTAAAATAGTTATAGAAATTAAATTAATATAAATTTCTTAAAGAGTTTTTTTTCTTCTAAATTTCTATTATTTGAATTTTCAAATTTAGTATTTAATGGTCACAACTCACAACTTTAAATATATAATTTCAGATTTTATAAATATTTTTTTTCTTTATACAGTATTTTCTATTTTTTTTTTTTTTCAGTTTTTCTTGCAAGTCTTATCTTCTATTTTTGAAATATTCTTGTTTAATCTTTCTTCTGGTATGACATGTCAATTTTATCCTCTTTAACATCCAAAACCGGCCCATCCTAACTATAAGTTGGACCTGGGACATTTATTTTTTTATTAGTTTTATAATAATTAAAAAATACAAAAAAAGAAGAGAAAACTAAAAAAAAACAATAGTAAATTACGCACGGGCCTCATTACGCACGGGCCTTGGCAATTAATAATTAATAGTTAATGTGGATGATGAAATATTAAAGTTGGGTTCCCAATTAATAAATTATTGTATGAGAAATTAATAATTAAAGAAAATTATTTAATATACTGTTGAAATGTTTTCAAATTGAATTCCAAACACACTTACAAAATTTTAAAATAGATTAGAAACATCATATTGTAGTTGAATTTTAATATTATAAACACGACAATACAATGAATTGCATTATAAAATAATAGAAATAAATTTTAAATATGGAACCATTGAAATTGGTTTAAATTAACTGTGAGAAGAACAAAGGGTAATTGCATATGATTCTTTAATTTACTATTCAAATTAATTTCATAAAAGACGCTACTAACCTATGAAAACTAAACATGTTTTAAAAACTAGCCTTTTTGTGTGTGTATTTTTGTCATTCTCCCTATTATTATATGGGTGTCTATGTCTTATAATTTTCTTCCTCTTAAATTTAATGGTAACTAACTTATTTTTGTCCTTTTTGAACTGATTTTTTGCTCATCAGCTACCAAATCATGTTAAATAATCTTGAATTTGTGATCTGGTTTCCAATCATAAGAAGGATCACTTGTTAGGCACAATTTCTAGTAAAAATAAAGGGACTGCTATCAATTGAGGATAATGTTTTACACACTATAAGAAAAAGAAAATAAGTTCCAAAATAGTTTCAAAAAGGGATAAAATGTTATTGGAGATAGTTAGATTTAACATTTTATAAGGGTATAATTTTATACAACTTTAAAATATTTTTAGTTAAAAAGTAAATTTATATAAAATAATAATAATTAAAAGATCTATTATTTTATAATTAAAAAAAATTAAGCAGGGGCCTTGGCCGGCCGTGTAGGCCAGCACTGTTGTGAGAGGAGGGATTTGGCAGCTGCAAATTGTGAGTAGAATGACTTTGGTTTTGGGGAAGCACCAGTTGATAATATCTATATTTTCTCCAACACAAATTTAAAATATTAAAAACAAAAGGTTGTTTTCACTTGATAATATCCGAAAATTAAATCATATTAATAATTTCTAGTAAACATTTGATCATTTATAGAATTATACTGGATCATTTAAACATAGTACTTTAATGAGTTTTATTGACAAGACTATAACAAAATTGTCCAAAGCCAACTAACTGTTAATTTTTACTTCTTTTTTCTAAATTTTTGTTTAAAAAAAGAAAGAGATGTTAAAAAACAAATTATTAAGTTCTAATTTACGTTATATATATATATATATATATATATATATATATATATATATATAAGGTGTTTTTTTCTTTTCCAATAAAGAAGTAAACAAGAGACTCATACCTTATACTCCAAGCAGAGGGACTTATGAAATGAATTTTCTTGGAAGCTTAGATATCTTGAAGTGAATTTTTCACATTCGTTGATCACCAACCTTTCTAACATTGGCCATTTACAAGTATGTATTTCAGGATAGAAAGCTATAAGTTCTGGCAAATTCTCAAGCTTCAAATAGGTAACTTGCGGAAAGACAAAATTAACAGTAGCTTTTGCTCCTTCTTCTTCCGCAACAATCTCCTCTAAAACCTCACAATCCTTTATCTCAAGGTGTTGTAGAGTTTGAAGGCTTTTGGCAATGGAAGATGGAAACACATATTTTATTTTTCCACATCTTTTCAAGATAAAGCATGTCAAATTCTAATAGGAGGAGGACATAAGTGTTGGAAATTTGCTATCCCAAATCTTTCCACAACTAATATTATTCGATTCCAAGGCCATCAAATTGGTTAAAATAACGTGCAATTAAAGTACTTGTTGTTTCACTATTTACGAACTCATATGAGATAAATTTAAAAAAGAAATAATTGATTCTTATGGAGTTATAGATGACATGCCATTAATATTTATGATGTGTTTTTTTTGTCTTTAATAAATTTCATCATGGAATCAAGCATGAATTAATGAAACCAATTCAATAGAAATTACACAGTGTAGAGATTGAAAGAGAAGTATTTACTACTGAAATTTAACTAAAAACGTAAATTAACAGAAGAAATGCAAAAAGAGAAGTACAAACAAATCAATACCACAACTATGCGTTAACAAATGAGAAAAAGTATAAGAGAAGAAAATAAGAATATATATAATAGACAAGTAAAAAGAGGTCATAGTCAATCAAACATTTCCATTAAGAAGAGTGACAAACTCATCCTCCAAGTTGATATATATGCCAGCATAGAAAGCTATAAGTTTTGGTAAATTCTCAAGCTTCAAATAGGTAACTTGAGGAAAGGCAAAATTAATAGCAACTTTTGCTCCTTCTTCTTCCGCAACAATCTCCTCTAAAACCTCACAATCCTTTATCTCAAGGTGTTGTAGAGTTTGAAGGCTTTTAGCAATGGAAGATGGAAACACATATTTTATTTTTCCACATCTCTTCAAGATAAAGCGTGTCAAATTCTGATAGGAGGAGGACATAAGTGTTGGAAATTTGCTATCCCAAATCTTTCCACAACTAATATTATTCGATTCCAAGGCCATCAAATTGGTTAAAATAACGTGCAATTAAAGTACTTGTTGTTTCAATATTTACGAACTCATATGAGATAAATTTAAAAAAGAAATAATTGATTCTTATGGATTTATAGATGACATGCCATTAATATTTATGATGTGTTTTTTTTGTCTCTAATAAATTTCATCATGGAATCAAGCATGAATTAATGAAACCAATTCAATAGAAATTACACAGTGTAGAGATTGAAAGAGAAGTATTTACTAGTGAAATTTAACTGAAAACGTAAATTACTAGAAAAAATACAAATAGAGAAGTACAAACAAATCAATACCACAACTATGCGTTAACAAATGAGAAAAAGTATAAGAGAAGAAAATAAGAATATATATAATAGACAAGTAAAAAGAGGTCATTGTCAATCAAACCTTTTCATTTGAAAAGTGACAAACTCATCTTCCAAGTTGATATATATGCCAGCACAGAAAGCTGTAAGTTTTGGTAAATTCTCAAGCTTCAAATAGGTAACTTGTGGAAAGGCAAAATTAACAGCAACTTTTGCTCCTTTTTCTTCTGCAACAATCTCTTCTAAAACCTCACAATCCTTTATCTGAAGGTGTTGTAGAGTCTGGAGGCTTTTGGCAATGGAAGATGGAAACACATATTTTATTTTTCCACATCTGTCTAAGATAAAGCGTGTCAAATTCTGATAGGAGGAAGACATAAGTGTTGGAAATTTGCTGTCCCAAATCTTTCCACAACTAATATTCTTCAATTCCAAGGCCATCAAATTGGTGAAAACAACCTGCAATCAAAGTACTTGTTATTTCAATATTTATGAACTCATATGAGATAAATTTAAAAAAGAAATAATTGATTTTTATGGATTGATAGATGGCATGCCATTAATATTTACGATGTGTTTTTTTGTCTCTAATAAATTTCATCATGGAATCAAGCATGAATTATGAAACCAATTCGACCTAAATTACGCAGTATCGAGATTGAAAGAGAAGTATTTACTAGTGAAATTTAACTGAATATGTAAATTACCATAAAAAGCACAAAAAAGAGAAGAAACAAATCAATATGATAACTATGTGTCAACAAATGAGAAAAGGCATAAGAGAAAAAAAAAAAGAATATATATAATAGACAAGTACAAGAGGTTATAGGCAATCAAACCTTTTCATTAAGAAGTGGCATGAGAGTGACAAAATCATTAAAACTATTCTCAACATCTGAAAAATCGGCTAAGCATAAGAGTCTAACATTCCCGATTCCTTGTAATTCTTCTAAGGAGATGGTAGAATTAAGTTTCAATTCGAACATCCTCAAACCCTCATCTTCGTTATAACGTTTGAACCACTGATCTCCTACTGATATTTTGTACCTTTTAAGCTCTTTGGAAAAGAAGTCTTTAGGCAATATCTTATTATCTTTAATATCTAATTCTAAACTAGCCAATTCAGACAAAAGCTTCAATTCCTCGAGTACTTCAACCTTCCACTGAATAGAGCATCCCTTTATATACAATTCTTCCAGCTGGGATAATTTTGATATCACATTTGGCACAATAACTTTTAATTGCCAACAATTGCTTAAATTCAATAACCTTAGTTGAGTCAATTGACCCAATTTTGTTGGCAATTCGTTAATAGATGAATATTGCAAGCTAAGAACTTTTAGTTTCTTTAGCTTTCCAATAATAGCAACATCTTCAATGTTGCAACTATTTAAACACAAAGTTCGCAGGTTTGTTAGAAGATCAAGTGACAACGGCAACAATTATTGATGCATTCCATATAAAATTAAAACTTTGAGCTTTGGCATCACCATGAAAAAGTCCTTAGGGATTTCGAAACGCCACATATTGTTGAAAGATAGATGCATGGAGAATCAAGTATATCATACTATAACAAGTATAGTCATAGTTTAAAAAATAAATTTCAATCAAATTGAAATAAGTAAGGTAGAACATGTTACCTTAAGCCCTTAGCAACCTTGGAGCCTCTTAATTTCAAAAGAAATTAAGTAAAAGAGTATCCACACAAAGGGAAGAAGAAATTTGACCAAGAGAAAGATTTAGGGTTCTTAGAGATTTTGATCTCTACACAAAAATTGATATATCATTTTCTTTATATAGGAATCCTTGTAAACAATTCAATAATTGTTTTGGACTTCCTTAAACAATTCCATAATTGTTATGAAGTTGTTAAACTTCTTTAAATGATAACATTGGATTAACATTTAATCACAATTAACAATTTAACTCTTAAATTGTTTACATAACAATTTAACCCTTAATTGTTTACAATTACAACCCCTTGTAAAATCCAATTTAATATAAATAACTTTATTATCCTTGGTAGGTGCTAGCCAACCTTGGATAATCAACTCTCTTTGGCTATTTCTCCATTCTCCTTAGTTTTTATGTGTGATCTCTTAGGTTCACTGTGGCCTAGCCGTGGGCCCAATATCACAGTCTGTTTTGATATGTTTTGTCATAACTCTTTATGAACAAAGCTCTCACTGATTATGGTAAGCATCTAGCAATGCTCCATAACCCCTAAGTCACAATGAAGATATACTCCAACTTACCTTTTACAATCATACACGTTGTATAATCAAATCTTTCCGTTATCTAATCCCAATTAAGAATGGATTCATGGTATGTCAAAATCGTTATCTTAATTTTAATTTAATACATATGGAACGTGTCACTATGAAACAACCTTTCATGTAACATTTTGTATACCCCGGCCGGAGATTTCCCTTTTCCAATGTATCTTGACATTTGTCTAGGAACTTGATATCAATCTATACCAAGTCAATGGATCCCATCTTGACTATCACTTGTCCTCACACATAAACAACACATGGCCAAATCGGCTTATTAACACATGGCATGATTAGCCTCATGTTTATACACCATATGAACCATATGCGTTTATGCAGAATCCAACCGTGATATCTCAGGTCTAAGGATTAATAATACCCTAGTACGATCTTATGATAAATCATTGACTACATTTTAAATGTCCATGTGATTCATCATAAATGACCATATTCGATAAACAGTTCACTAACCGCGTATCCATGCTAATGCCCTAGTGATATAACTTTTATAATCACCCACACCAATACCATCACATGATATTCTACGGAGGCATTCAGCATGCCTACTATGTAATATTATTGCCCAATTAATATTACCTATATAGGGAATACTTTGATGATTTTGATCTTCTAAAGATTTGTATTGTAAACCCCACGTTATTATTCCAATGCCTTAAGGTATGAAATTTACCTTTTTAAGTAATTTTCTTTTTTGAATGGAAGGGTAAAATGGTCAATTTACATGTATTTCGAGATGTGGCCGTTATAAAGTGTAAAGGATGATGTCATTGAAGAGAAATGAGGGTAGAATGGTTATAAAGTTGATTGATAAGGTTAAATGGCATAAATGGTAACCAAGGGTATAATGGTCTTTTCATACAAAACCATATGATTAAGTGTCCATAAAAGTGCACCAAGGGTAAGTTAGTCATTTACCTCATGGGATTGCTTAATTGTTAAGTGTTTTAAAGAAGTCAAATGGCATTAAATGAGTGCTTATCTTTATGTTGTGGTGGAAATGACCAAAATACCCTTATATAAAAAATTTATGCCAAATGACCTTTATATCTAACTTTTATTGACCAATCATATTAGAGTATCAATGGAATGAATATTTACAAGGTTTAAAAAGAGAGTAGTCGGCCTTGGAGACCCCAAATATATCATCTTCTTCTTCATCTCTCAAATCCACCATAAAAGCCACTAATCCAAGCTTTTATTCTCAAATTTTCTTAGGATTTCAAGTTGATTTTCAAAGGAGATCACCATCCACCCCTAAAGAACTTCAATTTCAGAGTTTAAGGTGAGTTTCAAAACCCTAGTTGTTCTGATCTTTTAGTTAAAAGAGAAATTTATAAGTGGTTATGTGTATAAGGTAGAAAGGGTGAACCTTTGGAGCTAAGGAGGAGTGTCCTTGTGCTTTGTATACTAAGGTAAGGAAAAAAAAAATCTCCCTTGTGACTATAATTGATAACACCTAGGGTTTATGAAACTTACATTTATTTATGTTAATATGAGTGTGATGCTATGTTTTGGTTATGAATTGTTTAAATGGGTGTGTTGATTGGTGTATGTGTGCATGTGAAGGATGATTATGCCAATTAAGAGATTTGTAGTTGGACAATGTTTTGGCACTTTTTGGTTCTGTAAAAAGGGAGGTTTTTATGGCCTTTTATACTAAGAATGATATGGCAAATGATATGAATGTGCAAATGAAGGTGACATGGTTAAAATGAATAGAATTCGGATTTGGCTTTTTGAGACTTATACTGTACATGCTTCACTGAATCAGTCATAACTGAAGTTATAGAAGTCCGATTGAGTTGATTCTTGAAGTGTTAAAAAGTTGAGAAACAGACCTAAAACTTTTATGTTTTAGCCAAAAATAAATTCGAATTAGAAGATAATGGAAAAATTGCTTGAAAGTAACGAACTGTATGGCATCCACCTTCTTAATGGAAATTCCCATTTGTTTCTAATTCTAGTAAACCCCTGAATAATCTTACTACTGAAATTCTTTGTATTGTATGAGAAATTGAATGAATTAAGTTAAGAAGTTTAGTAGGAGAATATAGTATGATTGAGCATGGAATATGTTAGTCCATATGTTTGCATTCATAATGGTAATGCATATAGCTTATTTAGTTGTCTTATGAAAAATTTATGAAATGTTAAAGAATGAATTCCATGAGTCTCTTGAGGTATAAACCAAGATCAGAGGAATGGAATTATTATGGAAACCATGAGTCCTTTGAGGTGACGACCAAGAACAAGGTAATGGTTTTTAAATGAATCCGATCGGATAACAAAGACTAATGAAACCATCAAGTATAAAGACAAAAGAAATAAGCATGCCATGTACATGAATATTTCATAAGTCATATATGTTCTATGTTATATTATGTATGATTATGTTATGACTTATGTTTATGAGAAAAGTCCAAAGTGTATGATATGTTTTATGAACTTATTATGTTAAAGAATGAAGGACATATTTTGTAGGTAGGTAAGGTCCTAAGTAATATACTTGTAAAATGATGTATAATGAACCTTAATAGTTTATAAATGGCCATATTCCTTACTGAGCGATTAGCGCTCACCCCTCGAAATGTTTTAAAATGTTTTGCAGGTAAGGATTAGGGCATGAAGCTAGGAGAGGATTCCGAGGGATGCTATGAGCATGAAGGGATGTTTTAATTATGACTTTTGAATGGTTTTGCTAGTATTTAGTGTAGTAATTATGTTCATACCTCATAATGTAGTACTTATGTCCATATTCTATAATGGAGTAAATATGTTGTATTAATAAAGGAAATCAAATTGCTAGTAAATTTTATAAAAGTGTGTATGTTCTAGTAAATATTACTATGGATTTCATAATTTACTCCAAGAAAGGAAATTATATTTTTTGATTATACAATGAACTTATTATAGAAAAAAAAAAAAAATTAAACACATATATCTATATATATGTTTTAAACTACAAGTTTATTCTTTAAATAGGATTTTAAAATAAACTTCTTTCCTAGGCGTGCGTTTTCTAGGTTCTCAATGGCCAAGGGATACTTAGGAAATACCCGGCTAGGGAGGGGTTTTACATGTATCATCTGGACATTTCACATGTAATACATATATATAAATGAAGCAATAAACCACATGTGAAATAAGAACACTTTCTTCTATTGATAAGATAAAATGTATATACAAACTATATACATTCACATATATATACAAAACATAATGCCTCGGAACCGATGACACGATTGGTTCCTAGGGCATACACTAACAAAACTCCCACTTGCACTAGAGCCAATCGTTCTGGTATCTAATACCCATCTTCTCAAGATGATGATCTAATTGCTTCTGTGTCAT
Source organism: Pistacia integerrima (assembly GCA_026225825.1). Taxonomy (NCBI): domain Eukaryota; kingdom Viridiplantae; phylum Streptophyta; class Magnoliopsida; order Sapindales; family Anacardiaceae; genus Pistacia; species Pistacia integerrima. The sequence continues at coordinate 26,978,139 of CM047748.1, forward strand.
CGCTTTAGTAAGTGGATCAGCTACGTTATCCACTGAAGGTGTTTTCTGCACCAAAATTTCTCCAACTTCAACAAGCTCTCCCAAAATATGATATTTACGCTGAATATGTTTTGATTTTTGGTGTGCTCTTGGTTCTTTTGCATGTGCAATAACACCATTATTGTCACAAAACAAGGTTATCGGATAACTCATGTTCGGAACCATGTCAAGTTCAGCTACAAATTTACGTATCCACACACCTTCTTTTGCTGCTTCTGAAGCAGCAATATATTCAGCTTCTGTAGTGGAGTCGGTAGTGGTTGACTGTTTGAATCTTTTCCAACTAACTACTCCTCCATTACATGTAAAGATGAATCTGGATGTAGACTTTCTATCATCCATATCTGATTGAAAATCAGAATCTGAGTATCCTTGGATTTTCAATTCTGAACCTCCATAACTCAGTATTAAATCTTTAGTTCTTCTCAAGTACTTAAAGATTGTTTTAACTACTGACCAATGTTTCTCTCCTAGATTTGATTGATATCTGCTCGCAATACTTACAACATAGGCTATATAAGGCCTTGTACATAGCATTGCGTACATAAGACTACCTACGGCTGAAGCGTTGGGTATATTATGCATCCGCTGTCGCTCCTGATCAGTCTTAGGACTCATATCCTTAGAAAGATTTAGTCCATGACCACAAGGCAAAAAACCTCTTTTGGAGTCTTGCATGCTGAACTTTTTCAACATTTTCTCTATATACATGCTTTGAGATAACCCTATCAATCCTTTTGCTCTGTTTCTATAGATGCGAATTCCTAGGATATAAGTTGCTTCTCCTAAATCTTTCATTGAGAAAGCTTTTGACAACCACATCTTAACTTCAATCATCATGCCAATATCATTTCCCATTAATAATATGTCATCTACATATAATATGAGGAAAATCATGACATGATCTTTTACCCACTTGTATACACACGGTTTATCCGGATTCTTTATGAAACCAAAAGTTTTGATTGTTTCATCAAATCGGATATTCCAGCTTCTGGAAGCTTGCTTCAATCCATAAATGGATCTGTACAATTTGCACACTTTATGTCTCTCAACATTGGACACAAAACCTTCAGGTTGTTGCATATATATGTTTTCCTCAATAAATCCATTGAGGAACGCGGTCTTGACATCCGTTTGCCAAATTTCATAATCATAGTATGCTGCTATGGCTAGCAAAATTCTGATGGATTTAAGCATTGCAACTGGTGAGAAAGTTTCCTTATAATCCAATCCTTGTTTCTGAGTATATCCTTTTGCTACCAGTCTAGCCTTATAGGTCTCTACCTTTCCATCTGCGCCAACCTTTCTCTTGAAGACCCATTTACAATCAATAGGAACTATTCCTTCTGGAGGATCAACAAGTGTCCAAACTTGATTAGTGTAAATGGATTCTATTTCAGAATTCATCGCTTCTAGCCATCTTCCAGATCGATATCTAATATCGCCTCTTCATAAGTTTTAGGATCATCTCCATGATCAACTTCTCCCACTGAAAAAGATTCAAAAACTTGTTCATGTAGAAAGCCATAATATCTCTCTAGAGGTCGAGATATTCTAGAAGATTTACAGGCTGGAACGATTGTGTCATGCATTGAAGGTTCTTGATCTTGTTCACCTATTTGAGTATGATCGATTTGAGACTCTTCGGAATATTCTTTGAGTTCAATTTTTCTTCCTGCACCTCCTTCTTCTAAGAATTCTTTCTCAAGGAAATGTGCATTTCTACTGATTGAAATTCTTTGATCAGTAGGGAAGTAAAAATAATATCCCAAAGTTTCTTTAGGATATCCTATAAATTGACCTTTTTCAGATCTTACGTCCAACTTGTCTGTTTTAACAATCTTGACATAAGCTGGACAACCCTAGACCTTTAAATAGTTAAGACTAGGTGGTTTGCCATACCACACTTCATATGGTGTTTTTTGGACTGATTTAGATGGTGCTCTATTTAAAATATGCACTGCTGTTTGTAAGGCATACCCCTACAAGTAAATCGGCAAGTCCGTAAAAGTCATCATCGATCAAATCATATCCAATAAAGTACGATTTCTCCTTTCAGATACACCATTGTGTTGTGGTGTAAATGGAGGAGTTAATTGTGATATAATCCCATTTTCTTTTAGAAAATCTCGAAACTCTGTACTCAAGTATTCACCTCCATGATCTGATCGTAGAATTTTAATACTCTTTCCAGTTTATTTCTCTACTTCATTCTTGAATTCCTTGAACTTTTCAAAAGATTCTGATTTGTATTTCATTAAATATTAATACTATACCTTGAATAATCATCAGTAAAGGTAATGAAGTAGTGAAAACCTCCTCTGCCATTTCATTAAATGGTCCACATACATCTGTATGTATTAATTCCAGCAATTCTTTGGCTCTTTCCCCTTTACTCTTAAAGGGTGACTTGGTCATTTTTCCTTGAAGACAAGATTCACAGGTCGGATAAGGTTCTGAACCCAATGAACTTAAAAGTCCACTTTCTCCTAACTGGTTTATTCTTCTATCTCCTATATGACCTAATCTATGATGCCAAAGTAATTTAGGATTAATTTCATTTCGAGTTCGTTTTTTAGTTATAGAATTCATTATGCTATGTCCATTTAATTCCAACACATACAAACCATTTGTATTGATAGCTTTGCCAACAAGTTTATTTCCAAAATAAACTAAACATTCATTTTATTGAACTGTACACTGTAACCATATTTACATAATACAGAAACATAAATTATATTTCTAGTGGCTTTAGCAAAATACAGGACATTGTACAAGTACAAAATGTGTCCTGATGGAAGCCTCAAACTGTATGTTCCCATGGCTTCGGCAGCAACATTTGTTCCATTCGCCATTCTTAACATGACTTGATCTTTTGCTAGAGCAGAACTATTCTGCAGATCCTGCAAACAAACACAAATATGTGAAGTAGCAACTGAATCCAATATCCAGGTTGAATTATTTGAACTAACATTTAATTCAAATTCAATGACATAGCATTGGGACATACCTGATCCAGTCTTCGCAATGCGAAGAGCTTTAGCCTTCTTAAGACTTTTTAGATAAAGAGGACAATTCCTCTTCTAGTGCCCACCTTCTTTACACCAAAAGCATTGACCCTTTTCATTAGATTTATTGGCTTGAGGAGCAGCCTTGTTCTTAAATCCCTTTCCTTTGGGTTTTGTTCCCAATTTCTTTGGGGATTTCATTGGCTTTTTCTTCTTTGTCTTACTGGGAGAGGCCATACTTACAACCTCGTACCTTTTGCTTTTCTTTCTTGATCATAAAACTGTTGAATCTCATTCAACAAATCAGGAAGTTTTCTCTCAATCCTATTGAGATGATAATTATTGATGAAAGGTGTGAAACTTGGAGGTAGAGATTGGAGAACTAAATCCACCTTGAGGGTATCCGGCATTTCAATTCTCATGGCATGTAATTGTCCCAGAATGTTAATCATTTTCATGACATGTTCTTCTGGTGACTCGCCTTCTTTCAACTTCATTCCGAATAAAGTTGAACTTAATTCATATTGCCTTATCCTCGAATTCTCACGATACAACTCTTGTAACGCGAGGTAAATTTCATTAGCACTTTTCATCTTTTCACACTTTCTCTGAAGCTCGTCACTCATCGATGCCAACATATAAGAGCGAGCTTTAAGTTCATCTTCCTTTCATTTTTTATATTCATTATGCTCATCAGAAGGAGCATCAGAAGGAGGAGGTTTAGGTAGGGGTGTTTCTAAAACATAGGCTACATTTTCTGAATTCAATATTATTGTTAGTTTCCTCAGCCAATCATTGAAATTACTATGGCCAACTAACTTGTTCTTATCATCCAGGATTTTCAACAGTAGATTATTCATCTTTCACTGTTTTATATCTTATGAGAGATGCAAACAAATTATAAGTGTTTTGTTATATATATCTTTTATTAAGCTAATCTAATTAGCTCCTACTATTTTATTCAAATCTTGTACTTCCCTGGATAAAGATTCGGAAATTTTGCTAGATTAAAATTTCTAGTGCGGAATCAAATTTCATAAACCTCACATAATAGAAATCTTGGTCAATTAAATTCAATAAGTAGGAAACTATTTCCTTTTATATCACCATATAAGCTATGATTCATTTTCTTGCCTCTAGTTTCAGATACCTCACATAATAGAAATCTTGGTACCCTACACTAGTTAAATCCGACCCATTATGCTTTCTTAAAATAGAATTCCTATTATACCCTCACATAATAGAAATCTTGGGTACAATGTGAATTTCTATCCAAGAACTAAGACAATCAATTCTAATTCATAAATTAGCATCCCTCACATAATAGAAATCTTGGGATCTCTTTTTATGGCAAAGAATTAATTGACTCATAATGGAAGGCATAGACTTAATATTTTAATTAGGGAAGATTTAAAGTTTAGGTTTTAATTTTAGGTTAATGTTTTAATATCTATCCTATACATATCCATAATATGTATCAACTAAATATAAAACATTAACCCCCAAACTACAAACCTAAAACTAAATGTCATGCCATAAAATTAAGTTTCAACACTTCATATAAATATTAAAACTTAACTATATACAATGGCATAATTAATATGCATAAAACATACAAGCATATTGCATGCTTCAATATAGCATCACATGTTATCAAACATGACAAAAATGCATTATGTTGATATAACACACATATATCTCATATATCAATTATATTCAACATTGCCCATCAATAAGCATTAATTAAAAACAATTTATTAAACTTTAGGGTATAATGTAACATTTACATAAATAAGCAATTATTCAACCAACATTTAACCATTAACAATTGGTGAAGAACATTATGCTTATCTTATAAGACACATGGCATATTAATATACATTAATCTAATTAATCTTAACAAACACATAATTAACAATTAAATTGTGTTCACACTACTTTTCCATGTTTTTGGCACAAAGGCAATTTTGCCCTTAACTCTTTAAGGAAAATTATCTTAATACCCTTTAATGTCCATTAAATCACATATTTAACAAACATAATGTAACGTAACAAATTATGCCAATCAAGATCAAACAACCCTTTTTGCACCTAACTAAAAAATATGCAACTATTTCTCATATGAACAAAAAACATCTCCATGTATCCATGAACATTTTAATCACTATTAAAACATTCATTTGAATTGTCTAAACAAGTATGCTCATTAATTAACAAATAATTTACAAACTTGTCATGGCCAAAATGTCACATAATCAAAATCATGTGAACAACATCAATTTTCATCAAAATTGACATATTAGCATCCATACAATGTCCTAACCATCAAGAATCTTATTCTCCAAGCCATAAATATTGAACAAGCAATATTTTAACCCAAAACTCATTTGGCCAACTTCAATCAAACACTAAATTTCAATTAAATCTTGATGTTTGTGCCATAACCTTCATGTTCTTCAGACAAAAGTCATAAGAACATTAATTGAAATAAAAAAAAATTCAAAAAAGTTTAAGTTTCTCTTGACCGAATTTTTTTGCTCATCAACCAACATGGTCAAAAACAACTTTTTATGGCATATAAATGATACACATGCATGGATCTACAACTCTTACAAAGCAAGCTATCATATAACTTCACAAATCAAACATTGAAAAATTACCCAACATTTTTCAACATATGAACATGAAATTTTTCGTCAAGTTTAGACAAATAAGGATCAAATCCTTGGCTCTGATACCATTTGAAAGATAGATGCATGGAGAATCAAGCATATCATACTATAACAAGTATAGTCATAGTTTAAAAATTAAATTTCAATCAAATTGAAATAAGTAAGGTAGAACATGTTACCTTAAGCCCTTAGCAACCTTGGAGTCTCTTAATTTCAAGAGAAATTAAGCAAAAGAGTATCCACACCAAGGGAAGAAGAAATTTGACCAAGAGAAAGATTTAGGGTTCTTAGAGATTTTGATCTCTACACAAAAATTGATATATCATTTTCTTTATATAGGAATCCTTGTAAACAATTCAATAATTGTTTTGGACTTCCTTAAACAATTCCATAATTGTTATGAAGTTGTTAAACTTATTTAAATGATAACAATGGATTAACATTTAATCACAATTAACAATTTAACTCTTAAATTGTTTACATAACAATTTAACCCTTAATTGTTTACAATTACAACACCTTGTAAAATCCAATTTAATATAAATAACTTTATTACCCTTGGTAGATGCTAGCCAACCTTGGATAATCAACTCTCTTTGGCTATTTCTCCATTCTCCTTAGTTTTTATGTGTGATCTCTTAGGTTCACTGTGGCCTAGCCGTGGGCCCAATGTCACAGTCTGTTTTGATATGTTTTGTCATAACTCTTTATGAACAAAACTCCCACTGATTATGGTAAGCATCTAGCAATGCTCCATAACCCCTAAGTCACAATGAAGATATACTCCAACTTACCTTTTACAATCATACACGTTGTATAATCAAATCTTTCCGTTATCTAATGCCAATTAAGAATGGATTCATAGTATGTCAAAATCCTTATCTTAATTTTAATTTAATACATATGGAACGTGTCACTATGAAACAACCTTTCATGTAACATTTTGTATACCCCGGCCGGAGATTTCCCTTTTCCAATGTATCTTGACATTTGTCTAGGAACTTGATATCAATCTATACCAAGTCAACGGATCCCATCTTGACTATCACTTGTCCTCACACATAAACAACACATGGCCAAATCGGGTTATTAACACATGGCATGATTAGCCTCATGTTTATACACCATATGACCCATATGCGTTTATGCAGAATCCAACCGTGATATCTCAGGTCTAAGGATTAATAATACCCTAGTACGACCTTATGATAAATCATTGACTACATTTTAAATGTCCATGTGATTCATCATAAATGGCCATATTCGATAAACAGTTCACTAACCGCGTATCCATGCTAATGCCCTAGTGATATAACTTTTATAATCACCCACACCAATACCATCACATGATATTCTATGGAGGCATTCAGCATGCCTACTATGTAATATTATTGCCCAATTAATATTAACTATATAGGGAATACTTTGATGATTTTGATCTTCTAAAGATTTGTATCATCTGGACATTTCACATATAATACATATATATAAATGAAGCAATAAACCACATGTGAAATAAGAACACTTTCTTCTATTGATAAGATAAAATGTATATACAAACTATATACATTCACATATATATACAAAACATTATGCCTCGGAACTGATGACACGATTGGTTCCTAGGGCATACACTAACAATTGGTCATATATAAATGCTCAAGATTTGGACAATCCAGATCTTTAGGCCATAACTCACTAATAACAGTACTACTTCCAGCTAAGGAGATTTTTATGCATTTCTTGAGTTTATCTTTATCCTTCCATTCCCTTTCAACATCATTTCTCCCTGTAAATACGTGGTGGTCTATATATGAAATTGCAATAGCAACAACACGGACAACATCATGCATAGCAAATTGTTCGCTTGTGAAACCGTCAGTTAACAAACAAGAGTCTTTGAGGTCGCGAACCAATTTATCTAATCTATCTCTTGCGTCTTCCATTTTCAGGTTAACTCCTTCAAGTATATCCAATCCCACAACATGTATGAAAAGGTCTGAAATGGAAGTATTATTTCCCATTAGACTAGAAATTAAAAAAGTTTTCTTGAGCTCATCATCTCTTAAATATTTGTAACTCAAGGCGATCTTCATGTATTCCTTTTCCATTAATCCTAGGAACTTTTTCGGTGAAGGCGCTTTTAATTCTTGCAAGGCAACTTTCAATCAAGTGGATGACTCTTGGTCTTTAGTGCTTTTGCTACAGTACAAGTGTTGTTATTTTCTCTCTAGCTATATTATTTGACTATCTTCTAAATAAAACCATAAAAAAATATTTGAAAATAAAAACAAGGTGCACTTAATTCCAAATAGTATTCTTTTCCACTCTTCATCTCTAAAATTGTCTTATCAAGAGCTTTAAGACAATTTTTATAGTAGGAGTTGCACTAAGCACTATAATTAACTAATGATATCTATTAAAACTAATTCAAATATAAAGAATTAGTCTAAAACATATATCTTAATGAATATACTTTAAATTTCATCTTCATCATTTTAAAAAGAAATGTAACAAATTTCAAAATAGAAGATTGAAGATGTAGAAATCGGAATAGAAATTAAGAGGATCCAAGGTGTGACAACATCTTAAAAGCAAAACAGTGCCATTTATTAGTACATGAAATTTGTATTTTCAAGTTTAAAAATTTACATTATTAAATTTATATTATGTACACTATTATATGGTTGTGTAATTATATAGAAAAAAAAATACGGTTATTAGATTTAAAAAATAAAAATGTAGATTAAATATAAATAAGTTGCACTTAAAAGACAAAACAAGATTTAATATTTGAAACTACCTTTCTAACCTTTTATATTTTATATAAAAGGGACAATTAAGTCTTTCCCTTTTGTGCAACGTTTTCTAGGGAAAATACGGGATTCCATTGCTATATCATTGTTAGGTGTCAAAAGTTATGATAACTAATTAAGGTCAGGGTTTTTTTTTGTTATTTAGAATATCACAAGGGGATTTTTATAAGTTGCTTTAATCTTGGGGGATGACTAAAACCCACAAATTAAATTATTAAAAAATAAAATATTAGAAAAATTAAATGTTTTGGGTATAGACTTTTTTCTAAACAAGAAAATTTCTAAATGTTGTTATTTTCCCTCTAGCAATCTTATTAGACTTTTTTCTAAACAGACCATAAAAAGTATTTGAAAATAAAAATAAACTGCACTTAATTCCAAATAAAATTCCTTTCCACTCTTCATCTCTAAAATCATAGAAATACATTTGTCTTATAAAGAGCTTTAAGACAATATTTATAGAAAAGAAAAATAAAGTGATGAGAAATCAGGAAATGTAAAATAAAGCTGCCAAGTCAATTCTCATTACTGTGAATTTAGGCTGAAAATAATAAAACTAATTCAAATATTAATGAATATACTCTAAATTTAAGTCAGAAAGTAATGTTTAGGTCCATAAATTATTCCCTGTTGACGGACAGCCATTATAAAATCTTGAAAAACTAGAGTGAAGGGTAGAGAAGTATTTACACAGTGTATTAATTAAGATAAATAAAACCCTAAAAATCTTATTCCTAACCCATTCACTCTTTCTTACCGCTACACCCCCACCCCCACCCCCGCCCCCATTCCCATTAAACCCATCTTCTTCCTCGAGAAAACTCAGTGACACCTTGGGTGGTTTTTTTATGCATCAATTTGGGCTAGGGAGGTTGTTTTAAACCTGGGTGTTGTTGTTGTTGATCTTGTGAATTAGATTTGATTGGTGATCTGGTTTTGTTGTGGCTGATGTGGTGGTGGTGGTGGTTTAAGGGGTGGTGTTCTGTGGTGTGGCTGCGATAGGGATGTGTAATGGTGTGGGTGCAATGGAGATATGTTGTGGTGTGCGTGTAATGGAAGTGTCCTGCACTTTGCGTGTTGTGGTGGTGCGCTGGAGGCCAATGGGTGCGGCAATGGTCGTCATCTGATTTGTTGTGGTTGTTGTGGTGGTGGTCTAAAGGGTGGGCTGTGGTGTGGGTGCAATGGCGATGGTTGTGTTATGGATGCAATGGCGATGGCTCTGGTGTGGATGCAATGGAGGAGATGGCAATAATTTGGAGGTGCGGTGGTGGTGCACCGGGGGCTATGGGTATGACGGAGGTTGTCAGTGGCTACCGATAGGGGTGGGGCACAATGTGGGTGAGGTTTGTAACTACTGGGTTTTAGGAGGAGTGAAGGTTATGAAATTAAAAATGAGAGAGAAAAAAAAAAAAAGTTAATTGAATTATTTTTCAAAAGAATTAGATTAAAAAATGAATAAAAAGAGAAAAAAAAAATGGATTACGATTTAAAAGAAAAAAAATTACGGTTATAAAATTACTTTTTAAAAAATCATATTAAAAATATGAATAAAAAGAAAAAGAAAATAAATGCGGTTATTACATTTTAAAAAAAAGATTAAAATATAAATGAGTTACACTCAGTCCTAGCCAAACCCCACCTAGCAGCTCCAACGTCTTGGTAACCAAATCCCTACCTAAAGAGTGTAGGTGATTTGTATGATAACCTTTATCTTTTTCTTTCACTTTTTATGATTCTGGGTTTATAATTATATGATTGTGGCTATTAATGGTGGTGGTGGGTGGGTTTGAAAAACTGGCGGTAGTGATGTCGCATGTATGGAAGGTTGTGATTTTTGAAGAGAGGGTAGTAAAGAGGCAGTGGTGATGTTCTGGGTATACAAGGTTGTTTTCTTGCACGTGATGGTAGCGGATTGGGGTGGTTGACAGTGGCGAAAGACTTGTTGTGCGGTGGTGACAGGACATTGATCAAGAGATAAGTGAATTGAAAATGTCGGTTAACACAAGAGGGAGGCTGGTGGCTACCTAGTTTCTGAAGCAATTTGTTTGAAGATTAGAAAATCTCTATGGTTTTGGCTCTCTGATTTTAGGTCACTGACCATTGTATGAATCAAGGTTGTCAATTATATTCATTACCTTTCAAGATGTATCTCTTCACTATTTATGTACTTTCAGGATCTTTGTAAATGCATGAAGCAGTTGAAGATGAACTAAAATGTCTACTGAAAGGTTATTTTGGCGGGTCTATTTTTATGCCGCCTGTGAGATTGCTTAATTTAAGTGCACCCCAAGATTTTCAGAAACTATAAAAAACCTCCCTGTAATATTAGAAATTCTGAGGGGAATTTTCAATAATTTTTTTTTTTTTTTTTATGTTTTTCAAAAATTTTGGTGTGCTCAAAATATTTTCTAAAAACTGGATCGGATCGGCTGGTTAGACTGGTCCAACCGGGTTTAGTTTAAGATTCCGGTTTATTAATGCAATAAAATCAGATTTATTATTTAGATAATTTTTTATCGTTATTGGACCGATGGAACAGTGTCAGCCCGTCGGTTCAACCGGTCTGACAGCAAATTAGTCTATTGAATCAAAATCCCTAAAAACCATTTTACTCCATCTCCCTTCTTCATTTAGCATTTTAAACTTCAAAATAGCAAAATCTAATCTGTAAAGAAAGAAGAGAAGAGGACGGGGAGAAAGAGAGAGGAAAAAAAAGAAGTAGAAGATGACGGGGAGAAAGGGAGAGAAAAAAAAAATGAAGGAGAAGAGGAAGAAGAAGCAGAAGAAGAAAGAGAAGATGACGGGGGAGAAAGAGAGAGAGAGAAAAAAAAAAAAAAAAAAGAGGTGAAGGACAAGAAGAAGAAAGAGAAGATGAGGTGACGGGTGAGAATTATATATATATATATATATATAATGTCATTGGTCTAACTTGTTGGTTGGACTGTTCAAATCGAAAACCAGCCACTTGGCCAAGTCATCTTTCGTCCGGTTTTAGAACATTGGCTCAAATTAAACAATCCTATAAAAGTGCATATGAACTTTTGGCGGATATTGATGTGCATATTTTCATGGAATTGCAGGACATTGATAAAAAGATAAGTGAATTGAATATGTTGGTTAACATAAGAGGGAGGTTGGTGGCTACCGAGTTTCTGAAGCAATTCGTTTGAAGATTAGAAAATCTCTATGGTTTTGGCTCTCTGAAGCAAGGTTTTTTTATAGTTTCTAAAAATCTTGGGGTGCACTAAAATTAAGCAATCTCACAGGCGGTATAAAAATAAACCCGCCAAAATAACCTTTCAGTAGACACAGGAGCGAATTTAATGAATGACGAGTGGGGACCACGGCCCCCACTCAATTTTTAAAAAATTCAGATTTTCTATTTCTATTTATATTTATTTAAATTTTATCCTTATAAATCTTTGAGATTTTGAGAACGGAATAGTCAGCCCCCACAGTAAGTTTGGATTTTGTTTTTGTAAAATCTCGTTTTTATTTCTAATATATTTATTACATAGTCTTTGTGATTTTTATTTTTATGCAAGGGATCTATTAGTTTTTTAAAATTTTATTGGGAGTGAAAATGAAAGGAATAAGAGTTGTTGGGTTTCCACGTAATGGTTTAAATCCTGAACAAAGGGGTGAAGCATGTAATCTATTTAGGGGTGAAAATCAAGTCGAGCCACTCAAACTATACTTGATGTTGGCTTGAACTCGACTTCACATTTGTCGAGTCGAGTTCGAGTAGTTAATCGAGTAAAACTCAACTTAATATATTCGCAAGTCTTTCAAAACTCGATGGTTAAGTTGACAGTTTTTAAAGTAATAGGGGTCATATGTAATTTAAAAGTTATAAAATTTGCAAATCCACCCCTGTTAGATGAGTTTGAAATCGAGTTCAAACTTGAACTCGATTAAAACTCGACTAAAACTCGAAAAAGCTTGATTATACAAACTTGAATTCGAACTCGATTTCCAATTTCAAGTACCGAGTTCGAGTTTGAACTTGATTTCTCAAGTTCGATCAGGCTTGAACTCGAACTCGAACTTGATACTATAGAGATCAAGTTGAGTTCGATTTACCAAATACTCGACTTGATTTGATTTCACCCCTAAATCTATTAGATGTAATCTATTCCTTTGATTTTGCATTTAGCTTGTATATGATGAAAAGTATATTGGCAATTACTAATGAGTTGTCACAAGCATTGCAGAGAAAAGATCAAGACATTGTAAATGCTATGGCCTTAGTCAAAGTCTCCAAAACAACGGTTATAATTGTTGAGAGATGAAGGATGGAAATCTTTGTTGAGTGAAATTTCTTCATTTTGCCAAAAACATGATATTGCCATTTTGAATATGGATGATATGTTTGCAATTTGAAGGCAGCCACGACGAAGAGCTGAGCACATGAAAAATTTGCATCACTATCGAGTTGAATTGTTTTATACAATGATAGATATGCAACTTCAAGAACTTAACACTCGTTTCACTAAAGTTAGTACTGAGCTGCTTCTTTGTATGACATGTTTATATCCAAGTATTTCATTCTCTGCTTTTGACAAGCATAAGTTGATTTGTTTTGCCCAGTTTTATCCAACTGATTTTTCTGCACTTGAGTTGATGGTACTTGAGAACCATAATAGGACTTATGTTATTGATAGGCGTTCTTGCGATGAATTTTGCTGAGTTAGAAGGAATTGGTGATTTGGCTAAGATTTTAGTTCAGTTTAAAAAAGACATTTTATATCCGTTGGTGTATAAGTTTGTGAAACTTGTATTGGTTTTACTAGTTGCGACTGTGATCGTTGAAATGACTTTTTCTGCAATGAATCTTGTGAAAAGTTGGTTATACAATCAAATGGAAAATCAATGGATGAATGATTGCTTGGTCACCTATATTCAGAAAGATGTATTTGATACAGTTGATGATGAGATAATTATCCAAAGTTTTCAGAATATGAAAACTCGTCAAGGACAATTGTAGAAAAATTGTTTTATTTTTACAAAAATTGTGTTTTTTGAAGATATTTATTTGTATTTTGTAACGTTTTGTTGAAGCTCATCATAATGAAAAAAAAAAATATGAATATGATTAGTTTTAATTTTTTTTTTTTTTTTTGGTTTATTTTTTGCCCCTATCGAGTGAAATTCCTAGATCCGCCAGTGAGTAGACACTCTTCATACATTTACAAAGATCCTGAAAGTACATAAACAGTGAAGAAGAGATACATCTTGAAAGGTAATGAATATAATTGACAACCTTGATTCATACAATGGTCAATGACCTTAAATCGGAGAGCCAAAACCATAGAGATTTTCTAATCTTCAAACGAATTGCTTCAGAAACTCGGTAGCCACCAGCCTCCCTCTTGTGTTAACTGACATGTTATTACCTTCCATTTTTTTGAATAAGCTCCAAGCTTCTTCTACATTTAAAATGCCCATCCCAAAATTTTTTGTAGAACCCATCTTCTCCAACACATCAACGTTTCTTGTTGTCATCAATATTTTATTTCTTCCGCGATCAACTTCTAAAGGAATTCCAAGCTTCTTCAAATCTAGCTCTTCCCAAATGTTATCTACAATTAAAAGGATATTTTTCTTCTCCATTCTCGAATATAACTTACTTGCCCTTTCACTTTCACCATCCGTCTCATATGCTAATTTGAGACCTAACTTGTTTGCAATTGTTGTTTGAATCTTTTTTATATCTGGAGGTTCTGTTATCTGCAAGATAAAGATCCATACAATAAACAAAATATAATAACAAAAAGAAAATCTAAAATGGATAACTGTGCTTTTAAAAAAAATATATATATTCATCTATTAAAAAAATAACCTAATAATAAAGTAAACCTTAAAGAGATAAACTGAATTAAGATATATTAAATAATAAATAAAATAACGAAAACAAGGATTTTTTTATCATAAAAAACAAACTATTAAATATTTTTTTCTCGTTGGTTGTAAACGTCCTTATATAGAAGAGTAAAGTCTAATTAATTTCACTCAAATAAAATTAATGATATAAGTTAAATATTAATAATTATCACTCTAAATAAATATCCTAATATAATAAAGTGAAACCCCTTAGTTTAAACTTTAAACACTACCTCGACAAAAACAATCTCATCAAAGAGCTTATCCTTCTCGGCTTTCCTACCAATTTCCTGCACAAGAGTGGTCTTGCCTAGACCACCCATCCCATAAACACCCATCATGTATATCTTCTCATCTTTTAATGCCTCCCATGCATTCTTCTCAATGGAGTTTCTTGATTCGAATGCCAAATAATCTTCATTATATCTAAGCCATATCTCCTTGTGAATAGTGGGATGGGAAACTTTATGGAATCTTTCTTCTTGCTGCAGGAGTGGACCGATATTATCCACCATTAATTCGGATGCTGCCGTGCTATTTTGGTAGCGGGTCTTGCGGTCAGTGCCAATTGAACTTTGGTTTTCAATCAACTCCTCTGCTTTAACGATGATAGAGTCAACATCCTCTAGCCACTTCTTCACATCCTCTTCAATCTCTTCCACGTTGTTTTTAGCCTCCTCAACCTTACGCTGCACTTTGCTTCTCACATTCTTCAGCTTCAAAACATCATCTCGGAGCTTGTCAAAGTTCTTCTCGTTGTCAGATTGTTGAATAGTTGAATAGGAAACTTTATGGAATCTTTCTTCTTGCTGCAGGAGTGGACCAATACCTTCCACCATTAATTCGGAAGCTGCCTTGCTATTTTGGTAGCGAGTCTTGCGGTCAGTGCCAATTGAACTTTGGTTTTTAATCAACTCCTCTGCTTTAACAATGATAGAGTCAACATCCTCTAGCCACTTCTTCACATCCTCTTCAATCTCTTCCTCATTGTTTCTAGCCTCCTCAACCTTACGCTGCACTTTGCGTCTCGCATTCGTCAGCTTCAAAACATCATCTCCGAGCTTGTCAAAGTTCTTATCATCTGGTGGAATAGTAGGATAGGAAACTCTGTCGAATTTCTCTTCTTGCAGCAGGAGTGGACCAATATCATCCCACTTTGATTTGAATGCCTTCTTACTATGTTTGTAGCGGGTTTCCAAGTTGGGGCACAACCCCTTCAAACATCGGGGGTTGTTTGATTTATCTTGAATCAACCTCTCTGCTTGAACAATGGTCTTCTCCACATCATTCTGCCACTTCTTGACATTTCCTTCAATCTCTTCCACATTTCTTTCAGCAATATCAACCTTACGCTGCACTCTGTGTTTCGCATCCTTTAGCCTATTAACTGCTTCTTGGAGATGGTCAAAGTTGGTATTGTAGTTGTACAAGTACATAAATTGACGCCCAATAGGATCAGCCAACCACTTGCCAACTTGTAGAACAACACCCAAGACACTCGAAATATTCCCGGCAGGTTCCCCCATTTTCAACTCTTTTTCAAGTTTGAAAAACAGAAGACAGCTAAAGAAAATGAAAATAAAACAGAAATAATAACAGGACAACTAGGGTGCAAACTCAAATAACAGAACAAGAATAAGTAAAAGGATTTTTATTTTTTCTTTAAAAAGGAAAAAAGGGAACGAGAGAGAAGTGAAAAATGAAGCGATCTGACTTGCGAGTAAAAATAATTTTAGTGGTATCTGAAGGGGTGAGAGAGGTTTCTGAAAGGAAATATGTTTTAGTGATTTCTGAAAGATTGAGATGGTAGAAAACTGAAGAAGAAGAAAAAGAAGAGAGAGAACTCTGGAGACCTACCACCATTTGGGCTACTTGACTTTGAATATCGATGTTGTGCTTCATAATTAATTATTTTATTATTTTTTGTGGTGGAAAAAGAAGATTAAAGTAGCTAAAGTTACCATTCGCATTTTTAAGTGCTCCTGCAAAAGCTAAACTTTATAATTAATTATCAATTATACATCTGTTTCTGCTTATAATATAATAATACTGATGCTAACATGAGCTGGTTTCCATTAGTATTATAATTTTTTTATAATAAAAAAAATAGTAGCAATGTGTCAGCACAAAACAGAGGTAATTGTTTGTTTTAATTGTCATTTGGATTCAATGTCCTCTTAGTGAGGATTTCTTCTCATTATATAGGCACAAATGTGCAATATACAAGGCTAAAATCAAGCCTAAATTACAGCAGAAAATCTGCCTAAATTACAACCATTAAATCTGTTTATCTGATTAAATAAGGAATTGTATATATGTACAACTGGTGAAAACTAATTAAGGAAAGCGTATCATGGTGACATCCCCCCTCAAAGTGATGCTAGTCGGTCAAGAAGCATCAATTTGCCTACAAGAAACTGATGACGTTGTCGTGCCATAGCCTTCGTAAACACATCTGCAATCTGGAGGTCAGTAGAAATATGAGGAAGAGAAATGATACGAGTGTCCAATACTTCCCGAATGGAATGACAATCCACCTCAATGTGTTTGGTACGCTCATGAAAGACGGGATTGGCAGTGATCTGAATGGCACTAGTGTTGTTAGCATGTAGAGGAGTAGGATCGGATTGAACACAACCAATCTCAGCAAGGAGGCCACGAAGCCAAAGAATCTCAGAACAAGCAGCAGACATTGCACGGTATTCAGATTCGGTAGAAGATTTGGACACGCGATCTTGTTTCTTACTCTTCCAAGATATCAAAGAGTCACCAAGAAACATGCACCAACCTGTAACAGATCGGCGCGTATCAGGACATCCTGCCCAATCTGCATCGCTATAAGCCACAAGCTGAAGAGGAGTCCCAGTAGGGAAGAATAGGCCACGACTAGGAGAACCTCAAAGATATCGAATGATACGACGTACAACAGCTAAGTGTAGATGATGTGGAGCCTGCATGAACTGACTAACCTGCTGTACGGCAAAGGAAATATCAGGACGTGTAATGGTTAAGTAGTTTAAGCTCCCCACTAACTGTCGATACATAGTAGGGTCGGAAAGGAGATCACCCTCTTCCTAACGATACTTCGTGTTTACTTCCATAGGAGTATCCACAAAAGAAGTATCTTGAAGACTAGCCAATGCAATCAGATCCTAAGTATATTTATGCTGATTCAAAAAAATGCCAGAGGAATCAGTATGAACTTCCAAGCCTAAGAAGTATGTAAGAGAACCAAGGTCCTTCATATGAAATGAGGCTTGAAGATGTTCCTGCAGTCGGGTGATCAAGCTAGAGTCTGTGCCAGTAATAACAATATCATCAACATAAACCAGAAGAAGGACAATGCCAAGAGATGTCTTGCAGAAAAATAAAGAAGAATCATATGCACTCTGCTGAAATGAAAATTGGAGCAAAGTGGAGCGGAATTTATCAAACCAGGCCCGGGGAGCTTGTTTCAACCCATACAATGATCGTTTCAACCTACAGACATCTGAGGAAGAAGATGATGATAAACCAGGTGGAAGGATCATGTATATCTCTTCTTTGAGATCACCATGAAGAAATGCATTTTTGACATCCATCTGATGAAGAGACCAACCTCGGGATGCAGCAACAGACAGGGCAGTCCGTACCGTAGTCATTTTGGCAACGGGAGCAAAAGTCTCCTCATAGTCCACCCCATATTCTTGTCTATTGCCAAGAGCAACCAACCGGGCCTTATATCGATCTAGAGTGCCATCAGAACACAGCTTGATAGAATAGACCCATGTGCAACCAATAGCTTTGACTTGAGGAGGACAAGGGACAACATCCCATGTATGGTTATCCTGAAGAGCCTGAAGTTCTTCGGCCATTGCCTCACGCCAACAGTCATGTTTAGCTGCCTTAGAATAACCGGATGGAATGGGAATATTAGACAAAGTAACATGGAGAGAGGTAGTAGAGAAACCATACCAGTCTGGCGGACGAGACACTCTGGTCGAGCGACGAGGAACTGGGATAGTATTCGGATCACCCGTAGACGATTCAGTTTGAACAGGTTCAGATGGCGGACTAGGCTTAAGAAGGGGCAAAGCAGATTGTCGTCTTTCATATATAAGTTCAGATTTGAATCGGTCAATAGAAGGAGGCAAGTCATCAAAATGAGGCAAAACATGTATCTCAGGCAAAGACTTATCATGATAAGGAAAGAATGACTGATTTTCAAAGAACAAAACATGACGAGAAATACGAAATCGGTTAGAGCATGGATCATAGCAAACATAGCCTTTGTGTGAAGTACTATAACCCATAAATGCACATCTAACATATTGAGCAGATAATTTATGTCGTTCATGAGAAGGCAAATGAACAAAACAAACACAACCAAAAGTATGCATGTCAAGGTATTTAGGGTGCTTGATTATAAAGACAAAAATAAGGAGTTTCATAATTCAAGACACTGGATGGCAATCTATTAATTAAATAAACAATCGTAGATAAAGCTTCAACCCAAAATTTAGGAGGAACAGATGATTGAAGCAAAAGAGTACGAACAACATCCAACAAATGTCTATTTTTACGTTCAGCAACACCATTTTGCTGAGGTGTATATGGACAAGAACTTTGAGAGACAATGCCTTTTTGTGTGAGAAAATCATGAAACTCACGAGACATGTATTCACCCCCAAAATCAGACCTTAGAATTTTAATACCAGAAGAAAATTGAGTCTCAACATAAGTAGTGAATTGTTGAAAAACAAATAAGACCTCAGATTTAGCACGAAGAAAATAGATCCAGGTATACTTTGTATAATCATCTATGAATGTAACAAAGTATTTATAATTTGCATGGGAGATAACCGGAGAAATTCCCCACACATCACTATGAATTAAATCAAAATATCGGTTAGCATGACTACCGTGAGAAGGAAAAGAAAGAGACTTACTTTTACCTAATTTGCATGTGGAACAATCAAAAGAGAGAGGAAAAGAAAATTGATCCTTTATTACCCAACAAACCAGAGTTTATTATATGAGATAAAATAGCAGAATTAGGATGACCCAATCGTTTGTGCCATACTTCACACTTATTGTTCACAACATTACAAGCAAATGAAATAACAGTAGGAATGGAAAAATGCATAGGAAATAAATGTCAAACTTTAGGCCCCTTCGCAAGTATCTTGCCCGACACCTGATCCTGCACAAGACAACCATCACGAGAAAAATGAACATCATAGTTATTATCAACCAATTGCCCGACTGAAATAAGACTGGTAGAAAGTTGAGGAGATACAAAAACATCTCTAATAGTTGAATCAACATCCCTAATAGCATGAATAGGTAACTGACAACCATTAGCAATCTGAATATGTGTCGATCCTAGTATAAGTTCGAACATTGCCAAGAATATCAGAAGAACTAGTCATGTGATTAGATGCACCTGAATCAATAATCCATGAGGGAGAAAGTGAACCTTTACCTTGCAGTCCTAAGGCTGAAAATGCGGAAATAATCATCTGTTGTACCTTCTCAGGAGTAAGAACAGAGGAAGCACTAGGAGTAGTAGAAGGAGCGGAATCCACAGTAGCCTGATAAGCATTGGCCTAACGATTCTGGGGATGAGTAGGACACTCCTTAATAATGTGCCCCGGCTTCTTACAGTAGTTGCAAAATTTCCGTGTACAATTGGTAGCAATATGCCCATATTCCTTGTAGTTGAAGCATTGAACGTTCCGCATGTCTCGACCCTTGCCTTTTCCTTGAGCAGCATAAGCCACTGCATTGGATATCATTTTGTCGTGCTGATAAGTGGCCTGGGTGGTAAGTCGTTGCTCCTCACGAAGTAACTCCCCAAAACAGATATCCAAAGATGGCACGGGATTGCGATTCATCAAATTAGAGCGAATGGCTTCAAATTCAGGTCGTAACTTCATTAAAAATTGATCTCGCTTGCTTTGCGCATGAATTTCCTGCACAACTGATAGAGAATCTTCTGGTACCATGGCATAAATAATGTCAGAATAAATTCTCCCCAGATATTATTAAATCCAGAAAAAATAATCCTGAATGGAGAGATCACCCTGAGTATAACTAGAAATCTCGTACTCTAATTGAGATCGTCGAGCAATATTGTCTTGATTATAGACTTTTTTTAAGTATTCCCACATAGATTTTGCAGTCTTATATGGCCTTAAATTAAGAACAATAATAGGATCCACTGATCCTAAAATCCATGTCATCACCCGAGCATCTTTGGTTTGCCACTGAGCTAGTTTAGAAACATCCGTAGGAGCCTTATTCACTCCCATCAATATGACCCCATAACTCTTTCCCCATAACAAATAAACGAAATTGAAATTCCCTAGCAGAATAGTTCTTACCCGTGAATTTCACCGCAATAAAATCAGAAGACATAATAGCCGAATTAAACACTAACAAAAAAATAGCCAATAACTAGCCCAAGAATAATCCCAAACAGTATCAACCAAACAATTTCAGAAAGGAAAACTGGAACGATACCCGGCCAAAAACTTCAACAATCAATACCCAAAAATATTGAAACCCCAAACCACCCCAGAAGAGATCAACCACCACCAAGGAACCACCACAAACTGCCGACAAACGCAACACACCACCGGAAACTGCCGACAACCTTAGGACCAAAGATGCGCCACCAAGAAAGCACACCCAAAATGCGTCAAAAACTCCAAGGAAGCACTCAAACAGAGACAAAAATACCAAGAAGTCCCAAAAACAATGCCAACAACACCCAAGAGGAAGCCCAACGTAACCAAGAACACCGAGAAGAAAAAAACAGAAAACCCACACGAGAAAGGTTTGTAACTTAGGAACCTAGCTCTGATGTCATGTCATTTGGATTCAATGTCCTCTTAGTGAGGATTTCTTCTCATTATATAGGCACAAATGTGCAATATACAAGGCTAAAATCAAGCCTGAATTACAGCAGAAAATCTGCCTAAATTACAGCCATTAAATCTGTTTATCTGACTAAATAAGGAAGTGTATATATGTACAACTGGTGAAAACTAATTAAGGAAAGCGTATCATGGTGACATTAATTACATGTCATTCTGCACTATTCTTCCGGGGTATGACTTCACGGTAAATCGTTTATTTAATAAGTTTTAAAGCATATGAATGACATGTTATTTCAGAGCTAGCTTTCATAAAATATGAGTCCTTAAAAAATCTATATAACCATATATCTAATTAATTTAATTTGCCAATAATAATAATAATAAAAAAATTGTTTAGACAAAGGTCATTAACCATGAATACATAATTAACTGCATGAATAATTTCCCCAGAAATACATAATTTAACGGATGCAATAAAACATTTAAGTGTCGGATAATATGATGCATTAACTAAACAATTGAATTTTACTTTTGTGTGTTAATTATCATGACATAAAATTAAGAAGATTTAAGTAAAATGATAATAACTTGATATATTTGTCAGTTGTCCTCTAGTCATTTTCTAAAAGAATTTTACCCATAGCTCCTCTTTGCCACTGTCGAGACTTATGACCAAAATGAAGAAACCACCAGCACAAATTACTTGTTGGTAATAATTCAAAATTTATGATCATGCCATTGCTAACCTTCAACATCTTCACCCCCACTACATTCAGCAGTCAATTCACAAAATTGCAGTTTCTTAATAACCAAACACTCTGCTTTACCAGTTATAGTCAGCCTTCATATGCACATCATGTGAAATCATGAGGCACATTCCAATAGTTAATGAAGATCCATAAATTGTCCAAAATGTGTTTACTGGATTGTAAAAGCACATTCTTATAAATTGTCCAAAACGTGCTTCTTGGTTCGTAAAAAAGGCATTCTTATATAATTGCTCTATCTGCAACTTTATTCTCCATCAATATATCTCTGGTTTCTGTTCATGGTGGACTTGATGATTTCATTACTGAAAATAATTGATTGACGGTGGAGACACCGTGTGAACAAACTAATGTTTATTAAAGTAAGAAAAAGTTTGATAAAGTAGAATTGACCATTGACCTCTCATTACGGGGACTCCAAGCTCAAAAGAAAATAAAGTTCACAATTTTTTACTTCAACAATTAGGGGGATTAAGAAATCTAATGAATTTTTTAAGATGAATTCAAAATGCTTTAATATTGTTCATATTTCATAATCTCATCATTTTGTTCTGTTAAAGCAAGGATTTTTTTTTTTTTTTTTTTTTTTTTTTTTTTTTAATTAGTTTAGATATGGATTTTGATGCACAAACTATTATATTTTGAGTTTATTTCAAGAGTTTCAGATTGACTTTGCCGTAATATGTCAGTGATGTTAATTTTTAATTCCAAATCCTCTTAATTCCATTGTCTTATGAATGATGAAATTTTGAATTGTATTAAGGCTTCTTTAATGGAGTCTAGGAAGGTGACATCTAAAAATGCTTAAAGATTATAGAAAAAACTTAGATCATTGGTAATGTAATTCAAGATATCAATAAGGTGGCTTCTGTAGAACTGGAAATGAATTGATAAAATGCAGAAAATGACAGAATCAGATAGGCGGCTTTTATACTAGAAGGAGAAGAATTGTCATTTAAGCAGCTCCATTATTAGATTTTCACATAAATTTAGCTTTTAAACATGGTGATGGTGCCCTACTTTTAATACTATAAGAGAAATAGGTAATGACTCTTATGATTCAGACCATGCCCTATTTCATTGGTAATGAATTTTGAGAAAATAACGCTCAAACAGACACCACTTGCAGGAATCAATTCAGCATATATATTTCCAAGTACAGATTCTTTTAATTGACCAAAACGTGTTTCATGGACGTTAAAATCATTTTCTTATATGATTGTCCTATATTGATTTTCCATCAATTTTATTTTCCTCACGGTTAAGCCCATATGACAGGTCACGCTTGTTGATAGATATAATTGCTGACTCTAACTCCTCACATATTGGTCAAACACTCAGCTTATCTGAGTCTGGCTTTGATACTATAATAAAATTTGAGGTGGGCCTAACTCCTCACCCAATAAAACTTTATTGAATGAAAGGATTACTCATTTTTATAAATTGGTAAGTTAGAGCGTATCTGATCGGTGTGAGACTCCAACACTATTTCCACTTATTATAAACTTTCAAGCATGAGCTGGTTTCCAATAGTATTTGCTGTAATTATTATTCGTTATGTTGGAGAATGAAGATTAAAGTGGTAATTACCTTCAAAAAGCCAAAGTTTAAGACACAAATTGATAAATGATTTCATTAATTATACAACCATGCCAGCTTAGAAATCCGTGTCACATTATGAATGACAATCAGAAATGACTTCAAGAAACACAAATGACTAACAAACTGGCCGTTGATTAAGAGCCCCAGAAGATTGATGAACGAACAATGTTTGCTAAAGAAAGCAACCTTCTCATCTTGATCTGAAATTGAGAAAGTTTCTTATTTCAAGTATAATAAAACGCTGCTGCTTTACTTAAGTTTAAAAGTATAACTGAAACTTAATAGAAGCTTAATATTTCAGTTTTCCCAGTCATATTCAGCCTTCCTACACACATCATGTGAAATCATAAGGCACATTCCAATAGTTAATGAAGATCCTTAAACTTTAATGATAAAGAAATATGCATATTCTCAACAATACCCAAGAGAAACACTGCTTATAAGCTAAATTTTACATAACCTAAAGGGTTTCACTACCAGTTCACATCAAAGAACCAAACCCAGCAAGTTTATAGATGAGTCCCTGCCTGAACACCTTTCCTCTGCTTGACTCATAACTCACTAAAAATCCAGCAAAAACAACACTTTTATAAGTTCAGCTTTCATCACACACACGCACACAAGTTTTTACGGTCATTGGTAACGTTTATAGTGCCGTCAAATAAACAATCAAAACAAAGTCCATCCAAATCAAATAATCATCAAATGCATAGACTTATCAGACACATGCTTAAAATTCTACAGTTAATAATTTCAGTAATACCACCAGCTACATTATCTAATTATTATTTTTTATATCAAATTATTAGAACTTATAATATATATTCAAAAGCGATCTGGTTTGAGAGTAAAAGTATTTTTGGTGGGTATCTGAAGGGGTGAGTGAGAGGTGTTTCTGAGTGAGAAGTATTTTTGATTGGTTTCTAAAAGATTGAGAGAGAAGAATACTGAAGATGAAGATATGGAATAACTGATGACCGTGGAGACCCACCACAACGTGAATATCCATGAAAATAAAAATTTAAAAAGTCTGAAGATTATAAAGGAGGAAAAGAAAGGAAAGATGAAGAAGGCATTTAAGTTTTAGGCTAGCTGCAGCCTGAAGTGAGCTATGAGGGTCAGAGACGTTGACAAGACGTTGTTCAGACAAACCAAAATGGGAAGGAGAGGAAGACTCTTACATCGAGTGAAAGACCTTGTATTAACAAAACAAAAATTTTAATCACAAAAAGTTTATTATCAACCATTAATTAAAAATAAATGCTTAGAATTTATATTATTATGAATGAATAAATATTTATTAAATTATATTTTTAAAATATAAAATCTAATATAAAAGAATTTTTTTATTTTATAAATCTCAAAAAAAGGTTTATTATTTAATCAAACTTTATGAGATTAATATTATTAACTATAAAAGAAATATAATTATCGAATTAGCTTAGATGGGAGTACTGAATAAATTTTCAATTTTGAAATTGATGTGCAAAGGAAATAAAGAAAATGCATCCTAAGAATATCGATCATATTTTTGATGCACTAACCAACCTTGGATTTGTTCTAAAAATAATAAGTATAATCACATGTCATTTATTATAAGAAAAAAAGAAAAAGAGAATTTTCCATGATTTTTAATTATTTTTCATCAAATAAATGGAATGAATATGTATAATGGTCTCAAATTTAAGTGGATATGAACGGAAGTTTACATATTTTATTTAACACCTTTCAATAAAATTTGTTGATCTTTTTTTTTTTTTGGTCATCGATATTTAGTGATTGAGATCAAGTATACTCTGACCTCTTGAGTAATACATTTAAGAGTTTTTATTTAATCATTCGACTACCCAAAGGTGATTAGGTATGATTTTAATTCCTGAAAACATCAATCTAAGCTTTATTTTAATAACGTCTTTAATGGCTCTAGTATGATTATTTTTAATAATCGAACGCGTCTAGTGGATTGTAAAATCATATTCTTATAAAATTGTCAAAAACGTGTTTCATGGTTTGTGAAAAATGAAATCTTATATAATTGTTCTATCTGCATCTTTATTCTCCATCCATATCTCTTTAGTTATTGTTTATGGGACCTGATGTTTTCATTACTGAGAATAATTGATTAACGATGGAGACTCACTGTGTGAACAAATTTATACTTTATTAAAATAAAAAAAAGTTTGATAAAGTAAAATTGACCATTGACCTCATTGCTGGGACTCCCAGCTCAAAAGAAAATAAAATTTACAAAAGAGCTTGACTTCAACAATTATAGGGATTAAGAAACCTAATGAATTTTTAAGATGAATTCAAAATGCTTTAATATTGTTTATATTTCATAATCTCCTCTTTGTTTTGTTAAAGCAACTGTAATATTGCACAGACTATTATATTTTGAGATATCAGACCTCCTCTAGTTCTGTTTTGTCTTGTGAATAATGAAATTTTGAATTGTATTGAGGCTTCTAATCCTTTCTTCCTCCATCTTTTTGTCATTTCTAAAATTTTTGAGCACTAATATATCTTTACAGCAAATTACAGGTGGCTGCATATGATTTGCCCTTCTTTTAATCGAGCAAATCGTGTTTCATGGACGTAAGCATTTTCTTATATGATTGCCCTATATTGCCAACTTTATTGATTTTCCATCAACCTTTTTTTTTTTAAGTTTCAATTGAATTCAACTGGTACTAAACACTACTTCTAAACAGTGACAACAATTGTTACTGAAACCAATAAAAAAATGAAACAATTAATTAACTACAGAACCATCATCATCTCAAATCATTGAGGAACTAATTCCTCAACCGTCAGTATTGGCCTTCTGCTAGCTCTAAAACGTTCTGCCACTACATTGTACCAAAAGAAAGTGCAAAAGGAATATGAAAATATTGACCAACTTTACTACATTGTACAATAATAATAGATCGTGTATATATTACTTTTTTATTAGAACTTAGAAGTGGTTCCATATGATTCAGGCATTAAAAATATTTTGGGACAGGAGATTGCAGTATGATTGAGTCAGATATTTGTCAGAGCATGATGGTAAAGTCTGAAATGGGGAAATTCTGCCGAATTTTCTTAAAACTAGAAAAGAAATTATGTTAGATTTTCCTTTATAAATGATTTCCTTTTGTTCATGTTTCATGTCCTATTACCTAATTATTAGACTAGCATCTGAAAAGGTCATCTGGTACCTTGTGGAGGGTCGAGATTCAGGTTTAAGAAATAGAAATCAAATTTATGATATTTATTGCGTACAAAGAACACATATATTCAAGAGGAAGGCGAAATAACCCAAAAATTCTCCCACAAGTTGATGCATTTTGAAATTAAATTTTCAAAAGTAAGAGGAAATCAAGAGAAAAACTGATATTTATTGCGCTATAAAAATTTACAAGATAAAACATAATCATCAAGTGGTAGGGTACTGACTTGACTATCTTATTTCATAATTATTTTATTATTCGTTATGGTGGAAACTTCAGATTAAAGTAGCTAAAGTTACCATTAGCTTTCTTAGAAGTGCATTTGAAAAAGCTAAAGCACTAATGGACTTGATAAATTAATAGCTATACAATTATACAATTGTTTTTCTTATATAGTAATCCTTGGGCAACTTTCGAACCCCCAAAGATGATGATTTGATGTCAATTATTACTTCCCTTTAACAAAAGTGAAAGAGATTAAAAGATAAAGCATGAAGATAAAGTTAACCTCTATGTTGAATCTCCATGAATTTTCTCAAAGAAAAGGAGGGGCAAACAAAATTTAATTAATTATGGCTGTCTATCTTATGAAAATATATATATATATATATATATGCTCTGCTTAGGCATCGACTTCCAATAGCAATATATATATATTTAGAAAAATTATAAATACATCTGAATATGATTTAATTTTATCCTAAGTTGATTTTCACATAACAAAAGTTATCTTTTATTGCACATTGTTAGGAGATAGCAGAATGGAAAAACACACATTGAAATAAATAAAATGAACATAAATCACATCACAAAGAAATATGATATTTACGTGGTTCAGTTTAATCTGTCTATATCCACAAATGAGAGAGAAATTCACTATAGTAAGTAACACACCGTAACCCAATACCTAACACATTATCTAATTAACAGAGTGGAAACTAACTAACCCTTACATCACATGCCCTATGTTTCTCACATCCTCTTATAACTTCAAATTGGTTCTCACTCCTATATTTATAAATGATACATCAAATATTCTACTCCTCATAAGATTCTTATTCTACTTCTAATAAGACTCATAATTCTATTTCTATTTACAATTTTATCCTCTTTAAAAAGTTTTCCTAAAGAGATACAATTTTACATGGAAAAAAATAGAAAAAAGAGTAATAATATCCTAACAACACATTTATATTAATAAGTAAAGTAACATAAATTTCTAAGAAAAGCAAATAGTGTCTCTGAGAGCGAGAAAGCAATTAAGCAAAATCACTTCTCCAAATATTTTTCTTCCATCAACAATTGAAAAAAATGGTTTCAATCTTTATCAACTTTATTGGAAAAAGAAAACAAAAACAAGACTTTATTTTTCTCTCAATATCTCTTTAATCTCAAAAGGTGTAGAAGCACATTGTTTCCTTCTCAATCCAACGACTGACTTTTAATTAATCGCGCTTATCTAAAACATCCATCTAGTAATCCCACTTTTCCAAAATTCTTTCATTTTTAAACCCTTTTTCTCCATCTTTTATTCCTGTTATGCCTAGGAAAATAGGCAGACATGGCACCCAGTTAAGTGCGAAAGGTCAGACCTCGGGAAGAGCTTACTGGCATTCTGGCGCAGCCGCGTCGTGTGATCATGGTTACACCCATAGCTTGCTTCCGCCAGAATAATGGGTGCACGTCAGGCCAGCCAGGAGTTGTGATGATCCCGCGTGTCCAATCCCTGTAGCAAATCACGTGAATTACTCTAAAAGAAGGATTTGCATGGATCATCCCACCAACTTACAGATTCAGTGATCATTAACTCAAGGCATCCCACTATAAGTTGAGAGCTCCTTTCTCATTAAGAGGATTCACACATTTACTCTTGACCAATCTCTCTCTCTCTCTCTCTCTAGAATAGATAGCCTTTGATACCCTGTATCATCAGTGTAAAGTCAGTCGTCTAAACGATCTGACCCTTATCATTAATAAAAACATCAGTGGACATAGGACTTGCTTCCTTAGAATCCAAACCCCTTTAAAACTCCTTCCTCACTGCATTTACTGTCATTTTCCTTTCCATTCACGTGTGTCTTTTGGGTCAACTCAACATTTCACACGTGCATTTCGTTGGTGTCAAAATCACGCATCAACAGTTTGGCGCTAGAAGGAGGGCGGATTTAGTGTTCATCCTTTATCAGGAGAATCTCCAACCTACCGGTCCTACAACAACAAATGGCCCGCCAACCAGAACCTGAGCAAACCAACCAGTGGCGAGGGCTCCCCCAAGTTCGGGGGCACAGCTTCCAAAAAAACCTTCACCTTGCAAAATGCGCAGGAGATATCCCGTCAAGTTCACAGCTTGACCCCCACTATGAGAAGCTACCTGGAGAGGTTTGACAATACTCTCCAGACGGTCAACCGAAGGTTGGACCGTTTGGACCAAGGCGTGCCATCGAAGTCAGCTGCGGCGGTGCAACTGCCAAAAACGCCTACAGGTCGCGCAAAAGCGCGGCAAAGGGAAATAGCCCGTGCCGCGAGCACTGCAATGTGTAGACGAAAGGATAAGCAAGTGGCAAAAAACAAGCCCACGGGCTCCAAAGGGCCAGCAAACTCCGATCGCGTCCCAAATAGAATACCAGTCTTGTTAAGACTCGGTGAAAGGACGCAGCCGAGCTATCCCATGCCACGTCGCAAGTGCACACCCATAAAAGTGCTGGATGGGACGATTCCTATCACTGCCAACAAAACGATCTTGATCGTCACCGTGCGAGAGGGTCCCACATTTTGTGGGGCGGTTCTTACCACCGCGAAGGTCGTGAAAATACCCCGTATCTTTCATCGCCATCACACGCCTCTAGCCAGCGTGTGCCGAGAGTGGCCGAAACCGTCGGCCGAGGCAAAAAGGAACCTGACCTTTGGACTTTCCTCAATCGTAATCGCGAGGGTCAAACTCGCATGGATGAAAGCAATCCCCAGGCGGCTCCATTGCCGCAAATTGAGGAGTGCGGTGAGCTCTAGCAGACTAAGCTCGGCAAAGCAAGCGGTAGGTTGCATCTGCGTCCCCCTTCTCTATCGAAGTGTTAGCCGCTCCACTCCCACCTGGATTTAGGATGCCCGACATGTAGGCGTTTGATGGAAACTCCGATCCGTAGGATCATTTGTATAAATTTAACGACCTGATGAAGCTTCACCAGGTCTCAGATCTAGCAAAATGCCATTGTTTGGCAGTGACTTTGACCTCTCATGCCAAACGGTGGTTCAGGTCGCTCCCAGCGAGATCGATCAATTCATGGCCTCAGATGAGCGTGACGTTCCTAAGGCATTTTCAAGCAAATTGGAACTTCTTGATGCCTTTGAGCTACCTCAGCAATATAAGGCAAGAAGGGATGAATCCCTCCAGTCCTACATTGACCGTTTCCACAGAGAACTCAACAAGGTGGCTCATACTCAAGAAGACTGCTCGACTTTATCATAGCCGGAGTTCATCCACAGACCGACCTGTGGAAAGAATTACAGGCCGAGGATGATGTTTCCCTCATTGGATTCTATAATCTTGCAGAGAAGTACCTCTGAATAGAAAATTCACTAGCGGCACTCGCCGTTGCAACTCTGGCGCTTCGGGTAGTACACCTGGTCGGTGGGATAGTAGAAGAGCTGATCGCAGGGGGGACACAGACGATCAGCGAAGAGGGAAGAAACCTCGTTACGAGCCCAAAAAGTCCTATGCTCCCGTCCCTCGTCGCTATCTCGACAGAAACCAATATACTCCACTGAACGCATCTGTATCGGCTATTCTTGATAAATTCGAGGAGGCCAGCCTGCTCGGAGAGCCTGAGCCCATGAAAACTCCCACGACAGCCAGAAATAATAAAAAATATTATCGCTATCATTGGGACAATGGGCACCATACCGATGAATGCCGAGCTCTCAAGCAGGCGATCGAAAACCTCATCAGGCAGGGACATTTCAAGGAGTATATTGATGACTCTGCTCCCTCACAAGAGAAAAATCAGAGGGAGCCAAGTAAGAAGCGCTGCGATCAGAAAGGAGTGTGCACCTTCAATTTAATTTTTGGGGGACCGCACTTCGCGGGAAACTCGCGGGGTGCCCAAGAAAGATATGCTCACGAGGCATATCACGAGCCTATCAGAACGGTAAGCATGGCAGAGCGACCACAGAAGGTTCGCCGGAAGGAGGAAATTTCCTTCTCCGAAAAAGATGCGGCCTGGCTGCATCATCCTCTTAATGATGCCCTTGTGATCATGCCCCTCATAGGGCACCATAATATCTAGAGGATGTTAGTGGATAACGGAAGTGCTGTGAACATCCTGTTCGCTTCAACTTTCAAAAGAATGAATTTGGACGAGGCCGACCTGAAGCCTACCTCGTTCCCTCTATATGGCTTCATAGGGGACCACCTGCTCCCCAAGGGCACGATCTCACTCCCAGTCACGCTAGGTGACTTCGACGAGGTGACCAGAGTAATTGAGTTCTTGGTAGTGGATTGCCTATCCGCTTTTAATGGAATCCTGGGGCGACCTCTACTGAGACACTTCAAGGCGGTCACTTCAATATATCATTTGAAGATGAAGTTCCCCTACCCTCACGGGGATTAAGCGAAGCCAATGGCTCAAGATGCAGCTCAGGACTGTTATGTGAAAGCAATGCAGATGGCGTGCAAGGCAAAGGCACCTCACGCGGCGATCACAACCAGACAATGGCGACAGCTTGGACGAGCCACACTTCTAGCCCTAACCGAGGATAATATAGATCCTCGTATTCAGGACTGCCCTTTTAGTGGGCTAGTTGAGGACTTGACTGAAGTACTGGTCGACCAAACCGAACCAAGTAGGGTGCTAAGGATCGGTAAAAATCTGGGCCCCTACTACGCTAACTCAGCGATCTTCTCGGGGAAAAACATCGATGTGTTCGCATGGTCGCACGCAGATATGATCGGGATCAGCCCGAATGTTACTTGTCATGCATTAAACATCGATAGTGAAGCCAAGCCAGTTCGCCAAAAGAGGAGAGCGATTGACCCGGAGCGATATGCTGCCTTGAAGCTTGAGGTGGATAACCTCCTTCGAAATGGATCCATCCGAGAAGCACTCTATCCGACTTGGGTTGCCAACCTAGTTCTAGTAAAGAAGTCTAATGGCAAATGGCGGACCTGTGTCGACTTTACCGACCT
The DNA here is from genome assembly GCA_026225825.1 of Pistacia integerrima. Classification (NCBI taxonomy): domain Eukaryota; kingdom Viridiplantae; phylum Streptophyta; class Magnoliopsida; order Sapindales; family Anacardiaceae; genus Pistacia; species Pistacia integerrima. Next base: position 27,010,183 of record CM047748.1, read on the forward strand.
CAATAAGGCATGTTAGAAATATAGTTTTCCCTTGCCAAGAATTGACCAGCTCGTGGATGCCATCTCGGGGCACGAGCTGCTAAGTTTTATGGACACATACTCGGGATATAATCAGATTCTGATATTCGGACTAGACGAAGAGCATACATCTTTTATTACAGATCGGGGACTGTACTGCTACAAAGTTATGCCCTTCGGCCTTAAGAACGCTAATGCAACTTACCAGCGACTGGTTAACCGGATGTTCTCCGAATAGATAGGCAGATCGATGGAGGTCTACGTAGACGACATGCTGGTGAAGTCGCATGTCGCTTCAGATCATGTAGCACATCTCGCTGAGATGTTCGGCATCCTCCGACAGTACCGAATGAAGTTGAACCCCCTAAAATATTCATTCAGAGTATCCTCGGGAAAATTCCTAGGGTACATGATTAACCAGCGGGGAATTGAGATCAACTCTGAAAAAATCCAAGCTCTCCTCGATATGAAGAGCCCGACCAACAAAAAACAGGTTATGAGTCTGAACGAGCATATAGCGGTGCTAAGTCGTTTCATATCGAGGCTAACAGATCGTTGTTTGCCATTCTTCAATGTACTCAGGGCCAATAAGAAGTTCAAATGGACTCCCGAGTGCGAACAGACCTTCTAGAGAATAAAAAAACACCTCAAGAAGCCACTACTTTTGTCCAAACCTCTCTCGCAAGAGATCCTCATTTTGTACCTGTTAGTCTGGCAGTTCGCGGTCAATGCAACATTAGTTTGGGAAGAAAACGGAACGCAATGGCCAATATATTACGCGAGCAAGTATCTGTTGGATGCCAAGATGTGGTACCCGAAAATGGAGCGATTAGCCTATACCCTGCTGATTGCTTCCCAAAAGTTGCGACCTTACTTCCATGCCCATATAGTTCACGTATTGACTAATTACCCACTCAGGCAGGTCCTCCAAAAACCAGAGGCATCTGAAAAATTGCTCAAATGGGCCATGGAACTCAGCCAGTTCGATCTCTATTACAAACCAAGAGCAACTATTAAAGGCCAGGCTGTTGCCGACTTCATATCAGAGTTCTCGCATCATCCAGCGAACGAGTTGGAACAGCCCAACGAAGTTATCCAGGAAACTGTTCAAAATCTCTCGACTTGGACCCTCTACATCGATGGATCATACAACAGAAAGAGGGTCGGAGTAGGCCTTCTCTTGTTGAGTCCTGAAGGGGCCCGCATTCATGGCATTCTCTGGTTCGGTTTCAAAGCAACTAATAATGAGGCCGAGTATGAAGCTCTACTCGCTGGACTTAGGTTGGCTAGGGAAATGGACGTAACCACGATCAGCGTCCACAATGACTCCATGCTGGTCGTTAACCAGATTTTGGGAGAGTATCAAGCCAAGGAAGATAACATGATCAATTATCTGAAGAAAGCTAAGGCCGCACTCGAGCCGTTCAAGCACTTCACGATCACTTAGATTCCTAGAGAAAACAATTCTGTGGCGGACGCCTTGGCAAGGATAGCCTCATCATTAGACTCGGATGCATCGAAGAACATTCCTATTCGATTCATCGAAATCCCCAGTATTAGCCCAATCGAACAGGCCGTGAATGTGATGGGTTCAGACTCATGGATGACCCCTATTACTCAGTATCTCAAGGATGGGATCTTGCCCGACGATAAGGTCGAGGCAAGGGTTCTACGAACAAGATCTGCTCGCTACACCCTCATCGGAGACTAGCTGTACAAGCGAGGGTTTAGTGCCCCTCTCCTTTGATGTGTAACCAGCGAAGAAGCGGATTACATCATGAGGGAGATACATGAAGGGATCTGCGGTAATCACACCGCCGCGCGATCTCTTGCGAACAAGGTTGTTCGTCAGGGGTACTATTGACCCTGAATCCAAGATGACGCCTACAACTTTGTCAAAAGGTGTGGTAAATGCTAGCGATTCGCAAATATACCGCGAGCTCCCTCCCACGAATTGATAACCATGACTAGCCCCTGGCCTTTTTCCATGTGGGGGATCGATCTCATCGGTCCCATGCCAGTCGGAAAAGGAGGAGTCAAATATGCCGTGGTCGCAGTAGATTACTTCACCAAATGGGTGGAAGCCGAACCGCTAGCCGCGATCACGACCAAAAAGCTCAAAGACTTTGTTTTCAAGAATATAGTGTGCCGCTACGGAATTCCTCATACCCTCATCTTGATAATGGGAAACAGTTCGACAACGAAGAATTCAAGCAGTTTTGCGATGAGCTGGGCATTCATAAAAAATTCGCCTCAGTCGCAAGGCCACAAGAAAATGACCAAGTTGAAGCAGTCAACAAAACCATCAAGCACACTCTGAAGGCCAAACTTGGCGCAGCCAAAAGGAATTGGGTCGACTACCTCTCCAAAGTCCTATAGGTGTACAGAACAACTCCAAGAACCTCCACCTCAGAAACACCTTTTTTGCTAGCATATGGATGCGGAGCGATGATCCCTGTAGAGGTGGAAACTGGTTCACTTCGAAGGGACTTGTATAATGAGGCCGACAATGAAGCACTTATGAGAGCAAGCCTAGACCTTGTTAAAGAACATCGTAGCAAGGCTTCGCTAAGGATAGCAGCCTATCAGCAATGCGCCAAGAGGTTTTTCGATTCAAAGGTCAGGCGAAGAGACTTCCAAGTCGATGACCTTGTGTTAAAGAAAGTTCTTCTCGGTACTAGGGAACCAAGTGCGGGAGTGTTAGGACCAAACTGGGAAGGTCCATACCACATCGACAAAGTGATAAGACCAGGGACTTATCATCTCAAAAGGCTGAATGGTTCCAAAGTACCCCCGAGCTTGGAATGCTGAGCACATTCAACCATACTATCAGTAATTCCGAACTCAGTTTTCCTTGTAAATTAACTTGCGATTTGTGTAAATAATTTCCTTGTAAAGTGTCATTTTGTGTGCTTGTAACAATCTTTGCATGTAATCTTGTTCATGTAAATGTGTTATGTTATCACACTTGTTCCAGTAAATGTAAGCAATCAGGAAGTACTCATGTATAATAAAGCGAACATAAATTGTAAAGTCAGAAATGTATTTCATTAATGTGGAGTATAACAGGCAAAATAGCATGACTACAAGCCCTAATCCGGCTCCTAGAGGGCCGACCTCGTCGTTCTAAGGCTAGTCGACTGAGGGTTTATCCGAGGCGTGTCCCGAATCCCCTACTCGAGAGGCCGCCGATTCATCATCCTCCCGCGCCATGGACATAAGTGTATCTCACCAGTCTTCTAGGAGGTTGGACATGTCAAGTCGTGGATTCTTCGGTCGCAAGGCATAAATAGACTCGATCGCCCATTCGGCAGCCTTCTCCTTGACCTTCGCTACTTGATTCTGCACCTCTTGTGTCAAGGAAGCAACTTTTCCTTGACTTTCTTGAAGTTCAACTTCGAGAGCTTGCCTTCGCTCCTCGGAGGTGTCCCTCTCTTGTTCTGTTTGTAAGGCCTGCAGAGAGGTCGCTTTGAGCTCCTGGTCCTTCTCTTCGGCCTTCTTGGAGAGTTTGGCTATGGTCCTTTGTAACTCCTTTACTTCCTCTCCATGCTTCTCGAGCTGTGTTTTTTGGAAGTCCACCATACGAAGAGTCGTGTCTCTTTCGTTCAGATACCTATTCGCCGACTCAGAAGACAGGTTTCTCTTTGTTTCGGCCAGGCCTTGTGCTTCAGACGTGCAGTTCTTCCTTCATAGCAACATCTCCCTTTGCGGCTCCTAGTTAAACCTTTTCCAAGGACATTCGCATGGAAAGAAGAGCCTGTGAACAAAGAAAGATAGAGTTAGCTAATCAAAAGAAGCTAAGGGTAGTCCTTGCCGAAGACAGTTTGTTCACCTTGCTTAAGTGTTGGACCGATGTGGAAATTAGGTCCACGTCGCTGGAACCTGTGAACTGTTCGAATGATTCCGAGAGTCTGTATTCCAATAAGGCATAGACCACTGGCTGTAGGTACTTCGGCAGGTTCCCCATCGAGTCCAACATTGGAGTATCCTTCTTCGCGGCTTCAGCAGTGGTCGTGCCATCCATTGGTTCCTTACCCGACCTCCTCACATTCGGCCGCGACCTCTTGGGCTGATCACCCTCAGATTCGATCTCTGACTCTTCGACTGAATCTACCTCCTCTTCTTTCGCTGGGCCGTTGTCTTCAGCCTCGGGCGAGCAGGCGATGGCCAGGAGACCTTTGCGGTTTGTATTGGCGTGTCCTCTAACGGTTGTGGCTGGGAAGTTCCGGAAGGTCGCGACAGTGGGCCGGATGTTGCGCCTTCAGACGGGGGAACGGTCGGAGCAGCATCGGGTCACCTTGGCTTTTCTTGACCGAGGAAAATTGGGTGGCCTTTGTCGCGGCTGCTCTGACTCCTTCGGAGGCATGGTCGCTACATGCAAAGCATCGTTAGCAAAGATATCTTATTTCAGGACCAGAAAAGGATCAGTTAGCAGGACTTACTCAATGGGGGCTCTAACGACATGTTTACGTTGGAGAAACCGTATTTCCACAAATTCGCTATCGTCACGAGTTTCTTCGCATCACGCTTGTCCTCTGGTAGGGAGCCGAAATGCACGATCCTACTTTTATCGAAGAGCAGCCCTAAATCGGTCGTCTTGTTAATTGTCAAAAAGGAATCAGGTTGTTAGAAAGAGCACATTTCGAATGTAATGAATTTGTCAAAAAAAAAAAAAAAAAAGAAGAAGAGAGGCCTACTCGGTTCTTGGAAGCGGCAATGGCCGTCATAATGAAAGAAGAAAAACTTCGTTTCATAGGCCCCCGTGTTGCTCGGATAACTATGTATTCCCTCGACGATAGTAGGTCGTCTGGACAAGTAATAAGAATCCTTGTCCTTGCTCTTTTTCAAAAAATACGAGCAATCGACCTCCGTTGCGGTCAATTCACCCAGCCCGTTCTCGTGGCACACGATGTATATTGCAACGACAATGACGTACGCGTTTGGAGTCAATTGCATCGGTGCGATCCCGAAGTGGTCCAAAAGCGACCTGATGAAAGGGTGGAAGGGGATCAGTCCCCCACCCTTGATGATCTCCTCGGAGACGGCGGCCAAACCACTTAGCGAGTATCGCGATGAGTGCGCCACGTCGAGAAAAGCGTCCACCTCGATACCGTACTGTTTTATTACCCTCTCAAGCTCATCCCCGGTAAGTACTGAGAAGACCTCGATAGGATACTTGGAGTACCTTGTGGGGACGAACCAGTTCCCTGTTCGGATCTGGTTGTAAAGGGGTCCATTTTGCTGGTCTGCAAAAGCAACAAGCAGAAAGGTTATTTAGTCACCGTACGCTATTTCGCACGATGATGTGGGAGGGAACAAACTCCCTAAATCCCAAAGGAAACCCTAACGGTATGATTCGAGCCGTCATTCATGGCTCAAACCTGACCTAAGCATCTCGTCTCCGATAGGCTAGCGGAAGACAGACGCCATTCAACCATGGAAAATAATGAAACAAAAACAAAGAGAAGCTCTTACCTCTCGGAGTATGAGAATAGCTTCTGCTTCGAATACTAGAAAAATGCTAGTTTGAAAGGCAGAGGTTCCAAGTTTGCGAAAATCTTTTACTCTCTAAGAAAAAGGCTCTGGTGACATTGCCTGAGAAAGACTCAAGGTTTTTATAGCGTATGAATCGACGTTTGGATTTCTTGGAATCAAAACGGCGTTTGGGCGGCAAAGGTTTCTCACCATTGATCACGGCCACGTGTCGCACATCAACGATGAAGAGTGAGCGTCACAACTGGATAAAGTCAAACCTTCATCTCTCCCGTTGAAAAGCTCAAACGACGGCCTTCTCTCTTTCTCAGAGCATTAATTGCGTCTTAAATCTACATTTAATGCTCTGATAAGGGGCGTCGTTCCAACGTACAACGCATTTAATGTCCTTATAAGGCGTACTGTGTCAACGTACAACACATTTAATGCATCTGGCTGGCACTTATCACGCACAGGGCACATCTATCAGCGCAGGGACTGCTTCATTAAATGCACCCATATCAAAAGAACAATAGGTGACGTCCGACGAAATCAGGTCACTCGTCCCCTACAAATAATGAACATGCGAGGTCATGCTAAAAAAGGTGCCATCCCGACCTACTTTCAAACAGGTCGGAATCACCAGAATTTCTAGAATTTCTAGGGATCATCCAATTGCGGCATGACTTGTAGTTTCCAAGGTTCGATTCTCAAACCTTAAAAACTAGGGGACTTCTGTTATACCTGGGAAAATAGGGCTGACGTGGCGCTCAGTTAAGTGCGAAAGGTCAGACCTCGGGAAGAGTTTACTAGCATTCTGGCGCAGCCGCGTCATGTGATCATGGTTACACCTACAGCTTGCTTCTGTTAGAATAATGGGTGCATGTCAGGCCAACCAAGAGTTGTGATGATCCCGCGTGTCCAATCCCTGCAGCAAATCACGTGAATTACTCTAAAAGAAGGATTTGCACGGATCATCCCACTAACTTACAGATTCAGTGATCATTACCTCAAGGCATCCCACTATAAGTTGAGAGCTCCTCTCTCATTAAGGGGATTCGCACATTTAGTCTTGATCAATCTCTCTCTCTCTCTAGAATAGACAACCTTTGATACCCTGTATCATCAGTGTAAAGTCAGTCTTCTAAAATGACCTGACCCTTATCATTAATAAAAACATCAGTGGATGTAGGACTTGCTTCCTTAGCATCCGAACCACTTTAAAACTCCTTCCTCACTGCATTTACTGTCATTTTCCTTTCCATTCACGTGTGTCTTTTGGGTCAACTCAACATTTTACATGTGCATTTTGTTGGTGTCAAAATCACGCATCAACAATTCCTAAACAATTCCAAAAGATTGAAGGGAGGAAGACAGGAAAGGACGAAGAAAGCACTTGAGTTTAGCTTGAGTGACAAGATGTTGCTCAGACTTACCAAATTGAAAATGTAGAATTTGTAACATGTATAAGCTTTATTTTCCATATAACAAACGCGTTTCATATATAGTTTTTAAGTAAAGATTCTTTTAATCGATCAAAACGTGTTTCATGGATGTCTGTAGAAGCATTTTCTTATATGATTGTCCTATTATATATTGCCAAATGTATTGATTTTCCATCGACTTTTCTTTTAAGTTTCAATTGAATTTAAAAGTGGAAACCCACCATTTGGGCTACTGACTTTGAATATCGATATTTTGCTTCATAATTAATTATTTTATTATTCTTTGTGATGGAAAAAGAAGAGTAAAGCATCTAAGTGCTCTTGCAAAAGCTAAACTTTATAATTAATTATACATCTGTCTCTGACTTTCTGCTTACTATAAACTTTCAAGCATGAGCTGGTTTCCATTAGTAATTGATATAAATATATATATTTAAAGTCAATTTTACATCTTAATTATAATAATTATTATTCTTTATGTTGGAGAATTAAGATTAGTGGTAATTACCTTCAGAAAGCCAAAGTTTATGACACAAATTGATAAATGATTTCATTAATTATACAAGCAATCCAAGTCACATTACAAATCTTATATTACTTGAAGATCAAAAGTGGTAATCTAGGTAGTAGTATAAAATAACATTGCTTGGGGTTAACCCCCAACTAGACACCCCTAAAGGGTTTCACTACCACTACACATCAAAGAACCAGACCATGCGGAACCCAAACCAACAAAAAAACTTTAAACATTTGTACATTGCATATGAATATATAAGATCACTATGCAGCCTGCATTGCCATTTCTAGCTTTCTGAACTACAAACCTGCGTTGACCAAAATGTAAAACCACCAAAAAACAAAAGGCTTTAAAAGTGAACAAGACTACAAGAGAAAGATAGGCTTTAAACAAACATTCATTTTAAGTTCAATTTTCAAAAGGTGTGAACAGATTTATACTTTATTAAAGTAAGAAAAAGTTTGATAAAATAAAATAGACCATTGACCTCATTACAGGGACTCCCAACTCAAAAGAAATCAAACTTACAATAGAGCTTGACTTCAACAATCACATGGATTAAGAAACCTAATGAATTTTTAAGATGAATTCAAAATGCTTTAATATTGTTCATATTTCATAATCTCCTCTTTGTTTTGTTAAAGCAACCATAATATTTTGACATATCACACTGCATTTCAAGAGTTTCAGATTGACTCTGCCATAATAACTCTATGATCTTAATTTTTAATTCTAATTCCTCTAATTCTATTTTGTCGTTTGAAAGATGAAATTTTGAATTGTATTGAGGCTTCTAATCCTTTCTCCCTCCATCGTTTTGTCATTTCCAAACTTTTTGAGTACCAATATATCTTTGTGGCAAACTATAGGTGGCTGCAGATAATATGCCCTTCTTTTTAATAGACCAAAACGTGTTTCATGGATGTCTGTAGAAGCATTTTCTTACATGATTGTCCTATATTGCCAACTTTATTGATTTTCCATTAACTTTTCTTTCAAGTTTCAATTGAATTTAAAGTGGAAACCACCATTTGGGCTACTAACTTTGAATATCGATCTTGTGCTTCATAATTAATTATTTTATTGTTCTTTGTGGTGGAAAAAGAAGCTAAAGTTACCATTGGCTTTTTTAAGTGCTCTGCTAAAGCTAAACTTTATAATTAATTATTAATTATACATAATAATAATTGTCCAACTTTCTAACATGAGTAATTGATATAAATATAGTGATTGATAGTTTTTAATGCAGTGTATCAAATAAAACACAGGTGGTTTAATTGTAAAGCTATTGAAACACAGTGAAATAGAGATGAAAAAGTACAAAATCAAAATCAGATATCAAGTGATTTTGTTGAACAGCAAGTTTTGTAATTTTGGTGGGTAAAGCATAGTCCCTTTTCATTATCTCAATCGGCCTTAGAGACTGACGCTAGCATCCCTAAATATTATATGCAACATTACAAAAACTACCCTTGCAGTGCTGTATTATATATAGATAAAGCCATATGAAAGAGTAATAATATTGAGAAAATACAGGGCATGCATTGAAGCCAAACTTTAGAGTATTCAAAGTGAAATTAGGAAATTATCTATCATCTAAACGCTTTAGAGTATTCTGCACACCCCGGTACTAAACACTACTAAACAGTGACAATAATTGTTACTGAAACCAATACAAAAAATGAAACAATTAATTAACTACAGAACCATCATCATCTCAAATCATTGAGGAACTAATTCCTCAACCGTCGGTATTGGCCTTCTGCTAGCTCTAAAACATTCTGCCACTAAATACTCATCTATAAACTTGCATCTATGAACTTCTTTTTCCAACCTTAATTTCCCTTTTTAATTATTGCAGCACTCAATTATTACTTACTGTATTAACATGAATTGTTGCTGCCTAAAAAATGTGCAATCAAGAGTAAACTGGTTTATGCCAGTACCCTGCCATGGGCACATTGACTTTCGTATGGTTTGAATGGTCACAACCAATCTAGGTCAGCCATCTTGGGATCCTCTTCCGGAAATGCTGATATGAATACAATTTTTTTGTTGACATAACATGTTTTGAGAACAACAGGAAGCACTTTTAGTATCACAAACTTGATAACAACCAGACCACTTCTCATAACAGAAGAAAGTGCAAATGGAATATGAAATTTATTGACCAACTTTTCTACATTGTACAATAATAATAGATTGTGTATATATTACTTTTTTATTGGAAGTGGTTCCATATAATTGAGGCATTAATAATATTTTGGGTTATTCCAGCCCAGCGCAACTCATTTTCATAGATTCTATCAATCTTTAGGATATAGGGACGAAGAAAAAAGGTTCTATGGAAATCTTTTGTTTTGGACTTTGGGGGAAAATCTGGGAAGAATTAATAGAAGATTTTGGCCTTGGTCACATAAGACTTTCAAGACACTCACTTTCCCGTGCTTAAAATTGGAATAACATTGTAGATTTTGGATGGCTTTGATACTTACAGAGTAGCCATCAAGGCATTTGATTGATTAGTTCTGGAACTGGGAACATATACTGGCTTACCCAAGAAGGAAAATATAGTCTCCAGTTACGTTGTCAATATTGCTTGACCTTTGCAGCGATACCAGTTGGGGCAAGATATCAACTGCTTCAAGATAGATTGAGAAACTCCACAAAATCTGTTGTGGGTTTTCCATAAGAAATCAAAGCTATTTACTAAGTAAAAAGGTAATTTACTATGAAACTGTAGTTGAATAATTTATTATGAAACTGTAGTTGAATCTTACTTTCAACCAAAATAGATTAATACCAAAACCCAATTTAAAGGATTATATAGCTACCAAATAAAAAGTTGACAAGAATATGACCAAAAGACAAATTTTACCAGAAATGGAAAATTAAGAATTATTTGCAATATGAAGACCTCTTTCCTAAGCAAACTGAATAACGAGAACAGTAGCAAAACCTGACTTTCCTACTAGAAGTTATTGAGAAACAAAAACTTGCCTAGAATAGCAAAAATGCGATTTTAAAGGTTTAAACAGCAAAATCTAAATGAAACATAACGAACCTCACATCAAATCTATGGTTTTACCTTTCCATTGAGACTAATCCAATGATAATTTACATGCTCATATTTAGACAAGTGACCTCTCTTTGTGACCAAAAGGACATCAGTTCCCATATTGTGGTGACTTTACACTATTTTACAAATTCTTAGATTATATGGACCAAAAGTAGAAGAACATCACCACATGCAGTAGGTACCACCACATGAATCAGTGGGGTTCATGATATATAGTCATTCATCCTGATAGATAAAGGAATCACTGGGAGTGTTAAGGCAGTTATGAAAATTATAGATACTACGTCATGAAGAAATTACACCTAGAGCAACAAATGAAACCAGTTGTTTTCATGCTGGATAAAACAACTCCTAATCAGTGATTAGATAAAACTCATATCTAGAGCTCATTTAGAAACGAGATAATAAGCTCCTATATTGTAAAGGAGATAATAAGTGCCGTCATAACTATAGGAGATGATAACCTCCTTGTGGTATTAATAGGAGAAGACTAAGAAAAAGTTCCTATACTAGACCTTCTCTATACTATACCTGTTCATAAAGAACATTAAAAAATCTATTTTCTATTTTATAAATCAACAATTGGTATTTTAGCTATAAAAGCAACATGGAGAATATATAAGATTTATAGAACTTATAGATCAGCTAAAGGACAGAACATGTGAAAATCATCATCAATCTTTACTTGAGAAAATTTGCTATTGAGGGATGAACCAGCTTTCACATGAAGTCTTTTATGGTGACTGATATTATTATTCTATATATTTATGGTTATATCCATGTGTAGCAAATATGTAAGTTAGTCTCTGAAATTTCAGTTTCCAGAGGGGACTCAAAACACCTAAACCTAACATTTTAGTCACTTGAAAATGAAATATTATTGGACTATTTACGTGAATAAGCATTCCAGTATAAAATTTCTAATATGGCATAAAATGTGAAAGTTCAAGCGTGTGTGAATCAGAATAGTGAATTACGATGGCATCAACTACAGAAAAATACACGTGCTTTATCATGCCTAACCATTGATTCATTTTGAACAATAAGTTGTAGCATTTGTCAATAAGAATTGCTTTCACTTTGGCACAGTTTAAATAGGTCATTTTCTTTAGCCAAAAATACATTGAATGGGAAACAAAGGAAGAAGAAGACAAGAAAGTTTCATACCTCAATATATTATACTCATGGGGAATCAATAAGGCCAAAACAAAACATGGGAGAATCAGGAAAAAATGTCTAAAGGTATCTTCATCCTTGTTATATGTTTGCTTCACAACTTTATGGTACTGCATGTACCAAACAATAGTGATTGAAGTTCCAAGAAAGACTAGCTTCATTACAGAGTTGTAGAATGAGATGTACCTTGTGGACAGATCAAGGTAACAGTTGACGAAGATTATCACATAGGGTTTTGAACGAAATAGAGAAGCAACAGGAACAAAATAATAATAGTTAAACAAAACAAACAGTAAACAAAGAATGTAATATGCGCGATTTACCCTGGTTCACCCAATGTAGGCTACGTCCCAAATGAGTCAATATTATTGCAATATGCCTCACTTCTCGTTACAATGAATGAATTGTTCTCACACCCATAACAAGAGAAAAGTATGTTTATATACTAGGTTTAAGAGATTAAACCTAGTTTTACAAGAATTCCTATTCCTAAGCCCAACCCAAAAAGGAATTAATAACTTAAAAGGAATCCTACAGCGGTTATACATGGAAAAGCCCAAAACCGCCTACGGGCTCGGGGGCGCTGCCCCACCCCGCGACCCCCGCCCGCTAGAGTGCGTCTCCGTTACCCATTAATGCTGAAGTAGTCGACAACTCCAACAAGTTTTTGAGTTATAAGTGAAATTCCTCTATTAAGGACCCTCACAGAGAACTATAGCACAGATACTTTTCAAATCTATGAATTAATTGACCAATTTACTAAAAATTTAAAAGATGGAAACATTTAAGAACATTGAATTTAGAGAACATGTCAAGCCAAAATTCTCTCTGTCCCCAATCTGAAGCTAACAAAGTCCTCAAACACTAATCCTTGAACCAGTTCCAAGAAAATAAAAAAGACAAAAAGTGGGAATATGGATAATTTGAGGTGACAAGATTTTAGTTGCAGGCTGAACATTACGGATTATCTAAGAAAGTCTTATTCCCTACGGATACAAAATTAATTTAAATAAGCATAAGCAAAAATGTAAATAACACAATAAACAGAACCAGAATAACAATAGCTTTGAAAATGAGAACTGATTTTATGGTTCAAATGCTGCAAATGCACAAGACCAGCAACCTTCAATCAAGCATTAAATTATACAAACAACAATAGCTTTTATGAACAGAGGTACTTAAAGAGTTTGGAAACTAAGTTTTATAGCCAATAACTACATAAAGTGAACTAACAAGCTCTTAAATCAGGTGTCCGAAGAGATCAAAATTTAACCACAAACTCATCTTTAATAAAATTTGGGATGCCATTTCGATCACAATGGTAAAACAATTTCTAGCTTTATGCACTACAAAGTGGCAGTGACCAAAATGAAAAACAACAAAAAAAAGAAGGCTTTAAAAAAGAAAAAGACTACATAAGAAAGACGGGCTTTGAACATTCATTGAGTCCCTGCCGAACACCTCTCCTCTTGTTGGCTCATAACTTGCTAAAAATCCAACAAAAACAAAAGCTTTAACAGTGTATATGAACATTTTATTTCCATATCAATACACTTTCAAATTATACTAGCACAAATTGAAATACAATTTAAACTTGTTGGATAATACACTTTTTAACAACTTAATTAATCTAACAATCATTAATCAATGCCTATAAATTTGAATAATTTGAAAACCATAAATTTCACTCAAAAGAAACAAACATACCCCTCTCTGTAGGGATAAATATATTCAAGAGCAATTCAATGTATTTGCACTTCATAATCCTTGCTGTACCTCTCCTAAATCCATACAAAGCATTACCAATGAAACACAAAAATCACATTTTCAAACAGCTTTTCAAGAAACCATGTTTTAAAACTACAGCTTCATATAGATCCTCACCCCAAATTCCTGAGATCACATTTTATCCACCTCTCGCCGAGACCCAGTCAAAAACGACGATTTTCAACTTCTGATCCGCTTGAAGTGTATCGACATCATTTGATACACCGGTAGTTGCCGAACAGATTCGGTAACAACCTGGCAATCTCATCTGTGAAATTAAAAAAATTAGCAAATATTAACACAAATGTTCTATTAAATTTAATGATTAAGTATTTAAGACGAAAAAAATGACCTAGACTACCGGCGGTTGAGCAGGCGGGACCGTCGATGGAGAACGGAAGGGAGAGGACATGCGTGATTGATACGGCTCGTTTGAATTAACTCTAAACTGAAGCCACACAGCCAGATACTAGAGCGGACTTGACAGAGTCATATCGCTGTTAGCCACCAAGGAAGGAGACTCAGCCTAAGTCTGTAGCCCCTGCTATCACCATCCTACATTTTCTTCATATAAATTTGCATGATTGGATAACACTGTAAAAGTCCCTCATATGCTTATATCATTTCAATTTTCTCCTGACAGAATACAAAATAGTCCGTTAAATCTATAATTAATATCATATTTAACCTTATAATCCAAAATTTATCCTCATGCCATTGCTCACCTTCAACATCTTCACCCCCACTACACTCAATAATCAATTCACAAACTTGAAGTTTCTTAATAACCAAAAACTCTGCTTTACTAGTCTTGGTCAACGTCGCCCAGTCATAAATTCATACAGTAGTTAATCTTGTGTGTGGTCAAGCAAACCCATGCCAAAATGTGGATATTAGTGATATTAATTTGATTTACAGTGGCGTTTATGGAGGACTGCCAACATCTTCTTGTCCAAGATTTGGATATTCTGATATCTACCAGGAATGGTACCAGTTAGTGTCTCTCAGCTTTTCCAAGATTTGGATATTTTGATATCTTTTCGTCTTCTCCCTTGGGCTTCATCACAACGTAAGCTCTCCGTTCCTTCTCTATTGGTTTAACATATTGTATTAGCACTTGCTCTGTCTCATAATAGATTCCATTTACATATTGTTATAGATCGTGTTTGAATGGAAAGGATGCTTGGAATTGAAGTTTTTTAACTAATTCTATAGACCATCCTCTCCCATTTCATTTGTTTAAGATGCTTATTCTGTTGACGCTCTGTGTTTGTTTGCTAGTATTTGAACAGTACTCCATATGGACCTCGGTGTATAAGCACTGCACCCAGCATGTAAGACGTCTTTTAATTATTTTATAAATTTATTATGAATTTATAAAAGTATACATTACATCTCCTTAAATTTAACTATTGCTGCATACAGGCATTTGAGAGCTGCTTTCGGATGGCTAGAACATCTAGGTTTTCTATGGAAGGTTTGTCCAAAGAAAATCTGCTAATGAAAGAGCGATTTGATCAGTTTGATCGAATTTATGTGATGTGCAAAGACGATTAAGTGATAAAGCTCGATTTCTCATTCATATTCTACTCCCATTTTGTTTCATTTACTCTTCGACATGGTTGTCAAGTTGGGATTTGAAGTATTGGAAAATACCGCATACAGGCATTTGAGAGCGGCTTTCGGATTGCTAGAACAATTAGGTTCCGATCTGTGCTTTGAATGGAAAGGAACAAAGAATCTCTTAAGACTCCAATCAGTTGTATGCTGGCATCCTAAAGGCTTCAATTACTAAAGAATTGCAGAACTAGTCTCTTGTCTTTATTTTGGAACTGGTTTAAACCATTGTTTTAAGGACTCTTTAACAAGATTTGTAAGATAAAGAATGTTTGACTACAAAAAAGAACATTCAGATATCTTTTGTTTGTAAGTTTGAACTTCCATTTCAAAGAATTAAAAAAAAAAAAAAAAAAGTTGGTATAGATTTAGTGATTTACTTCGCTCTTCAGCCATTTGTGCTTTAGAATCTTCTTGGATATGGTTCAATTATATTGTATTGGACTGTTAGTATGTATGCTTTCTGCAATTACTCTGTTCAGTGTTGTTTCAAATTATATATTTTAGGGATTAGTTTCAAACACCATGAGCTCTCTCTTCTTCGAGCTATAGTTCATTACGAACGTACTCCTCAGGCGGGTTACTTAACGCATTTGCTACAACATTGCACAGGTTGATACGCACATATCCATCATTTATGGCTAGGACTATTGGGGTATCTAATCCCATTCACTGTCATAGCTTTCTCTCTCAATGTCAATGTCCCGTTGGTGTTAAGATCTAAGATTAAATTAGAAAGTGACCCATCGTTTCTAGATTTTTCTTTATTTTACAAAGAGTAATTAGTCTCCCACTTTTTATCTTTATGATTTCTTTTAATTCTAATTTTATCCTCTGAAAATTACTACATAAGACAAACTAAAAATAATAACTACATCTAAGATATAATATTAAATCTGAATTTTCCAGAAATTGCAAAAATGCTACTTTTCAAAATTTAATTGAGTAAAGTCTAAATTATTATTAAGTTGAGAGTAAGCTTGGCAAAAACCCTCCAAGTAAACTGAAGCGCATTTAGATTCGAACCAAGGTTAGTTTCTGAGGACCTAGACTTGAGTATATACTCAAGAAATAACTCTATTAAATCATGTTTTGATTAATTTTAAAATATCAAGGAATAATGCAAAATTTTGAGACGTATTTAAATATTTAAATATTAAAAATTGTTTCATATAATTAAAAAAAAGGACTTTTTTAAATATTTGAAACAAAGGGGTTTTAAGTAATTTAAAAAAATATAGTGCTGTAAAAGAAATTCTACCAAACTTTACTCTTTCGTTTTCTATAAAATCCTTACAGCATCAGACTAAACTTTACCAAAGCACCAACTCGCCATGATCGAACCCTTTGGTAAACTGGATTGTCTCACGAATGAAGACGCATTCGAAAGACATGATACTGCTACTGAGTTGCTCTTATCTTTTCCAACCTGGGCCTATTAAAAGGTAAGTTTGTTTCCTATCTAGATTTGCTGTATATCATTTATAATGTTCATAAATTTGTATGCAGATTTAAATAACTATTCATAATGTAGAGTTTTATACAGTTTTTATTATTATTATTATTATTATTATCATTTCGGTCCAGAGAATAATTTTCTTTAGATAAGTCCAATCATGTTGAAGAATCGCAAAATGAATAACAATCATGTGGGTGCCGGACATCTATATGTTAGAAGTGATATGTATGGGTTCTTCGGCGTCTTGCTGGAAATGTTGATAGGATTACGGGCTCTTGACACCAATCGTCCCTCCGACGAGCACAAATTGGTGGACTATGCCAAGAAATTTCTTTCGGACAAAAGAAAGCTAAAGAAGATAATGGACCCGAGGCTAGAGGGGCAGTACCCTGCAAAAGCGGCGTCCCAAGCTGGTGAGCTTATAGTAAAATGTCTAGAATCTGACCCCAAAAGTTACCCTTTCCATGGATCAAGTCCTGGAAACTTCATAAAAAAAATCAGTGCCATTGAGGTAGACCCTAAAAAGGTTAGAGCCAAAGCCAAACGCAATTCTACTAAGCACAAAGAAAAGTCGTCTTTGTAAAACCCCATTTCTAATTTAGTAATAGCATGAATTTTAATTAGTTATTTAATTCCCTTTCTATTTGATTTTATGGTATTGTTGTAAGAAAGGGGTATTTTTGTCAGTTTTTAAAGTTACGTTAAGGGGTG
Source organism: Pistacia integerrima (assembly GCA_026225825.1). Classification (NCBI taxonomy): domain Eukaryota; kingdom Viridiplantae; phylum Streptophyta; class Magnoliopsida; order Sapindales; family Anacardiaceae; genus Pistacia; species Pistacia integerrima. The sequence continues at coordinate 27,027,444 of CM047748.1, forward strand.
AAAACGAAGAAATATATCCTGATGGGTTTGCATGTATCAAGAGGGAAAAATTTGGACATTTTTGCAACAAAAAGCTTAGGTGGCGGGGTTAGATTAAAATTTAGAAATTTTGGGGTGCAGAATATAATTTCAAAAAAATGTTTTGTTTAAAAGAGAAGAAAACTGGGTAGTTCGCCCAAAGGAAGAAGAAGAAAACGAGAGTAGAAGAAAGAAAGGAAAGGAGAAAGAGAGAAGGAGGAGAAGAAGAGAGGAGAAAAAGGAAAAAAAAAGAGGAGAAGAGAAGAAAGAGTAGGTTCAGCCGAGAGATAGAGTGAGAGAGGAACAGATTTTGAGTTTGTGAATAGTGCATCATCAAATCGTGATCTGGAGCTCGTTGCCATCCGATCGTTCTGATTTTTGGATATGTTGTTCATAAAACACAACTCTACATTCTGAACGGTGGAGATCGAAATCCAAGCACTGTAATAAGCAGTCAATTATAGGATTAGAAGGGTGAGTGGTTTTAATAAAAACTTTCCTTAAAAATTTCAGATCTATGCTTGCATGTTAATTTCTAGTATGCCATTTTTGTATTTTGATGAGGTTTGAGCTAAATGTGAAGCTTGCTTGGTTTATTTTTTCTTTGCATGTTTTCGGACAGATTCTAGAGTGGTTGTTTTGAGATTTAAAATGGAATGAACTTCGCTTGCTAATTAAACTTGCATGCATTTGGCTGTTTCAATAAACTATGATAGTGGCTGGATATTTTGGGTTGCATGTGAACGAAATAGAGGCAATAACAGGAACAAAATATAACAGTAAAACAAATCAAACAGTAAATAAAGAAAATAATATGCGCAATTTACCCTGGTTCACCCAATGTGGGTTACGTCCAGCTAAGTCAATATTATTGCAATATGCCTTACCTCTCTCGTTTACAATGAATGAATTGCCCTATGATTTGCTATCACACCCATAACAAGAGAAAAGTATGTTTATATACTAGGTTTAAAAGACTAAACCTAGTTTTACAAGGATTCCTATTCCTAAGCCCAACCCAATAAGGAATTAGTAACTTAAAGGAAATCCTACAACGGGACCGTCAAATGCGTCTTTGTTACCCATTAGTGCTGAAGTAGTCGACAACTCCAACAATCTCCCACTTGGCGAATACTTCACACAATAAAGGCCTACCTTATCAACACACCATGTAAACTTTGCTAAGCTCATAGCCTTGGTAAGAAAATCTGCAGCATTAACAAGTGTATCAACCTTCTCTAACAACACCACTTTTTCCTCCACCTTTTGCCTAATGAAATGGTATTGTATGTCAATGTGTTTTGATCGCGAATGAAAGGCGGGATTCTTGGCTAAATAAATAGCCCCTTGATTGCCACACCCAATCTTCACAGCATCAAGCTTGAAACCAAGCTCTAAACTCAATCTTCAAAGCCACATAACTTCCTTGCCAGCATGTGTCAATGCCATGTATTCTGCCTTAGTCGATGACAAAGCCACAGTACTTTGCCTTTTACTCATCCAACAAACAGCAGCACCAAATAAAGAGAATACATACCCACTTGTGGAATGCCTACTATCGAGATCACCTCCCCAATCAGCATCCACAAAACCTATCACATCTAGCTCATTCCCAGTCGCCATGCCTCCATAACATAATGATAAATCCGAGGTCCCACGCAGATATCTAAGAACCCTCTTTACAGCACTCCAATGCTCTTTACCAGGATTTGACATAAAGCGACTCAAAACTCCTACTGCTTGTGCAATATCAGGTTGCGTGCACACCATGGCATACATTAAACTACCTACAGCACTCGCATATGGCACATGTGTCATTTCTTCAGCATCTTCCTCAAACTTAGGACACTGATCAGTAGACAATTTCACTCCCAAAGTCATAGGAGTCTTCACAGGTTTACAGTCTACCATGTTAAATTTCTTCAACACCTCCTCGATGTACTTTCTCTGCCCTAACCACAATTTACAACTCTAACGATCTCTAGTAATTTGCATACCCAAAATAAAATTTGCAGCCCCAAGATCCTTCATGTCAAATTGTGCAGCCAACAAACCCTTCACAGAATTTATCAACTCCTTGCTATTCCCTATCAAAGAACATATCATCTACATATAAGGTTAAAATAACAAAGACATTTTCTAACCTTTTTGCGTACACACAGTGATCCACGTTGCTGCAGCTAAAACCATGCTGAAGAACATAAGAGTCAAACTTTTGGTACCACATCCTTGGTGATTGTTTAAGCCCATACAAAGACTTCCTCAACCTATACACCAAGTCTTCCTTCCCTTTACATACAAACCCCTAAGGTTGCCTCATGTAAATTTCCTCCTCTAAATCTCCATGTAAGAATGTCGTCTTTACATCAAGTTGCTCAATTTCAAGATCATATGTAGCAGCAATAGATAGAACATACCTGATTGATGTTAACTTGGCCACAGGAGAGAACATCTCACCATAATCAACACCCTCAATCTGCGAGAATCCCTTTGCAACGAGTATTGCCTTATACTTTGCAATTGTCCCATCTGCCTGTAACTTTCTTTTGAACACCCACTTGAAACCAATTGCCTTTCTATCCTTAGGCAATTTACATAGGATCCATGTACTATTCTTGTCCAATGACAGCATCTCATCATTCATCGCAACCTTCCACAGATTTGCATCTTCCATGTCTCTTGCTTCATTTACATTCCTAGGTTCATCACCAATCACATTCAAAGCATGTAATCCACTCAAGGCACTTAGAGAGAAACGAACTGGTGCCTTTCTAACTCTTATAGATCTCATCAAAGTTGATGGCACCACAACTTCATCATCAGAATCATCCTCAGAATCATCCATAGAACCCTCATCAGCCACACTATCAAGTTTATCTTCATGGTCAGATTCTCTAGACTCTAAATTTTCAGTCTCTGCAGTAACATTAGGAGTCATCTCCTCCTCTTGCTCTACTGTAGTCACATCAAACTGAATTTTCTTTAACTGCTCAAGATCTTCAGGAGTTCCCACACGTTGTTTTACCTCTCTAAAGATTACATCTCTGCTGTAGATAATGCTTCTACGCATAGGATTCCACAACTTATATCCTTTGATGCCATCCTTGAACCCCATAAACTTGCACTTCTCAGATTTACTGTCAAGCTTGCTTCTCTTCTCCTTCTCCTTTGGCACATGCACATACGCATCACAACCAAAAACTCGAATAAAAGATAGATTAGGTTTCTTACCATACAAACCTTCATACGGCGTCATGTCTTTAACATAAGAAGTGGGAGACCGATTCTTTAAATAACAAGCCATTGCGGTAGCTTCAGCCCAAAATTCAGACCCCAAATCTGTCGTATTCAGCATATATCTAGCTTTCTCTAACAATGACCGATTGAGACGTTCAGCCACTCCATTTTGTTGAGGCATGTAAGGTGTAGTTTTCTGCCTTGCAATTCCGTGTGTCGCACAAAACTGCTCAAACTTACTAAAGCAAAACTCATCGCCATTATCACTTCGCAAAGGTTTAATCTTCCTGTCAAACTGATTCTCAACTAAGGCTTTAAATTCCTGAAATTTCTTAAAAGCCTCAGACTTGCTGCGCATGAAATAAACCCAACAGTATCTAGAAAAATCATCAATGAAAGATACATAATACCTGGATTTACCAATAGATTCCACTGGAGTCGGCCCAAAAACATCACTGTGAATTAACTCCGGTATTTTTGTTGCTCTCGTGCCTGTCGATTGAAAACTAACCCGATTATGTTTGCCTTGTAAACATTCCTCACAAAACTCAAAACTCATGGAACATTTAGGAATACCTTCACCCATATTCTGAGTCACCAAAGTTGACAAAGCTGTCTCTCCAATGTGCCACAATCACTGATGCCACAATGTTATAGAATCAATTTCTTTTTTAGCCTTCTTTTCCGAAACATAACCACCCAAAGAGGAATTTCTTACAACTGATGCCTGTAGCCTGTATAGTGTACCATGTCGAACTCCTTGTGCAATAACCATAGATCCCCAAGTCATCTTACAGGATGTTCTGTCATAATTGAATACTATACCTGCATCAGCCATTGTTCCAACAGAGAGCAGATTTCTACTCATACCATGGATGTGCATCACTTTAGGGAGTGTCCTCACTGAACCATCATGCAACCTCAGCCTGATTTTCCTGCGGCTATTAATCTTCACAACAGTATCATCTCCTAACAGAACGTTTCCTCCATTGTATGTCTCATACTCACAAAACCATTCCTTGTGAGGTGTCATATGGAATGATGCACCAGTATCAACATACCTGACTGATTGGTCTGATCCAGCCATACATGCAGCAGCCACATAGATATCACCATTTGATTCCCGTTTGTATGAAGTTTCAGCTTCCTTCCCCTTCACCGGTTTGTTTCTGCAATCTTTCTTAAAATGCCCAAATTCCTGACATCTCCAGCATTTAATCTTACTTTTATCCTTGCTCTTAGATCTACCTCGCGACTTTCCCCTGTCGCCAGAAAATTAGAATTCCTATCAAGGTTTCGTACCCTAGCAGTTAAAGCATCCCTAGACGAACCCTCTGAACCTCTTCGCCGCATATCCTCTGCCAATAATGTAAAACATACAGATTCCCACGACATCTGTGTCAATCCTCCACCACCAATCGCAACAATCAGGTTGTCCTACGTATCAGGCAGCGAGCATAACAATGTTACCACTTTCTCGGATTCGGTGAGTTGTACATCCATAGCTAGCAGTTGATTCGCCAGAGTATTAAACTCATCCAGATGTGCAGCAAGAGAATCCCCATCATGCATACGGAGATTATAGAGTTTCTTGTGATAGAACAGCACGTTCACCAAAGACTTACTTAGATACATATTTTCCAGCTTCTACCATAAACCCTTAGCCTTATCCTGATCCATCACATTCGTTAGAACAGAGTCCTCAAGACAGATGTGAATCAAACCTTTGGCTTTCCGATCCATCTTGTCCTATTCAACAAGTGCGGCATGATCAGTCGCTGATAATTCTCCTTCAGCAAGTTTAGACCCAAGCGTACTTGACAATGCAGTTCCAAACGTTTCACTCGTCGTAACAATGGCAATCCTGACTGCCGGCCTATCATTCACAATTGCACCCCACAGTCCCTATCAACGAGTAGATCCTCTATCCGCAGTTTCCAAAGCTCGAAGCGTTTGCCGTCGAACTTCTCAATCTCAACCTTTGATCCCGCCATCTCTAAATCACAATCTAACAAAATCTTGCACTGATACCAATTGAACAAAATAGAGGCAACAACATGAACAAAATATAATAGCAAAACAAATCAAACAGTAAACAAAGAAAATAATACGCGCGATTTACCCTGGTTCACCCAATGTGGGTTACATGCAGTTGAGTCAATATTATTGCAATATGCCTCACCTCTCTCGTTTACGATGAATGAATTGCCCTATGATTTGCTATCACACCCATAACAAGAGAAAAATATGTTTATATACTAGGTTTAAGAGACTAACCTGGTTTTACAAGGATTCCTATTCCTATGCCCAACCCAATAAGGAATTAGTAACTTAAAGGAAATCCTACAGCGGGAACCCCGAATGCGTCTCCGTTACCCATTAGTGCTGAAGTAGTCGACAACTCCAACAACATGCACTCGGTTGGACTGCATTTTGAGAGGTGCTTGAGTTATGTATTTAGACTAAAAGTTGGTTGGTTAAATACACTTGCATGCTTCCAGTTGGACTATCTTTGAGAAAATTGATTTCCATGGTGTTTTAAAATGCTGGGAGTTAAGGTATTTTGGCTGTTAAAATGTTAAAGAAAAGACTGAGATTTGTGAGGTTAGTAATAATTTTCTCAGTAAAAAGGGAAAATGGTAAGGGTGTTCAAAAGAACTGGTTGGAACCAGAACCGACGGGTACCCTGGGTTTGGTTTCGGTTCCTACCCAGAACCAATCGTCAATGGGTAGGTTCTGGTTCCAAAAATTTGGAACCGCATTTTTGGAACCGTTACTATGCGGTTCCAAATTTTTGGAATCGTTACTGTGCTGTTTCGGTTCCTATAGTTAGGAACCGAAATCGGAACCAGGAACCAGGAATCGAGACTAATATAAAATAAAATTAAATATTATGGGGGTTAATAAAAACTTTTGTAGGAAAAGTAATGTGAATATATTTATATTTATATTTCACAACATTTGAAGTAAGTTGGTTTGACTTTTGAGAATCTACCTTTACAAAGTAATGGAGTTTGTAATTTTGAATTTATAATTTGCAATTTTATTTTTGTTAACAAGTGCCGCTTTTTTTGTGGGGGGTTGGGGGAGGGATGGAACTGGAACCGAATTCCGAACCGTTGTTACAGTTCTCGGTTCTGGTAGCTAGGAACCAGAACCATTGGTTCTGGTTCTAGTTCTGGTACCAAATTTCAAGGAACCTTCGGTTCCGGTTCTAGTTCCGGTTCCTTCAAAAATTGTAAGGTACTTGGAACTGAACACCCCTAGAAAATGGGGTGCTTTTCGTCAGTTTTGAAAGTATATTTTAAAAACTTGCATTTTACCCTCTATTTTCCATGAAATCTCATATGTTGGCATGTTTTATCCTTATAGGAAATATTCATATATTATTATTATTATTATTATTTTTCCTCTTGGGTTTAATTATAATTATAATGTGTTATATGAGTTTTGACTTTTAAAAGTGATATTTACTTATGATTTGTATTGGTTATATACTAAGATCATGGGATGTTGAAATAATTTTCAATCTAGGTTAAACCGTCAGTTTCTAAAACATGTTTAGAAAATTAGAGTTTCACCCCTATATGTGATTTTGAATATCATGTCATATATGTATAAATTATAAGCACATATGTAAGGTACTCTTGACTTACATGTTACTTGAGATTATGCATGAGCATGTTGTGGTGCTAAAACCACCCTACAAAGTACCCATCCCCAGAGATACAGATTTTTCGCTTTGCCCGAGCGATGCAGGATTTCGCCGAGTATGACAGTTTTAGATTTTGGCTCTGCGCATGCGTCTGACAGATTTTATTGGCTCTACTTGGGCGTTGAGTGGTCTGCCAGGTATGACAGATTTTATTGGCTCGCCTGGGAGTTGAGTGGTCCGCCAGGTATGACAGATTTATCTACGGAGTGGTATGATGGCTAGTCGCGCGATGATAGATCTTGCCGGGTATGAAAGGTACGTCCCTCGCTTTGTCTGCGTGTGGGACGCCCACCAAGTATGACAGATTTTCCCTAGGGTACTAGTTGTGGTGAGAGTTTTTAATACCAAATGTTGAGGTTTTTATACAAAATCCGATACAATTAAAGGAAATAAGTCAGAATACAATTTATTGAGTGCAGGATGGTTAGAAATAAATCATATATTGTATATGTGAATGGGGTGGTTGTTCTATTGCATATTCATAGAATTATATTGTTATCAGGATTTGCTTGAGAATTGTTGTATGTTATCATTATTTTTTTTTAAAGAACTTTTTATAAACCTCCCATTTCCCCCACTCACTGAGTATTTCAGCTCACCCCTTTTTAAATGTTTTCCCCCCTCACCAGGACCTTCCGGAGATCGTGCAAGGTTGTGCCACGCGTCGACGTCTTTTTATGTGGGTTTTATATTTATGTCACAGTGTGTTTTGGACTTTCGTTTCAAGAACTCATGTTTCCATCATGTATTTCCTTTTGTTTCATGTTTTGAAATGTGTAGTATAAGTGGAAAACCTGATACCACAAGTTTTCCCTAACTCTTTTCTTTTGTAAAACGAAAGATGATGCATGTCTTTTTTTGAGATGTTGGAAATGAAAATACTATGATGTTATTCAGGAAAAGTAGGTCTTCTAACAGGTTTCATAATTTTTCTACATAACACGTCTCGTGTATTTGAGTCTTGTGGGAGCGCTCGGATCCTACGGGATGAGGAAATTCGGGACGGGTCGTGTTAGTCTTCTTCTTCTTCCTCTTCTGATTATTCATAATTGATAGCCGAGGATACACTTGTAGGCAGTTCAATCCAAATCGCGCTCAGACTGATTTTCGACTTTCACCTTTATAAGAATCTCTTCTGCTCCAGATTTATATAAGCTGTCTCTTTCACTCAAATACTATTACGGTGGTGTGGAATGTAATTGCATGAAAACAGCATACTACATTGACAACACTTGTGATTGTAGCTGATTTTGAAAGATCTATCGTTGGTGAGATTTATTCCTCATAGTATGGAATATAAGTATACTAACTCGCCATGTTTGAACCTTTTGTGAATCATATGCATTGCAAAGATATGTTTCTCCTACTGAGTTGCTCTTATCTTTTCTAAGTTGGGTCTATTATAATATCTTTTTTCTCCATGAGTTTGTGGAAAAGTCCCATCCTGTTTGATGTTAGGGATTTTAGGAAGGCCGTCCGATAAACGGTTTCAAGCCGTCCTGTGAATAAACAGTTTTCTCAACATTGGTAGAGTCAGACTCGCATGATTAACATCTCTATCTTGGTTAGCATCCTTTTCTTTCTAGAAAAACCTCTCCCACAATTGTTGTAAGACAAGAACCTACTGTTTCACTACAATCCAGATTTATCTTTGAAAGTCGAGGATACACTCCGTTCGGAGGCAGTTAATTGGCTCCAATTATCTCCTTCCACCCACCTTTGGCAATCATCCAGACCCACATTTAGCAATGGTGTGAAGAACTCACCAACTTCAATCCAAACGGTAAAACCCTTCTTGAAATCTTTAATATTATTCAATCCAGATGGTCAAACCTTTCGTGAAATCTTCAATACTCATAAAGTTGAAGAGGCACAATCTGAGATAAGGAATTAAATAATAAAAAGTCATAATGACAACAAAGGGACCGGTGAGTAATTGTTCCCATATTGTGGTTGTCTCCACTGATGATGCTCGATTTGGGATCATGGTATTAATTGAAGACAAGTGGTTGTGCAAAGAAGTATGCAGTGACTTTTAACTTGGAGGATGGTACTACTGAGTGGCTCTTATCTATGATTTTCGGCCCTCTACCACATTCGCTCTTCCCTGAATGTAAGCCATCGGTTGTTTTAAGTTCTAGTTATCATTTATTGTGTTGTATCCATAATAAATGCTACATGATATTGTGGGCATGGGAATTGTTGATTGTACAACAAAATATACGGACCTCTCGTGAATAAACTTGAAGATTCTTTTCCATGCGCAAGTGCTTATAAGAATTTTATTCATCGTTGCTCGTATGTAAGTTTAGATTTAGTTTGCTTTGTTCCTTATTGTCCCTAGTCACTGTAGAATTACCTTCATGATGCTCATTTTTCTTTACAATTCAAAGCTGTAGCCATTTGTGCAAAAACAATCTTATTGGTTATAGTCCATTTATGTTGTGCTGGATAGTAAAAGTATCCTCAAGTTCAAGAGTTATGTAGTTTCATATCATGTATAAAGGAATAGTTCTGAATTTCATAATCTCTTCTCTCAACCAAATTCCTTATCACATGGTGCTTCTTCTTCTTGTCTTAGATAAATTTAATAATAAATTAGAAGACACAAGTCCTTCAAAATAAATTTGAAAATTTGTCCTAAATCTAGAAAGCCGATTTCTGGAATTTCCCTTTCTGATTCTTGATGTATGTAAAACAGGTTTCATTTGCTTTCTCTTGTTCCCATCTTCTTAATTTGCAGAACACTACCATCTTCAAACTAAATATAGTCACTATTCAAGTCCTTGCCCTTTATGTGTGATTTAATTATGATAATAATTGCATGAGAATTTTCTTATGTCTGATCGATTATGTCGTGCCTCGTGGAAGGTTCTTAAGTTTGCTGTAGTTTCAATACTTCAAGTTAAACTTGTGTGTTCTCTTTATCAATACTTCGATTATGTAGATCATTAAGGGTTAGTTACTTGATGAGCTTTTTGGCGTCAATATGAAGAGTTCAACATCTTATTGAAGAAGCTTGAACAAATCTAACATCTCTTTTGGTACATTTTTTTAACCAAATTTTGCTTCGGGCTCTCAAGATATATCATGAGCAATGAAAAACAATTCTGCATAGTTGATTCATTGAATTTCAATACATTTTTCCATATAGGCAACATTTTGAGCTGAAAAAACCATTTGTTATTTGAGAAGTATCACTCATCTCCCCCGGTATATATATGTCAAACTCGGTTCGGCTCGTGAGCTCGGTGAGTTGAGTATCCGAGTGTTTGAACTCGACTCATCAGCTGAGTTGAGTCGCTCAAGCTCGAGTCAAGCCCGAACCACTCACGAGCAGTTCGGCTTGGCTAACACCCCTACCCCTCATAGAGAGGTAAGCTATAATTCTCAATTAATGAGGTGTTCATGTAACTGCACTAAAAGTGAGGGGACTAATTAAGTATCAACGCAAAAACTTCTTGAAAGTTAAATTGTTATTTGTGTGTTTAAGGAGTTGCCTTGATTTTATGGTTTAATTATCAGTAAGATCCTCATATTTTATTTTAAAATTTTGGGCAAAAAAATATAATTTTAATCAATTTATCTTTGTAATCTAAAAGTATGCCAATATACACAATACAAAGTTAATATATTAATACTTAAATTTAAAAAAAAAAAAGTGAAAAAAAGAAAAAAATTTTAATGTGCTTTTCATTAATTAAATATAATAAAGAATATTAAATATTAAAATTGTTTTATATAATTATAATTTGATTGTTAAAAGATAAGGAAAAAAATGCAATATTTTTAACATTTGAAACAAAGGGGTTTAAGTGTAACTTTATAAAACCCTAGCGGCGAAAGAAATTTGTAAAAAACTTAACTCTTTCGTTTTCTATGAAGGATCCCTGACAACGAAGCGTCAGATTAAACTTTACCAAAACACCTACTCGCTATGATCGATTCATTTGGCAAATTGGATTGTCTCACGGATGTATCCGGAAGGGATGATACTGCAACTGAGTCCCTCTTCTCTTTTCCAAGTTTGGTCTACTATCATATCTTTTTTCTCCACTACAAGGTAAGATTGTTTTCTCCCTGGATTTGCTGTGTGTCATTCATAATGTTCTCAACTTATAATTTATTCTAGCCAACACGAAGATTCAAGGAAAAGATTCTTGCAATTAAAGAGTATAATTAATTACCTAAATTTTCATAGAATGTACTCTGTTTCACAATAATACTGAAGGCTTTTCATGAACAGGGCAGTGAGCTTTACGTTGTTCAATCTTCGATGAATTTGCTATTATGTGCGCCTTTAAAGTGACAACACGAGTCTACTCTCGTTGCCCTACTCGTATCCTTGTCCAATACTCGGTAGAGTCCGACTCCTATGATAATATCCTTGTCCTTGAAAATCATTCAAACCCCCCTTTGGCAATGGTGTCAACAACTCACTAACTTCAATCCATACTGAGCTCTCAGTTTACAGTCAAACCCTTTGTGAAACCTTCAATACTCATCAAAATGACTCTGGTGAAGTCCCCGTCTTTATAAGGATAAGGAATTAAATAATGATAAGTTCATACTTGAATTAGCTAAAGACAGCAAAAGGGAACTTGGCAGATCTGGGGAGTTATTGTTCTCAAACTGTGGTTGTATCTATTGATGATGATCGATTTGCCATCATGGTGTTAATTGAAGACCAAGTGGTTGTGCGGAGAAGTATGCAGTGATTTTTTAACTTGGAGGATGGTACTACTACTAAGTTGCTCTTATCTTTTCCTGGCTATTCTGTGATTTTATGGCCTCCATCACCTTGGCTCTTCCCTCGATGTAAGCCTTTTTTCCCCTCATAGGTTGTTTGAAGTTCTAATTATCATTTAATTGTGTTGTATCCATAATAAATGCTACATGATATTGTTAGTATGGGAATTGTTGATTGTACAAAAGAATATACAGGCTGCTTGTGAATAAACTTGAATATTCTTTTTCAATGTGCAAGTGCTTATAAGAATTTTATTCATTGTTGCTTGTTTGTAAGTCGGTTTAGAATTAATTTGCTCCTCTGTCCTTATTGTCTCTACTTGCTGCATAATTACCTCTATGATGCTCATTTTTCTTTACAATTTAAAGCTTTAGCCATTTGTGCAAGAGAATCTTATTGGTTATATTCCATTTATGTTGTGTTGGATAGTACAAGTATTCTCAAGTTCAAGAGTTATGTAGTTTCGAATCATATATTAGGGTATAATTCCGAATTTCATAATCTCTTTTCTCTCAAATTCATTATCACAGGTGCTTCTTTTTTTTTTTTTTTTTAAATAATAAATTTAATGATAAATTAGAAGACACAAATCCTTGAAAATAAATTTTAAAATTTGTCCCAAATCTGGAAAGCTGACTACTGGAATTTTCCTTTCTTAAAGTTAATGTAGGTCAAACACAAGTCATTTGCTCTCTCTTGTTCCTACCTTCTTCATTTGCAAACACTACCATCTTCACACTTAATATAATCAGCATTTCGGTTCTAGCCCTTTATCTGTGATTTAATTATGCATAATATTTGCACAAGAACTTTCTTATATCTGATCAATTATGTTGTGCCTTGTGGAAGATTCTTAATAAGTCTGCATTAGCTTCAATACATTGGGCTGAAAAAAAAATCAATTTGAAGAGTTCAACATCTTACTGGAGAAGCTTGTACAAATCTAAAATCTCTTTTGGTACAAATTTTTTTTTTTTTAACCGATTTAAATGTTGTTTTGAGGATGCAAGGATTATGTATATAGTTTATGGATGTTTAGTTGTTATATCAATGTTAAGAAAAAAGAATGCCATAACTATTCTGAATATCAATATTAATCTTGGACTATATTATGAGAATTGAATGATCAAAGGTCTAAGAAGGCTTGGCATGTCTGCATAAGGATTTCCTAACTATTCTGAATATCAATATTAATCTTGGACTATATTATGAGAATTGAATGATCAAAGGTCTAAGAAGGCTTGGCATGTCTGCATAAGGATTTCCTATTCCAGTATAGGCAACATTTTGAACTCTACAAAGGAAAAAATGGCACCATGCTTGAAGTGGAAACATTTTAAACTTACAACTAAGCAGCATTTGCTATATTGTTGCTCTGCATTACAGCTAGAGCTAACCCGGTATTCAATCAATTTGTAACTGATTCTGTCAACACGAAAACCGGATATTCACTCCCCAATAGCCTGTTCTATTTACAGTCAAACTATGGTGACTGATTTACCTCATGGTGTTAATTGAAGACCAAGTGGTGATGGAGAGAAGTTGTGGTACTAATGGTTCTCATATTCGGTTGTTTTAATAGGCTTTTTTAATTGAGGGGCAGAATATTTCTGTTTGTTAAATTCTGATTCATGTTATATACTAAATTCAGAAATTAATTGTCACTTCTACCAAATGTACTCTTCCTAAAGTCTGAACTTACCTTATAAGTACTTTCAATTAATACATCGACACTGGGATTCATTTTGCGTATACACTGGTTTGTCTTCTTCTCCATGGTGTACAAAATGGGATCTAACTGTGGGTTTATCTGAAAATGTGGGAATATAGGCTTTGTTGTTGAATGAAGATCCTACCGGACCTTAGGCTAAACCTCGGGGACCAAAATGAACTTTTTTATATCTGATCACTGATTATGTTTTGCCTGGTGGATGATTCTTAAGTTTGCCATAGCTTCAATACTTGAGTTGATTGTTTTTGGATCTTTCGCGATCTTCTTTTTCAAATTTGAAGTTATATTTTGGTTTTCCCTTGTGTTTAGTTGATTGATGCTTGAATTTCCTACATTATCAACGTTTCATTAAAATGATTTCAGAATCGTTCAAATATAATAGTTTACATCAAACTCTTGGTACTAGATTTATAATGTATTGTAGTTAGGACTGTAAACGAGCCGAGCCAGCTTGTTAGGACTGTAAACGTGTAAAAGCTCGTTTAGAGCTCGACTCGGTTATTATTGAGTCGACTCGGCTCGAACTCGGCTCGAACTCGACTCGTTAACCGAGTCGAGTTCGAACACGGTGAAGCTCGGCTCGTGGGCTCGCGAGCCTGGTGGGCTCGAGTAACACTGTGCACTTACACAGGGTGCTTTGGTGATTTTTTAAACTATTAGGTATTAACCTGATATTTTACAGTGAAAAAGTTTAAAAAAATGACAGTTTCCCCCCCTAAGTACAAATTCTTATAACAAGATACCAAAATACCAAATCAATTTCAGTTCCAAATCCCACTTGCCCTAAATCCCAAATCGCAAACAAAGACCTCCAAATCCCAAATCGCAAACAAAGACCTCCAAATCCCAAATCGCAACCAGACACTCTAAAATCGGTAATCTCCATCGCCATCTTCGATCTCGGCAACCAGAAAAGGAGGCCCGAAATCGCAGTGCAGACATTGAAACTTCCAAGTTAGTTTGCTATGCCTGTGTGTGATAGTTAGTTGTTTGTTTGTGAGTGGATCGTCTAACTGTTAGAGTTGGAGTTGGGTGATGAGTAGATTAATTTAGCTGAGTTGAAGCTTTGGATTTGGCTAATGTTTGATTTGGGTTTTGTTTTGCCACTTTTGCCATACGAGGAGCAGCAGTTGCAGCTTTTTCTTTCTCTTTCTCAATCTCATCTTCCTTTTCTTTGTTGCTTCCTCTTGTTTCTTGTTTTGTTTGAATGTAACTAATAAATTGATTGATTGATTGATTAATAAAGAAAGAAAGGAAAAGTCAGATAGTGATGGCAGCTGTTTGAGTAGGAGTAAATGCTTTGTATCTCTGTTGCTTCATGACGCTCCGTTTGGCAAGTGGGCTATGCTAATCCACAAACTGAGTTACCATAATTTCTTTAAAGTTAACCTGAATTTCTCATAAACCTGCTAAAGTTTTAAACAAAATTTATCAGAATAATAACCAGTATGACATTATCAAATCAATTATGTTGTTAACATGATCGAATTAACTTATTTTCGTGCTCGCGAACCTTATCGAGCTCGAGCTCGAAATGAAGCTCGCGAGCTCGATTTCGAGCCGGCTCGAGCTGGACTCAAACTCGACCGAGCTTGAGTTCGAGTCTCAATTCTGAGGCTTGCCAGGCTCGAGCTTGAACTCAAGCTTAATACTGTTGTAAACTAGCCGAGCTCGGTAAGCCAAAAGCTCGGCTTGGCTCGGCTCGTTTACAGTCCTAATTGCAGTGCCCCTGAAACCAAGGAACCTTTGTTGATGTTATTGAATCAAAATTGTGACAATTACAATGGAGTGTTTTGACATTAACTTATCAGATAGGCTTAACTATCTGATTTGCCTTAAAGATTTTTCGATACCCTGACGAGTTATGTTTACCAGAACTTTTTGTTCTCTCTCTGGAAACTGCTTTGTTTTTTATTTTGATTATTACAGGTTAGCTGCTTGGAGAGCTTTTTTGCATCCATGCGAGGACTTCAACATCTTACTGAAGAAGCATGTACAAATCTAATTTCGGCTTTGGTACATATTTTATTTTTCACTTTTGTATGCCCAAGATTGGTATTGGATATAGTTGTGCTTGATAGTTCAAGCATGAGATTCAAGAGAGACATGGAAGTTTACTGCTATTAAAAGTATCCATGATCATCAGGGTAGTGTTTTGTTTTTGTTTGATTTGTCTAATTTGACTCAAATCTTGCATGATCTTAGGATGTTATTTCTCGCTTTCTTTTGTCTTCTTGTACATGATTCACCTAAGAACCTGATGTTTGCAAGTTAGCTACTTGAAGATCCTTTACTATCAGTGTGATGAGCAAGACATCTTATTAAATGATTCGGTGTCAAGTATGCTTCACATTTCTCATAATACGAAGATTATGTGTATTAAGTTAGAGTTTCTATTTCCTCCTTTGTAAACTTATTTAACCTTTAAAGGATGTCAATTATGGCGATCTTAGAAAAGATGGAAACAATGAACGAGTTCGTGATGAACTAGGTTAACGTGAATTTAAATTGCAATTGTTGAGTGTTGGGATGAGATGGAGTAGATATATGTTATAAGAACTACCATGGCAAAATAAATTATAATTTTTAAGCTTAAGATGGATATTTGGTATATGAGCACTGGTAAAATAGGTTTTCAGTGAATTCTAATAATCGATGTTGTTGAGTTCGTTTGAGCATTTTTAAGCTTGATGAGGAGAAGAATGATTGGATCAGGTGATGTATGGATTGAAAGGATAAAGTTTTGTTTTGGTGTGGGAAAAAAGTTCTCTATATTTGGTAGAAAGACTTACCGTGAAGTTCTCTATATCACATAAGGGATGTTGCAATTTTAAATTCGAGCCCATTCTACCACGTAGCTCTCGTATTTTCTTGGTATTCTGAGATCTTGTGGTCTCAACGAGCTTTTAAACTGTTCAGTTTAAGTTGTAATCAAAACTAATTGCATATTACCAGTCGTTCTGTTTTATCCATATTATTATGTTTCCTATATATATATGAGAAAAGAACACCAAGCACCTTTTAGTTGCATTGTTTAATGGTTTGTTTTTTTGCCTTAATCTGAAAGCAATAACATATTTATCAGTTTAGTTCTTGTTTCCTAAATTGAGGATTTTTTATGGTGTTTCGGAAGCATAAGAATTGAGGAAATGGAAAACATTGGACAAAATAATTTGCAGACCTCTTGTATATAAGATTTAATTTTCTTTTTAATATCCAAGTTCTTACAGAGATATTATCTGTGTGATGCTTTTATGATGCCCTTGTTTAAATCAGTTCAACCTTTAGCAATCTGGGCGTGAGAATCTTATTGGAGTTCATTTATGTTGTGCTTGATAGTTTGAAGTACTCTTTCATAGGATCCTGAAGCCTGAGAATCAAGAGTTATGATGCCCTTGTTTAAATCAGTTCAACCTTTATTGCAGATTTGGTTCGAATTATCTATTTTAGGGGATAATTTGAAACTCTATGATCTCTCCTCTTAGCCATGAATTCATTAGGGTAGTTGTTATTTGGCTTAAATTTTGTATCATCTTAAGATGTTTTGTTTACCGTAATAAGAAGATCAATCAATATTTTAGAAGGTAAAATTAACAAAAGTATGTATACATATCTAAACCTAGTTTCCATTCATGATTCTAGTTGTTTTCCATCTAAACTAGTATAATCAAAAGTATACAGATGTAGACTAGCCGTTGGCCGCTTTGCAGGCCCCAAATAAGGCCTTTGTTGCCAGACATTGGATTCTTTTTGTTTTTTTTTTTTTTTTTTTTTAATTTTTGTTGATTATAAGACTTAAATTCAAATAATGAATATGTTATAAGGTTATTATGTACTCAAGCTCAGGAAATTTGTCCTAGTCATGAAAAAAAGTAATTTTCTAAACTTAAAAAGAATGAATTAAACGAATTAAAAAAGTGAATAAGAATTAGAACTTGCATTACTGAAAATGAAAAAGATGAAAGATGGCCTTTTAATCATTGTTACTCGTTGTAACTGCGAGCAAAGATCCTTCCCTACCGAATCTCAGTCTAGGAGTAACCTGCAAAGAATAGATTTGAATGAGCAACTGCTACGTATCTACTGTTAAATACCATTGGTGTAAAAGTAAACAGTATAACTACAACATGACTACAAACTAGCAACTGGCAACTGGCAACCCCACTGTCCCCATTAACAGCTGTCAACATATTTGTATTGTCCATATCCTAGAATTTAATTTGAAATTCATCACCAGCAGCCAAGAACCGATTCCGTGTTGTATCAATTTGGACAACACCTAAAGAGCGCTTTCTGAAACCAGAAATTTCCTTTTGATAGCTCCTTCACTCTCATTCCACTCAACTAAATGAGATTCGCCGTCTTTACTTGTTCCACATAAGAAGAGCCTGCAACAAAAAATATAGAAGTCTTATTCCATTTAGATGATGTAAGAACGGTTACAAAATAATGGCACATCAAAGGCAAAGAAGTGCTAAAAAGTCCAGCAACAAAGGATCCTTGTCACCTAACTGATATACATCCTTTGTATAAGAAATATTATCAAAAACTTCAATGAGTCATTATATAAAGTATCATGAGCACAAACAATATGAAAAATCACCAAATTATATTAGCCTGTGTCTATCTTAAAATTAACCAAACTTTACCTGGTTCCATCTGCACCATATGCCATCATGTTGCACCAGTGTCCAGGAGTGTCATGGTCTACTCTAAATCCCAAGCAATCATATCGCCAAGCTTTTATCCTTCCATAAATGTCAGTAGAGAAAATAAACTACACATTTCAAGATAGGAAGATGGATAATATGAGATTCAAAGTGATGGTACACATCTTGTTCCTATCAGCTAGTTAGCATATAGAAAAAGATGCTGACTCAGATCACCAATCACAACATAGATGAGTTAAATAAATTTTGACCCGAATATTTTCTTTGTGGTGAGGGCAGACTAAATATAGAGGAGCTTCATGGCCTTCAAACGTCTACTGCCTGCGTCTAGCTATAGCATCCCATACCTGTCATGAAAGAAACTTACTCTTAAGTATCCCAACAAGTCAAACTCATTAATAGGGAGAAAGTTACAGCAATGATATATCAATTATGTTTTCCCTTGAGAAGCAGGTCACACCCTTTTAAGATGATACCTTAAGAGTCTTATCATCTCCACATGTAACGATACACAGTTGCTTGTTGGGATGAACAAACGCAATGTCATTAACTCCACCAACATGGGCATCGATCTAAAAAAAAGAGACAAGCGATCAATAAACTGTACGTAGCCATTTTTAAGGAAGAACTGATATTCAGGATACAGAATTTACCTCTAAGTGCTGTCTTAGTTCTCTAGTTGGATTGTAAGTATATATCAGAACTATATGTTTCGAAAATACAACACCTAGACAAAGCATAATTTTATTAAGAGAAAAGATATATATAATGAATTAAGGATATGATTCATATTCACAAGCGAAGAATGCATATACACACTAAGCATAAGTCCATCTGACCCCCAAACACACCGATTCATCAATATTGCAGCATCTTTGCAATATTGATGAATCGGTGTTATGGTAAGAAAATATACGGTATGCAAATCATTTACCGTATATTTTGAGTTATATGTTGGTGGTATGGCAAGGGCTTGTTGGTAATTTCTTGGTGGAGATGAAGAAACAGATTCTTCATCAAGAAGAGTAAACCGGTTTGGTTGGGTGATAATGTTTTTCTGTTTATTGGGTTTTGAGGATCTTGATTGTGAAGGTTTTGTTTGTGGGGTAATAGGTTGTTGAGGTGGTAGCATCGCATACGATGCTTTTGATTTTGGATTGTTTTTGGGTTTGATGGGAGTGCCCATCTTTTCCTCACTCTCACTCTTTCCTAATAAATCTGTGTCCTGAAAGTTGTTGTGATGAGAGAGACTATTAGAAAAACTTTTTGATTTTTGCATTTTATTGAAAATATAATTTTGAAACCTTTGAAATCTTAATGCAAAAAGTTGAAAACCAGTTTTTGTAATGCAAGCATCCAAAATTTTGTGGTAATCGAGCCATTCTTTGGTGGGGACAATTTCTAGATTCTTTAATTTGGTAATAGTGTTTATCTTAGATATTGAAATATTTTTTAATTTACTAATATCTTTTATTAATGGAGGATTAACAAATTCAAATGTTACTTCTTGTCCTAAAATATTTGTTGTAATTCCCTTATTGGTTACACTAAAAGGGTAAATTTGAGTGATAAAAGGTGTACCTAATATAACGTCTTGATCTAAATCTTTTGCTAAAATAAAGATACTTTTAATACAAAAATTTTGTATACAAATATGAGCATTAGATAATTTATAATTAATGTTTAATTGTTGACCATTTGCTCCATATAATCTCTCTTTTGTTTTTTCCATAATATTTGGTTGGAATTAATCCTTCTCTTATACGTTTTGATCTGCTCCAGTGTCTACTAAAGCTTGTGTAATAATATCTAATTCATAATTAATATTGATCCTAATGTAAACATGCCATTTTTGAAATTGAATTCTAGAAATTTCATTAATAAATGCTTCTTCAGTTTCTTAATCTGTAATCCTGATTTTGAGGTTGATGATTGTCCTACAGTTTCTTTGGAGGCTTTTAAACATAATAAATCTGTCTTGATTTCAATATTATCGTTTTGTAATTCTTTAACTTGATGTTTCAGAATATTGATTTCTTCTTGTAAATCACTTAAAATAACTTGTGTGGGTTTATCAAATCTTTTTAATATGTCTTTTAAGTTATAAGAATCTACATCTTTTTGTTTTTCTTCGGATAAAATTAATTCTTTGAGTTTTAATAAATATTCTCTTTTAATGTCTTCGTCCTGTATTTTGTCAATAATATCTAATAAAAATTCTTTTGATTTGGTAATAACATTTATTGACTTAGATCTAGATTTTGATATCATATTTATTGATTTCATTGCACAGTAGCATGGCCCCATGCAATCACAATCATCAGAGTCTTGTGACGACTCACTCATTGATTCAGAAGAATTTTCTTGAATTTGATAAATCATGTCTTCATTATCTGTATTGTAACTAGATTCTTCTTCAGAGTCTGTTTGTATAATTTTTAATAATTGTTGTTTTAATTCTGAATCTGTTTCTAATTTTTTAATTTGATTTTTCATAGGACACTTAGTAGCGTAATGACCTTGTTGTTTACACTTCCAACATGTGATAGGGTTTTTAGATATTTTCTTATTATAAGATTTTTTCTTTTTATAAGGTTTGTCATAAGATTTTTGTTCGTATTTGTAATCTTTTTTGTAATAAGGTTTTCTATATTGTTTTTGTTTTTTTATCTTTTTTGTACTTAATGGAGGGAGGTAATATTTTTTCATAACCGTATTGACTACAAAATCCACTTAATTCTGTTTTCTTATGTTTTAATTCATTTTTTTAATTTAGCTTTTAATTTTAAATCAGTGCAAATTATTAAAGCTTCGTTGTTAATAAAACTAATTAAATCTCCGTAGGTTAAGTCTTCATAAGGTATATTGCCATCGTGTTTTTTGTATAATGCATTCTTGACAGTTTGACTAAATAATATAGGTAAACCATCTAGAAACCTTTCTTTCCAATAGGGTTTCCTACAGTCTGTTCTTGTGAATACTTTTTGTAAAAACATATCCTTGTACCATCTAAAATCTGCCATGGTTGGACATCTTAAATTAGCTAATATTTCTTGTGATTTTTTCTGAAAGCTTGTTGGGTCTCCTACAAAGTTTTTGGTTATTGCATAAATTAATGTGGCTACAGCATCTCCTTCTTCATGTTCATACTCTACTTGCCTAGTACCTTCTACTTTGACTTTCCTAGTCTTTTTTGTTGCGTGTAATATGTGATGTTTATGTGATTCTGGTAAATCATTATCCCACCAATTTTTTAACATTCCTGTAAATCCTGAGACTAATATTTTTGCTATTTGATGGTTAGTGTTGTCATGTGATTTATGAGCTAATGCTGCCATAGTCATTTATTGTAAAATATTTAATATTTGATGTTCAGCTAATCCGTCTATATTCTATTCATCTATTCCTGTTCGAGTGTAGGAAGATCTTGCTAGTTGTGATATATCTTCAAATTGCATATCTGGCAAAGAAGGTCTTGGATAATAGTTTCGAGTTTTAGGATATCTCATATTATTTCTCATTTTATTAATAGATAAGTTTTGAAAATTTTGATTTAATTCTTCTATTGGGTCGATTCGGTAAGGACATTAATGTTTGATTTAGAGGATGATAATTCACTAAGTTTTTTACTAATGTTTTCTAAAATAGTATTGTGATTATTGAGTTTAATAATTTCTTCTCTTGGAATGTCAAAGGGTTCAAAAAATGGTTTAACATATTTTTGTGAATAAAGGGGTGTTGAAGTTGATGTTAAAGTTGATGTTGAATTTCCTAAAGTTGGTGAATTTGTTGAATTTTCTATTATCTCTTTCCCGGGGGTTTTTGAAATTTTTGTAATGATGTGGGTAGTATTGTCTTCTATTCTATGCATTTATTGACTAATGGTGTGGAGAATCTGATTCGAGTAATTGTTTTGATGTTGAATATTTTTAATGTCTCTTAAAGTTGGTTGCTTTTGATCATCATCAATTCTATTAATTTTCTTAAATGGTGATGCTATTATTTCTGCTTGTTGATGTTCTATTTTAATTTCTTCTAAAGGTGGATGGACAGATGTAATAGTTTTATTTGTTGTTGTTTGCCAATTTTTTGTCGCATTAGTGGTAACAAAAATAGTTTTCTTTTTACTTAAATCTTGATAACATTTTCTATTTTCTAACCAATTAAAGAAATAAATATTTTGTTTTAATTTTTCTTGCGTATTGTACCATTCAAATCTAAGAGTATTTTGTTCTTCGGGATTAAATTTTGTAAAGAATATTTGTCGTTTTTCTTTATTATAATCTTGTAAGAATTCTTGTTTTAATAATTCTTTGTTTATTTCAAAAGGTTTTGTTATTGTGTTAATTTTATTATAGTTTCCTAATACTTCTGATTGTGTTGGTGAACTAGGTGGACTTGATGTGCTTTCGTATGCAGGTTTTGGTTTTGGTACAGGAGGGGAATAATTTACTCCTACTAATTTACTTGTTGAAGTTGTTGACGAAGGGCTAGGTGTTGTAATTTCTTCAATCCTAGGGTTGTGATGATTTTTGTTAGTAACTATGGGTTGATTTTGTTCTAAGGATGTTTCTCTAAATTTTAATTTTATTGTACCGTCTGGTTCTTGTATTATTTGTTGTATCTCAGAATCATTTTGATCTTGTAAAGGTTTTGGAGGGCATAATTTTTCTAATTTCCAATCTGTTTGTTTAATAATTTCATCCCAAGCTAATCTTTTTTGGTGTAAAAGTTTTATGTTTTGTTTTATCGGCTTCCATTATAACTGTGTGTCCTGGTGGGGACATCCTAATGGCTCTTGGACTTATTGTGGTATTCATAACTTTGTAATAAATCCTATATATTAATGCTACTGGTTGGGCCTTATCTTGATAAGTAAGATTAGAAGCTTTTAAATTAATAGTTAATGTAGACAGTATTGTGGGATCATGTAATCCTACTGTAAAGTTTGGATAACAATCAAAATAAACGGGACCACTTTCTAAATTAGAATTTAATACTGCTAATAAAGAGTTATTGAAGTTTAAATTTCTTGCGTCTCTTAATATTACTAATATTGGAATGTTTTGTCCTAATCTAAATAATGGTTTTACTGCTACTTGTACTAATCCTATGTGTAAAAATTTATAATTGTTTTGTCTATGTCTGTGTATTGCTTCTTCAGAAAGAAGTTGAATTTCTTCAACCCTTTCTTCGGTTATCATTATTGTATCTTTTGTTGTTTTAATAGAGTAATCTGACATAAATTCAAAACTACCTATTTGATATATTGTGTCTTTTTTAACTGGTGGTATGTTCCAATTATGTAAGTGTTGATCTATTTTTGCCATATTAATTTCTTGAGTATTAATAGATTTCATTAATTCTTGATTATTATTAGTGTTTTGTTGTTGATTATTAATTCTAATAGCGTTACTGCTATTACTATCATCTCGTTTACTGCTACTTCCTAATCTCCTTAAGAAATTAGACATCTCTAAAATAATTCTAACCTAAAAGTTCTAGTTTCTTTCCTAGATCACGGGATCACCAAGGTACGGGACCACCTCCGGGACCACCTAACACGGCTGACCAACGGTTAACAGGCTGACCATCGCACCTTCCAGGCTGACCAAGCGTAACCTAGAATCAATTCTAGAGTTCTTCTAGATTAAAACTCTCTAGATTAATCTAACCCTTAATTCAATCAAGCTGTGAACAGTGCACGGATGAACAGTAATCTACAGTAGACTGCTACAGTGCATGAACAGTAATAGTGAATAGTGATAAACAGTAATATCCTGTGAACAGTAATCTGCTACAGTAACTACGTTATGGGTGTTGTTTTGTGCGGTTTTTAATTCCTAAGCATAACTTCTACTGACACTACTTGGCTCTGATACCATATATAGCAAGATCTTTAAAACAAAGTGATTGAAGAAAAATAATGTAAATGAATGAATGAAGTAAGTAAAAGCAAAGTAATTGAAAGAAAAGTAAAGTCAAGTCAAATATTTAAAGTAAAAACAATGTAAATTAATTGAATGTAAACTGAGTCAAAATAAATTGAATGTAATGAAGAAAAACTTACAATCTTTATTGCTTTGATAATTTGTACACGAGAGGAAACTTTCTCTCTCTAAGTGTTTACAAACTTCTAAAACTTAAAACTTTTGTGATCTTTTTAAGCTTGATGCTTACAACGGAAGTGATCTCTATTTATACTACAAACGATCGGATTTCAAAAACATTTGAATCCGTTACAATAATGCAATACAAGAAAAAGATAAAGTTGCTGATAAGTGATGAGCTGTCTTGGATACGTGTCTGGAATTATTGATGATATGTTCTGAAAATGGCAGACAAATCGATAAGGCTCATTAATAGATATCTTGAAAGTCTTACTTGTTGTCAGGGGAGCTTGACAAAATATGTCTTGAAATTGTTGAAAATCTTTGCAAAAGCCACGTGAAAGGATTGTTTTGAAGAAGTCTTGATATCTTTAAATTTTTGCAGAGAATCTTGACTAATTTGCTTCTGGGTAAGAGAAAAGTTAACTGGGGAAGAATCTTGTCAGCGCCATCGCTGAAACTTTTGAAAAATGATGCTGAGTCTTCAACCTTTATTGAATTCATAATTGATCTGGTTCTGGAACATGACAAAATAGTCATCCTCATCTTGATCACTTGGTGATTTGGTGCTATCCGAGTCTGCTTTTTGAGATGTTGAAGATCCAATGGCCATAATAATTTTGTCCATATCTTGAGGGTTTTGACATTGAGCCAACTCAGCAAGGAGTCTTGATTTTTGAGTCAAAAATGTAGATTGTTGTTGAGGCTGACATAACTGTGGGTGTTGAGAGAGCCACACTTGTACAGCTGGTGGACTAATATTTTGGATGGAAAAACTAGGCCACCATTTAATAAAAAAATTTCTTTGTAATTCTCGAAATTTTGGAGGAGGAGGAGTAGTGATGTGAAATTGCCAACTCATTATCCAGGCAATTAAGAAATTGCTGGAAAAAGCTAGCAAAGGGTCTTCACTGTTGTTGAAATTTTTTGTAAACAAGTGATATCCTTCCAAGACCGAGGGTGCAAAGATTTTTTTATTTAAACCAAAAAAATTAAACCATTGTTGAAACCATTTTGGAAATGTTTTTGGGCAAGTTTTGTCAAAAATGAAAAACCAGAAGTGTGTTGTATGAGTTAAACAGAAAGTATGAAACCATGCCTTTTGATAATCTTTATAAGAAAATTCTTGGGGAATGAATGATTGAGAAAATAAATTCATAAAATGTTCTTGTTTTTAATAAATCATCAGGAATAAAATAAAAATCTGGAGGGAAAATTTTTGATAAAGTTTCTTGCATAGTTTGTCCCCAATATTCGGGTTCAACAATGCAAATTGATTGAGTTATATCAGAGCCAAGTAGATTGTTTAAAACAAAGTGTTATTTTAGTTGGTAATTTCTTGGGGGTACACAAGCCCTTACCATACCACCATCAATATTACCCTAAACTTACCATACCATATATAGCAGGATCTTTAAAACAAAGTGATTGAAGAAAAATAATGTAAATGAATGAATGAAGTAAGTAAAAGCAAAGTAATTGAAAGAAAAGTAAAGTCAAGTCAAATATTTAAAGTAAAAACAATGTAAATTAATTGAATGTAAACTGAGTCAAAATAAATTGAATGTAATGAAGAAAAACTTACAATCTTTATTGCTTTGATAATTTGTACACGAGAGGAAATTTTCTCTCTCTAAGTGTTTACAAACTTCTAAAACTTAAAACTTTTGTGATCTTTTTAAGCTTGATGCTTACAACGGAAGTGATCTCTATTTACACTACAAAAGATCGGATTTCAAAAACATTTGAATCCGTTACATTAATGTAATACAGGAAAAAGATAAAGTTGTTGATAAGTGATGAGCTGTCTTGGATACGTGTCTTGAATTATTGATGATCTGTTCTGAAAATGGCAGACAAACTGATAAGGCTCATTAAAAGATATCTTGAAAGTCTTGCTTGTGTCAGGGGGGCTTGACAAAGTCAAAAGTAAGTCTTGAAATTCTTGCTGCATTAAAAGAGTAATGTTAAAATCTTGTCTTGAGAATTGAAGAATGTTGCAGAAGCCACGTGAAAGGATAATTCTGAAGAAGTCTTGAAGTCTTGAAAGTCTTTAAATTTTTGCAGAAATTCTTGACTAATTTACTTCTTGGCAAGAGAAAAAGTCGGCTCGAGAAGAATCTTGACAGCACCGAAACTTTTGAATCTTGAGATTTGTGACTGCCACGTGATAAAAACTTGAACATCTTCATAAAGACAATCTAAAAAATCTTGCAAATGTTGAAAGTTGGACAAAGGCGGTGCTGAGTCACTGCCTCTTAATCATCTTCAAATTGAGAATCTTGAGAATTGCCCGAAAGAAAATTATCTGAATCACTATCTTCAGAGTGTTGAGAATTGTCTCGAACTTGAGAACTTAATAAATCATTTTCTCCTTCGTAATCATCGGCCTCGACTAATTCAGCTGCCTCTTCTGCTGTAACTAATTGTTGAATATAATTATTGTTTTCTGATGTTGATGTTGAAGGTTTATTAAAAAGAGAAGAAGCCCACAAACTAAATGGTTCTTGTGGATGTGCGTCCTTATATTTCATGAGGACCTTTTTGGCACGAATTTCGGTTTCAAGAATTATTTTGCCAATGGCTTTTGAAGAAATGGGTAAGGCTTCGGCTAATTGAATTGGTGTTGGATTTTTAAGATATTGAGATAATGCCAAAAAATCATCAATATGGAAATCATGAAGAATTCTTTGCCAAATATTATTTGAAAAATATCTTTTTGAAATTTTCTGTGATTGTTTTTCTTTTGAGAAAGATGATGATTTTGGACAATAGTAAAAACATTTTTTGATTTTTGAAAATTGTTTAAGGGTTTTTCTCCTTGAGAATTATTGACTTTGATGGGAGTGCCCATCTTTCACTCAATTACTTTCTGTCACTCACTCTCTTTATCACTTAACTTTTTCTTTCCCTGTAAGAATTCACGGGAAAGAAAATCAGGTAAAGAATTATTGTGTCCCTTGATGTGTTCAATTTCAAAGTCAAAACAAGACAGTATTGCTTGCCATCTGGCGAAAATTTGTTTTGAAACTAAATTTTTTACATCTTTTTCAAAAATAAATTTTGATGCGAAGAATGCTCGGATCAAAAAATCTTTTATTAATCAAATCATCTTGAAATTTTGTAATGCATAAAACAATTGATAAAACTTCTTTTTTGATGGTTGAATAATTTTTTTTAGCACCGAGCCAGACTCCAGAATAGAACCTAACTAGACTTTCTTTATTATCTAATTTTTGTTTTAATATTCCACCGTAACCTATATCAGAGGCATCCGTTTCTATAATAGGATAAGCTGATGGATCCAATATACTAAGACAGGGAAGGAATTTAATTTTGGATTTGATTTCTCTAACTATTTGAGTATGGGTTTCAGACCATGCAGGAGGATTTTTTCTAAGTCTTTGATATAACGGTTCACATAATTTTCTAAGGTCTTGGAAAAACTCGCTATATAATTAAGACATCCTAAAAATCTTTGTAATTGTGTTTTATCTCTTAATTCATCAGGGAAATTATTTGCGAATTCTATTGTCCTATCAATTGGTTTAATAGTTCCTTTATAAATTTCATGACCTAAAAATCTGATTTTTGCTTGAAATAATTTCATTTTTGTGGCTGAAATAACTAATCCATTTCTTTTAATAATTTCTTCAAATATTTTTAAATGTTTTAAATGTTGATCTATTGATTCTGAATAAACTAAGACATCGTCAATATATACTATTGTAAAGTGTATATAGGGATTAAAGATATCATTCATAATGTTTTGAAATTCTGATGGTGCATTTTTTAATCCGAAAGGCATAACGTTCCATTCATATTGACCAAAAGGAACATTAAATGCTGTTTTGTATCTATCTAATTCGTCTATTTGGACTTGCCAAAATCCTGACTTCATATCAAATTTTGAAAATATTGTTGTATTATATAGTCTATTAATTAAATCTTTTTTGTTGGGAATGGGATATCTAATCCATTGTAATACTTTGTTTAATGGTTTATAATTGATGACTAATCTTGGAACTCCTCGTTCTTTTTCTGCCGCATTATTGACATAGAAGGCAGAACAACTCCATGGAGATTTACTTGGTCTAATTAATTTTTTATCTTGTAAATCTTTGATTTCTTTATGACAGTGTTCGAGTAATTCTTTATTCATCTGTATGGGTCTAGCTTTTATTGGTATATTTTTCTCATCAAAGTTTTTAATATAGGGAAGACAGACTACATGTTGTTTTCTATCCCAAAAGGCGTTTGGAATTGTTGAGCATATGTCTTGTGAAAATCGCTTTTCTAAATTTTTAATAATTTCTTGAATTTTTGGAGTTTCTAATTGTTGTTTTATCCTTTCATGTTTCAATTCTTCTTTTAAGAAATGAATTTGTTTTTTCTTATAATTAATGAGATTTATTTTTGATATTGTTAAGTCTTTTAAATTATTAATATCTTTTATTAGTGGAGGATTAACAAATTCAAATGTTGCTTCTTGTCCTAAAATATTTGTGGTAATTCCTTTATTGTTTACTGTAAAAGGGTAAATTTGAGTGATAAAAGGTGTACCTAATATAACGTCTTGATCAAGATCTTTTGCTAAAATAAAAGTACTTTTAATACAAAAATTTTGTATACATACATGGGCATTAGATAATTTATAATTAATGTTTAATTGTTGACCATTTGCTCCATATAATCTTTCTTTTGTTTTCTCATAATATTTGGTTGGAATTAATCCTTCTCTTATACAGTTTTGATCTGCTCCAGTGTCTACTAAAGCTTGTGTAATAATATCTAATTCATGATTAATATTGATCCTAATGTAAACATGCCATTTTTGAAATTGAATTCTAGAAATTTCATTAATAAATGCTTCTTCAGTTTCTTTAATCTGTAATCCTGATTTTGAGGTTGATGATTGTCCTACAGTTTCTTTGGAGGCTTTAAAACATAATAAATCTGTCTTGATTTCAATATTATCGTTTTGTAAATCTTTAACTTGATGTTTCATAATATTGATTTCTTCTTGTAAATCACTTAAAGTAACTTGTGTGGGTTTATTAAATCTTTTTAATATGTCTTTTAAGTTATAAGAATCTACATCTTTTTGTTTTTCTTCGGATAAAATTAATTCTTTGAGTTTTAATAAATATTCTCTTTTAATGTCTTCGTCCTGTATTTTGTCAATAATATCTAATAAAAATTCTTTTGATTTGGTAATAACATTTATTGACTTAGATCTAGATTTTGATATCATATTTATTGATTTCATTGCACAGTAGCATGACCCCATGCAATCACAATCATCAGAGTCTTGTGACGACTCACTCATTGATTCAGAAGAATTTTCTTGAATTTGATAAATCATGTCTTCATTATCTGTATTGTAACTAGATTCTTCTTGATCTGTTTGTATAATTTTTAATAATTGTTGTTTTAATTCTGAATCTATTTCTAATTTTTTAATTTGATTTTTCATAGGACACTTAGTAGCATAATGACCTTGTTGTTTACACTTCCAACATGTGATAGGGTTTTTAGATATTTTCTTATTAGAAGATTTTTTCTTTTTATAAGGTTTGTCATAAGATTTTTGTTCGTATTTGTAATCTTTTTTGTAATAAGGTTTTCTATATTGTTTTTGTTTTTTTATCTTTTTTGTACTTAATGGAGGGAGGTAATATTTTTTCATAACCGTATTGACTACAAAATCCACTTAATTCTGTTTTCTTATGTTTTAATTCATTTTTTAATTTAGCTTTTAATTTTAAATCAGTGCAAATTATTAAAGCTTCGTTGTTAATAAAACTAATTAAATCTCCGTAGGTTAAGTCTTCATAAGGTATATTGCCATCCTGTTTTTTGTATAATGCATTCTTGACAGTTTGACTAAATAATCTAGGTAGACCATCTAGGAACCTTTCTTTCCAATAGGGTTTCCTACAGTCTGTTCTTGTGAATACTTTTTGTAAAAACATATCCTTGTACCATCTAAAATCTGCCATGGTTGGACATCTTAAATTATCTAATATTTCTTGTGATTTTTTCTGAAAGCTTGTTGGGTCTCCTACAAAGTTTTTGGTTATTGCATAAATTAATGTGGCTACAGCATCTCCTTCTTCATGTTCATACTCTACTTGCCTAGTACCTTCTATTTTGACTTTCCTAGTCTTTTTTGTTGCGTGTAATATGTGATGTTTATGTGATTCTGGTAAATCATTATCCCACCAATTTTTTAACATTCCTGTAAATCCTGAGACTAATATTTTTGCTATTTGATGGTCAGTGTTGTCATGTGATTTATGAGCTAATGCTGCCATAGTCATTTCTTGTAAAATATTTAATATTTGATGTTCAGCTAATCCGTCTATATTCTATTCATCTATTCCTATTCCAGTGTAGGAAGATCTTGCTAGTTGTGATATATCTTCAAATTGCATATCTGGCAAAGAAGGTCTTGGATAATAGTTTCGAGTTTTAGGATATCTCATATTATTTCTCATTTTATTAATAGATAAGTTTTGAAAATTTTGATTTAATTCTTCTATTGGGTCGGATTCGGTAAGGACATTAATGTTTGATTTAGAGGATGATAATTCACTAAGTTTTTTACTAATGTTTTCTAAAATAGTATTGTGATTATTGAGTTTAATAATTTCTTCTCTTGGAATGTCAAAGGGTTCAAAAAATGGTTTAACATATTTTTGTGAATAAAGGGGTGTTGAAGTTGATGTTAAAGTTGACGTTGAATTTCCTAAAGTTGGTGAATTTGTTGAATTTTCTATTATCTCCTTCCCGGGGGTTTTTGAAATTTTTGTAATGATGTGGGTAGTATTGTCTTCTATTCTATTCATTTGTTGACTAATGGTGTGGAGAATCTGATTCGAGTAATTGTTTTGATGTTGAATATTTTTAATGTCTCTTAAAGTTGGTTGCTTTTGATCATCATCAATTCTATTAATTTTCTTAAATGGTGATGCTATTATTTCTGCTTGTTGATGTTCTATTTTAATTTCTTCTAAAGGTGGATGGACAGATGTAATAGTTTTCTTTGTAGTTGTTTGCCAATTTTTTGTCGCATTAGTGGTAACAAAAATAGTTTTCTTTTCACTTAAATCTTGATAACATTTTCTATTTTCTAACCAATTAAAGAAATAAATATTTTGTTTTAATTTTTCTTGTGTATTGTACCATTCAGATCTAAGAGTATTTTGTTCTTCGGGATTAAATTTTGTAAAGAATATTTGTCGTTTTTCTTTATTATAATCTTGTAAGAATTCTTGTTTTAATAATTCTTTATTAATTTCAAAAGGTTTTGTTATTGTGTTAATTTGATTATAGTTTCCTAATACTTCTGATTGTGTTGGTGAACTAGGTGGACTTGATGTGCTTTCGTATGCAGGTTTTGGTACAGGAGGGGAATAATTTACTCCTACTAATTTACTTGTTGAAGTTGTTGACGAAGGGCTAGGTGTTGTAATTTCTTCAATCCTAGGGTTGTTATGATTTTTGTTAGTAACTATGGGTTGATTTTGTTCTGAGGATGTTTCTCTAAATTTTAATTTTATTGTACCGTCTGGTTCTTGTATTATTTGTTGTATCTCAGAATCATTTTGATCTTGTAAAGGTTTTGGAGGGCATAATTTTTCTAATTTCCAATCTGTTTGTTTAATAATTTCATCCCAAGCTAATCTTTTTGGTGTAAAAGTTTTATGTTTTGTTTTATCGGCTTCCATTATAACGTGTGTCCTGGTGGGGACATCCTAATGGCTCTTGGACTTATTGTGGTATTCATAACTTTGTAATAAATCCTATATATTAATGCTACTGGTTGGGCTTTATCTTGATAAGTAAGATTAGAAGCTTTTAAATTAATAGTTAATGCAGACAGTATTGTGGGATCATGTAATCCTACTGTAAAGTTTGGATAACAATCAAAATAAACGGGACCACTTTCTAAATTAGAATTTAATACTGCTAATAAAGAGTTATTGAAGTTTCAATTTCTTGCGTCTCTTAATATTACTAATATTGGAATGTTTTGTCCTAATCTAAATAATGGTTTTACTGCTACTTGTACTAATCCTATGTGTAAAAATTTATAATTGTTTTGTCTATGTCTATGTATTGCTTCTTCAGAAAGAAGTTGAATTTCTTCAACCCTTTCTTCGGTTATCATTATTGTATCTTCTGTTGTTTTAATAGAGTAATCTGACATAAATTCAAAACTACCTATTTGATATATTGTGTCTTTTTTAACTGGTAGTATGTTCCAATTATGTAAGTGTTGATCTATTTTTGCCATATTAATTTCTTGAGCATTAATAGATTTCATTAATTCTTGATTATTATTAGTGTTTTGTTGTTGATTATTAATTCTAATAGCGTTACTGCTACTACTATTATCTCGCTTACTGCTACTTCCTAATCTCCTTAAGAAATTAGACATCTCTAAAATAATTCTAACCTAAAAGTTCCCAATATTCGGGTTCAACAATGCAAATTCTGGTAGTACTAGTTAATTAAAGAAGAGACAAGAATCAGTCCATGTTTATATTCCTAAATTGTTGGCCACGGTTAATATGAAAGTGTTTGCCAGTCAGGCCAGCAAGTATACTAAATTTTAATGTTCATAAGTATTAGGTGAATACATAAGTATGACCCACTGTTACTAAATTCATTGTCAATGTCAAACTGATAAAGGATGAAGTTTTTATGCATTGTACTCTTAGGAAGTTAAGATGGTGAATACCTGCAATGGCATTGAAGCAGCTGATATATCACAAACCTTGAAAGATTTGTGTGCCAGCCTTTCCCGGGATCCCACCTCCCAAACGCTAATGTCACCAACATTTGTCCCCACTACAGACCGAGAAAAATAGAAATTTCAATCAATAATAAATAATCTCTTGAAAAAGTTTTATAAATTTTTCAGTGACCAAACATTAAACAGTGGTTTTTTTTCTAATTTTTTACCAAGAAGAATAGCTTGCTGTTGTGGCTGGAAGTCCATGCTCATGACATTGGATCCTTGATTTATGGTTCGCACAAGGGCTTTAGTAAGGTCATCTTGAGAATATACATTGGGAGTATGTGCTACACCAGCAAAAGACATCTAGAAAGACCAAAAGATAATAAGAGGTGAGAAAGGAACAAGAGAATTGTTACAACCAGCTGATATACAGGCCATTTAGAAATTTATAGCAGCTACCAAGCTTGAAAAAACAACAGATTATCTCACTCATCCACACATCATCAGATTGGGCAGTGTCGATACACTTCATCAAATGCTCTGAATCAGCTTATTGATAATCCATCCTGGTCATACCTGTCGACGTCCTTGGATGTTTCAAGAATGCAGCTGTAGACATCCCAATAAAAGTAAATAAATAAAAGATTAGAGTAATTCAACCAAACATATTAAGCCTAAAGAGGGAAAAAAGCAATGCAAGCTACACAATTACAAACGTCCTTACCAGCAGGGTGAGGTAAGGAAGGACTATTGTTTGACATTCAACCAGCAACAGCACCACGAGATGGGGAAACAACGCTCTGAAATGGCTGCACAGTAAGAATCATTACAATTATTATTTGAGTATGCACCAATGTTTTTATATGACAGATAGATGCAAAATACTCAGACCATGAGCACCAATAGGCAGAAATGCACCAGCCGTAGGAATTGGTCTCACAAGGGGGCTGTTTGTAGGAGGAGCATGGACTCTGTTAGCTGTAGGGTTGCAAAAATGATCAGTGAAGAGTGTTTTAATATCAGGGTTTGGACAAGGATTCTTGCAAAGTTGATGCTGCCAATTTAAACTGAAACCATTTTTTTTTTTTTTTTTTTATTAAAAAGAAGTGAGTTCTAGAAATTAAGTCTTATCAAGAGGAGTTAATATCATCTGCAAGTGTAAATGATATTAATCACCTTACAAATATAAGAGCAAAAGCGCAAACCCAAAGTAGAAACCAACTCATAGATAATATACCAATACACATAAATATTTGTAAAATGCATCCTCTTGGTATTGTTATACCAAAAAACCTCGCTGCAGCACACTGGCACAAAAAAAATCAACTGATGATATGAAAAGATTCAAGAATAACCTCTGGTTTATTAATGTCTTGAGTTGTGAACCTTAGAAGGCTGGGAATGTAAGCTTGTCATGAAACAGGGGGTTTGCTTCAATTAGCTTTTTAAGTTCTACAAGCATAATATTACGAACCAATTTTGTGTCTCATACTTGGAAAGCTGCTCATTTTGCCTGATTACAAAGTGCCAATAGAAAAAATCAACTAAAAATTTTCATGGCATACCATACCAATTAAAAAGAATGGTGGAGTAGTCACCTAAATTTATCAAGAGTAAGAAGCTGGGTAATCTCCTTGAAAAGTGGTTCATTGAAGGGTGCAAAAACCGTAAGGTCCTAGACAAGAATCTCAAAAGCCTTTGCTCGATCCTGCCTGATAACTGAAGCAAACAAAATGGAACATTATTATGCACATATGTGTTAAAACTCTACATATGAAAACATAACTACTTCCCTCTTAATGAATGGCAATACCATTAATTTTTAAATATACTCTTCAAACCATAGAGCTAATAAATTGCTTTCGGTAAACAATTCGTAGGCCTGCAGAGTAAACAAACTCTTAGAAAAGGCTCCATGAACATTCATCGTCTTCATATTAAAATACCAAGAATAAACCAGTATAGGAAAGGTCATTGAAAGATTAGCCTGATCATTTCATGTGCCCAAAGGAAAAAAATTTCAGCACAATACTAGGTTATGGGAGGTGGTGACATCATCTGAGGCCAAGATCTGGCTTGAAAATGTGTGGCCATGCCTCACGGCTGAGGCGAAGACCTTGAGTAGCCAAGCCGTTGACCGCTTTGCCGCCCCAAAATAAGGCCTTCGCAGGGGAATATTTTAGTTTATTTGTCTTACACTAACTTTAGAATTAAATAAATTAATAAATATTAATAATAGGGTAATGATATGTGTACTAACCAATTTGTACTAATTTAAGTACTAATATTAAACAAAATTTTCAATATTAATACTTAGATTAGTACAAATGGTTAATGCCCAATTATATTTAAAAAGAAATGTCAACACATCTAATGCCACACACTTACCACGTGACTTTACTTGTAAGTTGATGAGCTAACTAACTCTTAAATCTTCTCTTGGGAATCTTTTACAAAACTCAGAACAAATAGTTTGCCAGGAAACGCTTTTGGCAACACAAATATAAAAAATGACGCAAAATCCATCTGGCTATGCAACAAATAGTTCGTCAAAAAACGTTTTAGGCAACACAATCTATGTTTCGTCATGAAAACGTTTTGGTGTCGATTTTCTTAAAATCGTTGCCTAATATGTTAGAATTTAATTTTTAATGTAATTTTATATTTATATGACAATAATTGAAAGTGTAAAACCAATCAGTAATAAAAGAAATCAAAATTAAAAGCAGTGTCAATAAAAAAAATAATGTCGTAGAAGTTTGACTCTTGAATAACAATAATAAATATTATTAATTCTCAATATCATCTTCAACTTATACATCTTCACTGTCATTGGAAAAATTTTCATCACTCATCTCATTTTCACTATCATCATTTATGAAACTGATATCCTCATCACTAACTTTACTACTTGGCTTCACAAATTGAACAACCTCTGGTTCCACATCCACACTACGAAGTTCTTCTTGTTCATTAACTTTGGCATCAATATGAAAACCAGACCGATTTTTAGAGAGAACTGGACCGTTAAAGGTACCAGGTTCCGGTTCGATTGGTCTGACCAATAGGTACAGTTCAGTTTTTAAAACAGTGGATGCAGGTATTCACATCATAAGAATGTGATACATGTAAAAGTCAAGGACATGGTCTATCACAAGACAACATTATCTATTTGTGGTTACAGTATTTTAATTGTCTATATATACACTAGGGTAGGAAAAATTACCATGAGTAAAATTATTACATTAGGATTTCTTGGGTAATTTAGGATTACTCGAGGACATGCTACTAATTAAAATGAAACTAGCAATTACTTTAGGATTACTTGGTGTATATTAAAAATAAAAATAAAAATAAAAAATTTGCCTAAAACTTTTCCCGCTCATTTTTTGCCATCAATTTTTCATTCACAATTCCCACAGTTTTTTTCTTAAAACTTATTCTTACCCCTATTTCACTCATTTTTGCAAACCCTCATAGTTGACCTATTTCCGGCATTGAACAAAAAATTTCTCGTTTCTACGACTCTCGTTTAGTAGACGACGACTAGCTCAGTGACTTTGTACCTATTCCGATAGAGTTTGTTAACTTCGATGAGTTCTTGTCGAGGTGTATCCCCAACACCCAAATGTAGGGGTGCTCAGAAAAATGTAGAAACCAATCCAAACTGGGAACTGAAGCGGTTTTCTGGTTATCCAAAAAATTGATTCGGTTTTGGTCGATAGAAATAGAGAAAGCCAAATTTCTGGTTTTTAAAAAAAAAAAAAAGTAAACAATTTTTTCGCTAAAATTAAAAAAGAAAAAAATTTAAATTTAAAAGATTATAAATCTAAAATTAAAGAGAATCTCAAAAACCCAAACCCGGTTTTAAAAAAAATAAAAAAATAAAAAATTTGCCCCGAATGGAAAAACGTTTGAACCCTTAGAACTTAGAAGTAAAAAAAGTTAAAAAAAAATTACTAGCTCCCAAAATCTACAGTCCTCGTCACTTTGGCATCGAAAATCCCCAAACCACAAAACCCTACTGCCGACGACGCCATTGCAGATCCACTTCTCCACTACGGCCGCCACTTCTTCTCCAATTTCTGCCCTAAATCCGTCACTTCTCCTCTTGGGCAATTACGTGACCTTCTATATCGCGTCGTATTCGAAAAAGGAGCTGATTGCACTCAAGAATCGCTTGAACAGATTCGTCAATTAAAGAAATTAATGATAATGGAGATGTTGCTGATGATCATTACCAACGATTCTTGGTAAATGAATGGTTAAATTTACTAATTTTTTACTTACCTGCAACTTCTATTCAACGTACATGAATTTCTTATTTATTTTCACAGGAAGATATTGAGATTATGCATCCACTTGGAGTAAATGCGTACCGGTTCTCAATTTCATGGTTAGAATTTTACCAAGTATGTTCTTAGTAGCAATTAATTGAATGTTAATGTAGTGAGATTAATATTCAACTACTTGATGATAATGTTCCTGAGCTGTAACAGAAGGCAGATTTGGTGAAGTTAATCCAAGTGGAATCATGTTTTATAATAATATTATAGACCATCTCTTGCTCAGAGGTAATATCCTTTTCAATGAATCTATAACTTAAGCACTAGTGTTTTTTTTTACAATATTCTTGAAGATGACGAATATGAATTGGTTAAGGCAGGAATTGAGCCGTTTGTGACCATATTCCATTTTGACTTACCACAAGAACTAGAAGATAGATATGGGTCTTGGCTCAGCCCTCTAATTCATTTAACTTCTGTTCACACTCTATAAGCTTTTCTGTTTCCCTGAAAAAAAATGCTCGACTCTATTTTCAATAGGTTCTGAATATATGCCTAGTAACTGAGTTCTACCATTCTCTAAAGGGGTTTCTTCAGTACTTTTGCTTTTAAGATTGCAATACCTGGTTGCTCTAAGATCCCTTAATCCCTTTCTTGTTCATTTAGTTATGATGAATCAGTTTTGTTGGTACAGTATGTGATTTCAGTGTTCTTGCAGGGAAGATTTCGTACATTTTGCCAAAATATGCTTTGAGAATTTTGGTGATCGAGTTAAGAGTTGGCAACCATCAACGAGCCGAACCTGTTAAGTGAAATGGGATATGTTAGGGGATGGTACCCTCCAGCTCACTGTTCAGAACCATTTGGAAATTGTTTTGCTGGCAACTCTGATGTTGAGCCCCTCATTGTTATGCACAACATGTTACTGTCACATGCCAAGGCTGTTAAGCTATACCGTGAGCAGTTTCAGGTAATAGAATGAGCTTGAATACTAAATTGTGTAGTGCTTATATGGCATGAAGAAGGGACATCAAATGACAGTGCCCAGCTTGCTGGCTTGTTTGAAACCGCTGGAAATGTTGAGATGGCTGAGGTAATTTTGGTTTTTGAATTATTTTTTTTTTTTAATCTTTCAGATTTGTTTGTGATTGATTCTTTGTTAGATTAGTGTTAGTGAAAGAAACTGACTCTTAGATTTGTTTGGAGCAAGAAGATTGACATTGATGATAAAAAATTGATTATGACTCGCTTATTAGTAAACTTGTTTTTAATTTTATTAATTACAATTTTTTAATTACTAATATAATGAATATTGTTTTTTTAGTAGACAAAGTTTGATATCGATTTGAATGATCCTTTAGTCCTTGAGTACCTTAATTAGCTTATGGGTAGGGTTTATTTCGATAATAGTTTTTCACCAAACAAATAATTCAAAGGTTTGAAATATTTATTTTTGAATAACTTTTTATTTAATGTGTATATTGTAATTGTTATTTATTTATTTATTTTTTTAAATATTAATTGTCTTTTATTTGTTTATTTTTTGAATATTAGGATCTTTCTTAAGGTCAACTCTAAGGGGAGGTGCATTTATTCTATGACACTCATTTTAGTAGTAAAAGAAATACTTGGATAAATGATGAAGCCAAGGTTCGATATGTAAGTATTATGTACTGTATTTCATTCTTTTTGTGATAAAGTTTATTATATTTATATTATAACCTAATACCTTTTAATTTTTTAATTTATAAAATTATATTGTTTTAATTTATACATTTCTGTGTGTGTACATATATATTATTTTTGTAGGAACAAATCGTGGATTGGTTATGGGTAGAGGTGGAACATTAAAGATGTTGGTTAAACTCGGACCGCCAAGATGGTAGGCCGGGTTGACCCTAACCTGGCAGCAACCCTCGGGCGGGCCGGGTTGCACAATGGCAACCCGCAACCCGGCGGGTTGTTGTTTTGTCTCTTTTGCAAGAGACCCGCCAACCCGTCGGGTTGCTTAATGCCAACCCAATCCCGAGGGTTGGCCAAAAAAAATAAAAAATTTTATTTTATTTTTCAAATTACCCATTTATCCTTGAAATATAGCCGTTTTATAGTCGTTGGAGGGGTATTTTTTGTCATTTTTCTTTCTCATTTTTTTTCTATAAATTGGCCCTAAACTCTCACATTTTTCTCACAACTCAAATTCTCTCATATTCTCTAATCTCTAATCTCTCAATTATTCATTTATTCTCTTAATCTCTTTGTTATCAATTTGCTGGTATTTTAATTTTTATTAGTTTTTGCAATTTTTAATTCATATTTCCAATTTTCCAAATTCCAAATTCCAATTCTCTTTCTTTAATTTTTATTTCTTTTACATCAATTTTTTTTTTCAACTACAATGGATAGATATTTCTCTCCCATCAATTACAATGATGACGGAAACTATTATCCTAGTTCTAGTCCCGCTGATTTTACTAACATAAATGCAGGAGGAGATTCAAATAGTCTCACTTTCCCATTCTCAGAATTCGATACACCTCAAAATATGCCCCCGATTCCAATAGCTCCCGGTGGTTCTAGAAGTCGTCCTCGTAATCGTCGTGCTCGTCCAACTTCATCTCAAGCTGAGGCGGGATCATCAATTCTTGTCAAAGCGACAGACACACATCAGACGTTTGGGCGCATTTTGACAAGTTTTACGAGACAGAAAATAGCGTTCAAGTCAAGAAAGCGAGATGCAAATACTGTGAAAATATTTATAAAGCTGATTCAGGTAATGGTACTAGTACTTTAAAAAAGCATGCTAATAAACATATTAATCAACATGGAAATAGAGAAAGCAATCAAACTCAAATAACTAATATGGGTACTAATTGGCGTTATAATTCTGATGTATATAGGGAACTGTTAGCTTT
Organism: Pistacia integerrima; assembly: GCA_026225825.1. NCBI lineage: Eukaryota > Viridiplantae > Streptophyta > Magnoliopsida > Sapindales > Anacardiaceae > Pistacia > Pistacia integerrima. The sequence goes on from CM047748.1 coordinate 27,067,623, forward strand.
ATATATTCCTGCAACTGATTAACCTATTAATATGGCTGAAGATAAATATTTTGAAAGATTTGTTCAAAATTCATTTTTTTCTAGGATTTAAAAGTTATTCTAAAACTGCAACTAGAAATGATTTAATAAAATTGTTTAAAAAAATGAAATTAGAATTAAAAAATAAAATACATACTTGTCATGTTAGTGTGACTCTAATTGCTGATATTTGGAGTGATAGAGCTAAACAAGATTATATTTGTGTGGCTAGTCATTCTTTTGATAATGAATGTAAATTAAATAAATCTTTATTGGGATTTAGATTAATAGATGTTAATCATAGTGGTGAACAAATTTATAATAAAATTGTTGATGTTTTAGAAGATTATGATGTTGTTAGTAAAGTGATAAGTTTAACTTTAGATAATGCAAGTTCTAATAGTAAAACTATAGATTATTTTCAAAGTAATTATCCTTTATATAACAATTTGAAGTTTTTTCACCAACGTTGTGCATGTCATGGTATTAATTTAATTGTGAAAAGTGGTATGAAAACAATTAAAGAAAATATTAATAGAATTAGATATTGTTTAGCTTGGATTACTAGTAGTAATAAAAGAAATGATGAATTTCAAGACGCTTGTATAAAATCAAATATGTCTCTTAGAATTTTTGCATTAGACATGCTTGTTAGATGGAATAGTACTTATTTAATGCTTGATTCATGTTTACCTTATGCTAATATAATTAGTTATTTTGTAGCAAATAATAGAGGTCCTCATTATTTGGTAGAAAATGATTGGCATATAGTTAAAGTATTTCATTCTTTTCTTAAAACTTTTTACCAATCTACTTTACAACTTTCTGGTGTGTATTATCCTACTAGTCCATTGGTAATACATACAATTATAAAAATTTCCGAGTTATTTATAAAAAACAAAGAGAATGTAATTTTAAATACACTAATAAAGGCAATGGAAATTTTTTTATTAATATATTGGGAACCCATTCATTTTCTTTATTGTTTAGGTGCTATATTTGATCCTAGAATTAAATTAGCAAGTTTAGAAAATGGTTTTGATAGTTTATGTGAAAATTTACAAACCGAAGCATATGCCAATCAAATAAGAGAGGTAAAAAATACACTTTTCGAAGTATATTTCCAGTATAAAAACATGTATGGGAACTCGCAAAGAGGCGAAACATTCAGGGAAGCTGCATCAGAAGAAACAAATGAAGACTTCTACTCTTGGGGTGCTCTGAATAGGCCGAAGAGGACCCGAATCCGAAGCAGAACCTTCTCTTCATAAGCTCCACCAACAACAACAACTAATGTACTGTCTTCCATGCAGTCGCAGAGTAATGAGCTTCAACAATATTTGGTAACCCCTAAAATGTTACCAGTAAATCCACAACAGAGAGCCAATATTGATCTCTTAGACTATTGGAGAGTCAGAAAATGTATTTTTCCAGTATTATCAAGACTTGCCTTAGATGTTTTCTCTGTTCCTATCTCAACCGTCTCATCCGAACAAACATTTAGTGCAAGTGAAAGAATTTTAAATGAAAGGAAGACTAAACTTTCACCACAAATGATTAAAGTCCTCACATGTCTTCGAGATTGGGAACGGTTGCGTCATTAAGGTCAATACGAGGTTGTCGACGATACTTTAATAGAATCATTTCAATTTTGTAATATAGATGATACAGATAAAGGAGGTCCTAGTGAACCTCAAAATTAGTTGTTTTGTAAATTGTAACTTGACAAATTAATTGTCAATTATTGCACTCTTTTTTCCTTACCAAGTTTTTGTCCTATTGGGTTTTTCTTGGTGAGGTTTTTAACGAGGCAATAATTATTGTAATTTCTTATTTTATTTTTTAATAAATGAATAAATTTAATTATTCTTATATTACAATTTTAATATATTAAAATTGAATTAATATTTGGAATGTTAACCAAAAAAAAAAAAAAAAATTAATTTAGTTTAATTATTGATATTTAAAAAGAAATTAACAATTAACTAAAAATAATTACTTTTATTCATTTATAAATTATTAATTATTCATTTGAAAAGTTAATTAAACATTTAAATTTAAACAAAATTAAACAAAAAAAAATTAAAAATCAAAAAGCGGGTTAACCCGCGCCTAACCCTACGGGTTAGGGTTGGCGGTCTAGGTTGGGCCAGCCAATTCCTTAATATTGGAGGGCTAGGTCACCGGGTAGGTCAGGACCGACCCGTCATTAACAGCAACCCGCCAAGGGACGGGTTGGGTCGAGCCAGGCGGGTTGCTTTTCCACCTCTAGTTATGGGTCAAAACCACCTGCATCTTCTAAGACTTCAAAGCGAGCCAATCAAGAAGTTTTAGAGGAATTCACACACTTGTGTGAGGAGGTGCAAGAACGACAAGGCATAAGAGAAGAATTTTGCCAATATTGGCAAATGATGGAGAAAATGCAGCAATTCATCCCAGTTAATATGGGTTCTTGGTTTGATGGCTCACAAACATTCCCGGGTCAATTTCCACCGGATCCTTCATCACCTGCAACAATTTGAGTTTTCAATTGTTACTTTTTGTTGAATATTACAATTTAGTCAACTTTATATATTTTTAACTTTTTATTTGAAAACTAACATATATAGTTCTATAATATATTTGGTTTGATATATTTGTGTGATTTCAATTAATTACATTTACAAATTAATATTTATGTTTTTAGAATTAAATTTTAAAATGTCTTAGATAAATTAAATATTAATTACTTTAGGCGAAAACTCATATTTTATCACACTATATATTAGGCAACAAAATGTCATATTTTGTCGCTATATACTTTAAGCGACGCACACAATTATGACGTTGCTACTAACTTTATGCAACAAAAATGCACATTTCGTCGCGGTATATCATAGGCAAGCAAAATTCACATTTCGTCGCAGTATACGTTAGGCGACACAAACACAAATCTCATCGCGGTATAGTGTAGGCGATACAATAGAGAGTACATCGCTATTAACTTTACAAGACGACAGTTAATATTTCACCGATAAATAGTTTTAGCGACGAAAATGGTATAGGCGACAGTTTTTTGGTTTATCGCCAGATTTAGTGACAAATTTTAACAAATCGTTGCCTAAAATAACGCGCGACATGCCTAATGTGACGATCGTGGCGACGATTTTCTTCCGTAGTTAAACGTATATCGTGACGATTTTTAGGTTTTTAGCAACGAAAAAATTCGTAGCTAAAAGCCCTTTTTGTTGTAGTGAATCAACTACAATCTATTTTAAAACTAGCAAATTATATTTTATTAATATTTAAAATTTAAAATCAATATTAAAAATTGCATTCAAAAACTATTTTTGTAAACTATAGGTTAAACATACTTTTTTGTTTTTGTTTAAAATAGAAAATTAGAAACATGCTTTTCAAATGAATTTTATTTTTATTCAAATAAATTTAAGATTATTCTTCTAAGGGCTACCATGAATCAAATTTGTGAGCAAATGTTTCATTTATGTAATTTTACTGAAACCAAAAAGCTACTCAGCCGCCACTAACTTGGAAAACTACAGTATACATGTCCTCCTATTGTCTATTGAATTATTTGAATTTAAGCTACAATCTAATGGAAATGGCTACAGAAGCAAATCATAGCCACAAATCGCATGGCTATGGCGCAAACTTAGATTGTAGACATGATTGATGGCTATGACTTCAACCCCATATTGCAAACTGCGATCTAATGGTTGTAGGCACCACTACAACCATTTTCAATTTTATTTTATTTTTTTACATTTTCTTAATTATTTTAAGAATAATTTATAATGTTATTTTATTTTTTAAAACAGTTATAGAAATTAAATTAATATGAATTTCTTAAAAAGTTTTTTTTTTTTTTTCCCAAATTTCTATTATTTGAATTTTCAAATTTAGTATTTAATGGTTACAACTTTAAAATATAATTTCAGATTTTGTAAATATTTTTTTCCTTATATTTTCCAATTTTATCTTCTATTTTAGAAATATTCTTGTTTAATCTTCCTTTTGGTATGAAACGTCAATTTTATCCTCCTTGACTAGACCTGGCAAAACGGGTGGGTGGGCGGAGATGCGGGCGGGTAAAGCGATGCGGTGAAAGCAGGTGCGGGCCTTATACGGGTCGATATATACGGGTCCAATATTTTGGACCCGTGCCCTACCCTATACGGGTACGGGTGGACCCGCGGGTGGACCCGTTTTTTCTCTCTCCAGATTTCAGTTTTGACGTTTCACCCCTAACAGTTTTCAATTATGACAATTACACCCCCAAAATTCCTGCAGTTTTAATTTTTTATATTTACACCCCCTAAATCAACTACTCTAAATTCAATTCAATTAAGAATATAAACAAATATGAACCAAAATAAAAAAATAACACATAAACAAACAATAACATATAATACAAAACTACAAATACCAACCAAAACAAACAAATACAAAATCACTAATACACAATTACACATAAACAAACCAAATAAGTCAATAAACTATAAATACCAATTAAAATAAACAAATACATAATCCAATATTCAACAAAAAACATTCTTAGGACAGCAAATGTTCATTCCACAGTGGGCATGATAGAGTCTCTTGATTCCACGGTCTCGAGATCAGTCAATGGCACATCAAGATCATCATCCGAATCATCTTTCACCTCATCATCTATAAAACAATGATCAACTACAAATATTAATAAATGTAAATAATAAAATATACGAAATATTATGTTAACATGTTACAATTGGTCTATTTCATAATAGATTCTATGTAGCAATTATGCATAAGTGAGTTATTTATAGATTGATTAATGTTAAATTATAAATAGTCCACCTAATTACTGATAACATGAACTTGAAATCCCAGATTTTTCACCATTATGAAACTAAAGATAACTAAAACCAGCACTAACTAAACTAAGCCTAACACAACCCTTCTGCTGAAATGAGTTTGCAATTCTATTCAAAATATCAGCAGAACACATTGGTATCTACAACTTCATTGTGTTTCACGTTCCACATTTTCCAAGCAACCAAACAAAGTCTACGCTCCAAGGACCTATAAATGATCATCTTAATCACAAAACTACAATTAAAGTTCATCTGCTCAAGAATTTCGCTCACTTTCGATTAGTGTCATTTTTTTTTTTTTCATTTCAATCATCAAAAACCCATAAAGAGAACACATAAACAAGATCCATTGCTATTCTACTCTTTCCAATTCATTTCCATAACTTTCCTCCACTTTCTAAGTAACCAAACAACAAAATTTAAAACCAAGCACAAACTGAAACATAAAACTATACCAACCACAAAAAAGAAAACCAAGCAAAATTCATTCCAAAAAAAAATTCATTATCACTAAAGTACGAATTTAAAAAAGATCCCATTGGTTTCCAAAACCATCAAAAACTTCTCTTAAACTATGATAATCATCATAAATTCCCCTAAGATCACCCCAAACCTCTTTAAATCTCATCAAATTAACCATAAACCTCTCTCACAAAGGGACCTATTTGTCAATTTTCCAAACCATAAGGGTCCATCAAAGCGTACCAAACCAAACATAAGCAACTATGAAAGAAACTCAAACAATTCTTCCTAAAAACTCTTCATTCGAGTAAAAATTCATTCGCTTCCCAAAAAAATAAAAAAATAAAAAATAATAAAAATAATCGAAAAGGATTTGTTTTTGAAGAAACCTGTTTTTGCCGAACTTCGCTTCTGATCTCTCTCTGAGCCTCTATTTCGTTACCGAAGTGACGAAGTGACAAATATTAATCGAAGAAGACTGATGAGGCGATGACTGATGAGAGGCGAGTGACGCGATGCGGCCGCGATCGAGGCGAGAGATCGAGATGAGATGTTCGGATGAGAGGGAGCGTGAGAGGGAGGCGTGACCGTGATTCGTGATGAATCTGATGACTGATGAGATGCGTGAGAGGGAGACGTGAGAGGGAGGCGTGACTGCGTGAGTGTGAACTGTGACTCTGTGAGAGGGATTCGTGATGACTGTGACTCTGTGAGAGGGAGGCGTCAGGCATGAGAGGGAGGCGTGAAGTCTATGATAAAAAATTAAAAACTTTTAGGGATTCATTCAGTTCAAAACAAAACAGAAGCCTTGGCTTATACGGGTGCCCACGGGTTCACCCGTATGACCCGTAATTTATTGGACCGGGTACGGGTACGGGTGACAAAAAAATGGGTTTAATTTATTGAACCCATACCCTATATTTTTTACCCGGGTACGGACCGACCCGCGGGTCCATACCTGTTTTGCCAGGTCTATCCTTGACTATAAGTTGGACTTTGGACATTTACTTATTTATTTATTAAAGCTTCTAATGTAATTAATTAAAAAATGTGGCCTATAACATTATCAAATAGATGTGATAATTGAAAAGAAATCGGTGCATAATTTATTGATAGTTACCCTAATATAATTTGATTCAAAATTTAATTGATTTATTACTCTTGACCACCACCAAACCATTTTAAAATAATTTTAAATTTATGATCCCGTTTAGGAGGCTTTCAAGTTGCAAACATTTTGTAAATAATTTCTTCAATAATAAAATAAATCACTTGATAAACAAATTTCTAGTAAAAATAAAATTTCATTGTTGATTTCTAGAATTATAGTGGATGGTTTTGTATTTTTATTTTTTTTAAATGGGAGAACGACTTATGCATACCCAAGGTTTGTCGAAACGACAAGTTGGTACCTAAAAGGTTTTGAAACGACAAATGGGTACCTTCCGTCATGTTTTGTTAGTGATTTTCGTTAGATAATAGTGAAAAGACTCAAATGCCCTTGAAAGTTTAATTTTTAGTTTTTTATAAATTTAAAAATTTCTAAAAAACCTCCTAGGTTTTCTAATTTGACTAAATACCCCAATATATAAAAATTTTATAAAATAACAAATACAACCCCGCCACCCACAGTGCCAGATTCCGGCCACCACCACCGGAATGTCGGCTGGCGATGTTATGACACGCACCGCTGGATCGTGTCGTAACACACCGATCCGCCTTTTCCTAACAAGATCCGCCACGGATCGGCCGGAAAAGGCCGCATCTACGCCTTTTCGGCCTTTTTCGGACGGCCGACGGCCGATCGCCTTTTCCTTAAGTGCAGTTGATCGGCGTGTTACGCACGCAGATCCGATGGGTCTGTGTCGTAACACAATTTTTGGCAAGTTTCGGCCTCGACGGCCAGATCTGGCCTTTTCCGGCCAGATCAGCCACGGATCTTGTCGGAAAATGAAAGATCTTCAGCGTTACGACACATCCAATGGATCTCGTGTCGTAACGCATTTTCGGTCGATTCGACAGGTGGTGGCGGAATTGCACGCGGGTGGCGGGGGTGTTTTTGTTATTTTATAAAATTTTTATATATTGGGGTATTTAGTCAAATTAGCAAACCTAGGGGGTTTTTTAGAAATTTTTAAATTTATAAAAATCTAAAATATTAAACTTTTAAGGGCATTTTAGTCTTTTCACTATTATCAAATGAAAATTATTAACAGAACATGACGAAAGGTACCTATTTGTCGTTTCAAAACCTTTTGGGTATCAACTTGTCGTTTCGACAAACCTTGGGTATGCATAAGTCGTTCGGCCTTTTTAAATCTAGTGTGTAAATGAGTTTAAATGATAAGGTCCTAAAGCAAAATTGTTCAACTTAAATAACCATTAATTTTTCTAAATATTCTTTCCAAGGAAAAATAGAGATGTTAAGAATTTCATCATTAAAGTTTTTGAAATAAATGTAATATATATGAAGTAAGTTAATTTTCTTTTTCAATAAAGAACGAAATAAAACATTCGTACCTTATCATTCAAGAAGAGAGATTTTGGCTCGGAAATATGAAGTTCACCCTCCTCACTATTTTCTTGGAAGCTCATATGTTTTGAAGTGAACTTCTCACAATCTATCACTATCAACTTTTTTAACATTGGCCATTTAGAAGTATGTATTCCAAGATAGAAAGTTGTAAGTTCTAGCAGATTTTGAAGCTGGAATGAGGTCACATTCGGAAAGACAAAATTGACAACTGCATTTACTCCTTCTTCTTTTGCAACAATCTCCTCTAAAACTTTACAATCCCGAATCTTTAGTTGTTGGAGGTTTTTGGCTATGGAAGACGGAAATGCATATTTTATGTTTCCACAATTCCACAAGAACAAGTGTGTCAAATTTTTATTAAAGAAATTTGGATGTTGGTTGTAGCAAATCTATGTAGAATTGACATCTTTGAATGCCTTATACTTCAAATTGAGGGAAATGTCCTATAAAAGTTAATAGTTGTTTCAATATAAAGTAATTAAAAAATAATAATTATTGTTTCTAATAGATTAGAAAAATGTGTCTTTTTGTAACTCTTAATAATTTCTTAAAGGCGTAGCCCAAACTAAACAAATAATAATATAATAATGTCATCCCCTAATCTACAACCATTTATTCAACTAAGGTCAATACTTAAAATTGTCTTCTTGTCTTCTTAGTGTTATGCATTTGTATGGATAAACTAACAAAACTTGCTTCATCCTACTATTACTTGCAATCTTGTAGCTAAAATATAATATTATTAAAAAATATAAAAAAAATGCAAAAATAAGTAAATACTTAAACTAATTACTTTTAAACATACCTATTTCTTGTATGCTTTTATCAAGATCATTCCCCTCATTCTCTACTTCCTTTATTTTCTCCCACTTCTCGTTAGTCTCATTGAAGCTCTCATAGTAGATTTTGCGTAACTTTGGTGTGCTTAAGATTTCTCGAGAGAGAGTCTTCATATTTGGGCATTCTCTTATAATTAACTCTTCCAAAGATGAGAAATTGAAAGAATAATTCCCAGAGTAGAAGCATAAGACATTGGGGCATTCTCTTATAATTAACTCTTCTAAAGATCGGAAATTGAAAGAATAATTCCCATAGCAGAAGCATATGAGACTTTTTAAGTCTTCAAGTGACAACTTCTTCAAATTATCAAAAACAATTTCAATACTTGTTGTTGCATCTCCCTCATTTTCTACTATTTCTATCACCATTTCACATCGCTTTACGCTCAGTTCTCTCAACTACACCAAGCTCCTAGCTGTTGAAGGTGTCATTAACTTCATCAACTCTCTACACTGACCTACATTCAGAACTTTAAGATTATGGAAAAAAAGCTAAGGATGGTCCTAGAGTGATCTGCATATGTTTCTCATCCTTTCCACATGAGAACATTTCTTCGTATCTACACCAAGCTAGTTGAAGAAATTCCAAATTTTCAAATCTCTGAAAGAGCCCAAGTGGAAAATTCGCTGACTCATCATATTCGATCTCACGAGTTTTAAATCGACTTTGCCATTTAATATGTCTCAACTTATTCTTTAAATACAAATCCTCCAAATTAGAGTTGATCTATAAATCCATTGAAACAAAAATCTAATTAGCTTTTTAATTATTATTCGAATAATGTAAAAATCTGTGGCTTCTAAACAGTACCCACTTTCATTATAAACGAAGATTTGTGGATCTTCAAACAGTAACAAATTAGATGATTGGTGAGAGAGAAGAATATGAAAAAGTGTTAAATCTCTTTTTGAAGGAAAATCTTAAAAAGTTAATTAATTTGATAATGTACAGTCACAGTCACCCCATGGTTTTTGTGAATCTCCTTGACATCATATCATTTTAAAGATTTGCTTCTTCACTTCTGCTTGTTGGATTCTTTTAGATTTTGGGCTTGTTAATTGGGCCTAAGCCCATTTTGTTCCCTCCATACTCAATCATCACCTTCCATTATTCTTGTTTCTTCCTTACTGATTTTGTTACGCTTTCCAAGTTTTTCTTTATATTTTAAATATGGAACCATTGAAATTGGTTTAAATTAACTGTGACAAAGGGTAATTGCATATCATTCTTTAATTTACTAGTCAAATTAATTTCATAAAAGACACTATTATCCTATGAAAACTAAACATGTTTTAAAAACTTGTCTGTTTTTTGGTGTGTATAGAAAAGAGGTGTCCATTTTTGTCATTCTCCGTACTATTATATGGGTATTTATGTCTTATAATTTTTTCTCTCTTAAATTTAATAATGGTAACTAATGTAATTTTATCCTTTTTGAACTGATTTTTTGCTCATCATGTCAAATAATTTTGAATTCGTGATCTCATTTCCAATCATAAGAAGGATCACTTGTTAGGCTTAATTTCTATTTTCTAGTAAAAATAAAGGGACTGTTATCAATTGAGGGATAATGTTTTAGAAAATATAAGAAAAAAAAATAAGTTCCAAAATAGTTTTAAAAAGGGATAAATAATAATAATTAAAAGATTTGTTATTTTTATAGTAATTAAAAAAAAAAAAGTAAATTAAGCAGGGGCCTTGGCCAGGCGCGCAGCACTTGCAAGTTGCAACTTGCAAGGCCAACCATGTTGTGAGAGGAGGGATTTGGTAGCTGCAATTTGTGAGTAGAATGACTTTGGTTTTGGGGAAGTATCAGTTGATAATATCTATATCTTCTCCAATACAAACTTAATGTATTAATAACAAAAGGTTGTCTTCCAATTGATAATATCCGAAAATAAAATCATATTGATAATTTCTAGTAAACATTTGATCATTTCTAGAATTATAATAGATGATTTAAACATAGTACTCTAATGAGTTTATTTGACAAGACTCCAATAACAAAATTGTCCAAATCCAACTAACCATTAATTTTTATTTCTTTTTTCTAAATTTTTGGTTTAAAAAAAAAAAAAAGAGATGTTAAATATCAGATTATTAAGTTCTAATTTATGTAATATATATATATATATATATATATATATATTTTTTTTCAATAAAGAAATAAACAAGAGACTTGTACCTTATGCTCCAAGCAGAGGGATTTTGGCTCTGGAATATGAAATGAATTTTCTTGGAAGCTTAGATATTTTGAAGTGAATTTTTTACATTTCATACCACCAACTTTTTAACATTGGCAATTCAAAAGTATGTATTCCAGGATAGAAAGTTGCAAGTTTTGGTAAATTCACAAGCTCCAAATGGGTAACATGCGGAAAGACAAAATTAACAGCAGCTTTTGCTCCTTCTTTCGCAACAATCTTCTCTAAAACTTCACAATTTCCTATCTCAAGGTTTTGTAGAGTCTGGAGGCTTTTGGCAATGGAAGATGGAAACACATATTTTATTTTTCCACAACTCTTTAAGATAAAACGTGTCAAATTCTGATAGAAGGAAGATAAAAGTGTTGGAAATTGGTTGTCCCAAATCTTTCTAGAACTAATATTGTTCAATTCCAAGGCCATCAAATTGGTGAAAATAACTTGCAGCCAAAGTTGATTGTTGTTTTAATAGTTACTCATATGAAAAAAAAAAAAAAATAATAATAATAATAAAAAATAAAAAACTAATAATTGATTCTTATGGATTTGTAGATGAATATGTCATTGATATAAACAATGTGTCTTTTGTCTCTCTAAAAAGTAATGAAATTTAACAGAAAATTAAAATCACTAGAAAAAAAAAACGCAAAAAGAGAAGAACAAATAATTCAATATAAAACTATGTGTTATCAAATAAGAATAAGCATAAGAAAAGACAAGAATATATAATATAGAAGTGCAAGAGGTTAACTTGAACCAAACCTTTTCATTAAAAAGTGGCTTGAGTTTGTTATCATCATCTGAAAATTCGGCAAATCGTAAGTGTTCAACATTCTTGAGAATTCATAATTCTTCTAAAGAGATGGTAGAATCATATTTAAATAATTCAATCATTCTTGAAAATTCATACCAATCATAAAAGTCGAGCCATTCATGTCCTATTGATATATTGCACCTTTTAAGCTCTCTAGGAAAGAAGTCTTTAGGCATCATCTTGTTATCCATAATATTTATTTCTAAACTAGTCAATTGAGATAAGTGCTTCAACTCCTCGAGTACTTCAACCTTCCACTGAACACTACATCCCATTGTATATAATTCTTCTAGTTGGGATAGTTTTGATATCAAATTTGGTGCAATAACTTTTAATTCCCAACAGTAGCTCAAATCTAAAATCTTTGACCCAATCAATTGACCCATTTGTGTAGACAACTCCTCAATATCAGTATTTCGCAAACTAAGGACTTTTAGCTGCTTAAGCTTTCCAATGATAGCAACATCTTCAATTTTGCTATTATCTAAACACAATGTTTGAAGGTTTGTAAGAAGATTAATTGATGACGGCAACGACGACTTTTGCATTCTAAATAAATTAAAAACTTTAAGCTTTGGCATCACCTTGAAAAACTCCTTAGGGATTTTGAAAGAAGAACCCCTAAGAAATTCAAGTTTTGGACAATCTAATGCTTCAGGCCAAAGTTGAGTAATAATATTATTACCAACTAAAGAGATAATTGTGCATTTTCTAAGTTGATCTTTATCCTTCCATTATCTTTCAATGTCATTTCTCTCTATAAATACATGGTGATATGTATATGCACATGTTAAAGCAACAACGCAAACAACGTCATGCATAGAAAATATTCCTTCGGTTCCACCATCAAGTAACAAGCAAGAGTCTTTGAGTTCCTTGACCACTGAATCTAAACTATTTCGTACTTGTTCTATTGTAAGGTTAGCTCCTCTAAGTATACTCAAACCAACGACATTCTTGAGCAAGTATAAAATGGAAGTATCGTTTTCCATTAGACTAGAAATTATGAAAGTTTTCTTGAGCTCATTATCTTCTAAATAATCGTAATTCAACTTAATCTTTGAATATTCATTTTCTAAAAGTCTTGTGAACTTTGCTAGGGAAGGCTGTCTTATTTTTCACAAAGCATCTTCCCATTGAGATTTTTGTCTTTTGCTCCTTAATGCTTTTGCTATAGTACAAATGACAATAGGCAAACCTCCACATTCTTTGCATACATTCTTTGGTAAAGAATTCAATTCAGGTGTTTCAATAACATTACCTGCACAAGAAGCTAAGATTATACTAATTGCATTTTCTATTCACATGGTTTTGGTTTAGAAACAAGAAAATTTCTAAGTGTTGTTATTTTCCCTCTAGCTATCTTATTAGACTTCTTTCTAAACAGAACCATAAAAAATATTTGAAAATCAAAATAAACTGCACTTAATTCCAAATAAAATTCCTTTCCAGTCTTACGTCTAAAATTATAGAAATACATTTGTCTTATCAAGAGCTTTAAGACAATATTTATAGAAAAGGAAAATAAGGTGATGAGAAATGAGGAAATGAAAAATAAAGCTGCCAAGTCAATTCTCATCACTGTGAATTTAGGCTGAAAATAATTAACTATCGCCATCTAATAAAACTAATTCAAATATTAATGAATATACTTTAAATTTAAGTCAGAAAGTAATGTTTAGGTCCATAACTATTATCCCCTGAGATTTCTGTTAACACTCAAACCCTTTGAGGTTTTGGAAATAACAACTGTACCCTGTTGATAGACAGCCATTATAAAACCCTGAAAAACTAGAGTGAAGGGCAGAGAAGTATTTCAATGTATTAAATAGGATAAATAAAACCCTAAAAATCTTATTCCTTCACGCTTTCTTACCGCCACACCCCCACTCCCATTCCCATTAAACCCATCTTCTTCCTCGAGAAAACTCAAGCAAGAGGCAGTAAATCCCCTTTTCTTCTTCCTGGCCGCCTCACCTTCAAATTCAAACAGCGACACCTTGGGTGGTTTTTTTATTAATCAATTTGGGCTAGGGAGGTTGTTTTAAACCTGGATGGTTTTGTTGTGGCTGATTTTTGGAAATAGAAGGTTGTTTTCTTGTAATTGATGGTAGTGGATTGGGGTGGTTGACAGTGGCGAAAGACCTGTTGTGCTGTGGTGGCAACCTGTGGTTGATACTTGATATTATTAAGGACCTAACCGATACTTTCTAATTTTATTGCATCAAATGTACTTAGGCTAAACCTCATGGACCAAAATGGATTTGCCTCAGGAAACAGTACAGATTTTGTTAGAGTTTAGTTCGAAAGATCAGTTCAAATAAAATTACACTAGCTTGTAATTAGAAAATAGCCCTATGTTAGAATTGTTTCTGTATATGGAAATTAAACATAAAAATTTTAATTTTCAGAATATTTAATTAGAGAATAAACAAAACTTATGTCAAATGAATTTTGAAAAAAAAAAAATTAAATTAAATTAGATTTCTTGTTTTTAATGTGACGTTACGGAGATCATTCAATTTTTCCCCTAAGCCAACACTACTATTCTATCAACGGAGTAATTATCCAGATTTTGAAAATATTTCAAGTTATTACTACTTTTATCTTTTTATTTATTCACGTCAAATCATAACACAAATTTTTACTTGCCATTTTCTTGAATAGACTCCAAGCTTCTTTTTTATTTAAAATGTTCATCTTGAAATTATTTGTGTAACCCATCTTCTCCAATACATCTACATTTCTTGTTGTCATCAATATTTTGCTTTTTCCACGATCAGCTCCGAAAGGAATTCCAAATGTCTTCAACTCTAACTCTTTTCAAATATTATCTAAAATAAAAGGATATTCTTCTCCATCATTCTAGAATATAACTTACTTGCTCTTTCACTCTCATCTTCCTTTTCATCTACGAATCTGAGACTTAGCTTCTTTGCAATTGTTGTTTGAATCTTTGTTATATCATAAGTTTTTGTTACCTGCAAGACAAAGAACCACAAAATAAACAAAATACAATAAGAAAAAGATAATTTTAAACAAATATCTGTGCTTTTTTTTTTTTAAAAAAAAAAGATATTTATCTATTAAAAAAATAACTTAATAAAAAAGTAAACCTTAAAAGATAAAATGAACTAAGCTATATAAAATTATAAATAAAATAAAGAAAACAATGATTTCTTTCATAAAAAAGGAAGAAACAATATTCTAATGAATACTTTTTTCTCGTTAATTATAAACGTACAAGAGTCAAGTCTAATTAATTTGACTCAAATAAAATCAATGATATAAATGAAATACTAATAATCATCACTCCGAATAAATATCGTAATATAATGTAGTGAAACCCCTTAGTTTAAACATTACCTCAACAAAAACAATCTTGTCAAGAGGTTATCCTTCTCGGCTTTCCTACTAATTTCCTGCACAAGAGTGGTCTTGCCTAGACCACCCATCCCATAAACACCCATCATGTAGATATTCTCATCTTTTAATGCCTCCCATACATTCTTCTCAGTGGAGTTTCTTGATTCGAAAACCAAATAATCTTCATTAGATCTAAGCCATATCTCCTTGTGAATAGTAGGATGGGAAACTTTATCGGATCTTTCTTCTTGCTGGAGGAGTGGACCAATATTATCCACCATTAATTCGGATGCTGCCTTTCTATTTTGGTAGCACGTCTTCCAGTCAGTGCCAATTGAACTTTGGTTTTGAATTAACTCCTCTGCTTTAACAATGATAGAGTCAACATCCTCTAGCCACTTCTTCACATCCTCTTCAGTCTATTCCACATTGTTTTTAGCCTCCTCAACCTTACGCTGCACTTTGCGTCTCTCATTCTTCAGCTTCAAAACATCATCTCCGAGCTTGTCAAAATTCTTCTTGCAGTCGGATTGTTGAATATTTGAGTAGGAAACTTTATCGAATCTTTCTTCTCGCTGCAGGAGTGGACCAATATCTTCCACCATTAATTCGGATGCTGCCTTGCTATTTTGGTAGCGCGTCCTCCAGTCAGTGCCAATTAAACTTTGGTTTTCAATCAACTCCTCTGCTTCAACAATGATAGAGTCAACATCCTCTAGCCACTTCTTCACATCCTCTTCAATCTTTTCCCCATTGATTTTAGCCTCCTCAACCTTACGCTGCACTTTGTGTCTTGCATTCTTTAGCTTCAAAACATCATTTTGGAGCTTGACAAAGTTCTTCTTGTAGTTGGATAGTTGAATACTTGAATAGGAAACTTCATCAAATCTTTCTTCTTGCTGCAGGAGTGGACCAATATCATCCTGCTTTAATTTGAATGCCTTCTTGCAATGTTTGTATTGGGTGATGCAGTTGCGGTGCAATCCCTTGAAACATCGATGGTTTTCTTCTTTCCCTTCAATCAACCTTTCTGCTGCAGTAATGGTATTGTTCACCTTAGTCTGCCAGTCCTTAACGCTCTGTTTGATCTCTTCCCCGTTTATTTCAGCAGCATCAACCTTAACCTACACTTCGTCTCTTGTATTCTTCAACTTATCAACTTCTTTTTCAAGATGTTTGAAATTGGAATTGTAGTTGTACAAGTACATAAATCGACGCCCAATCGGAGCAGCCAAACACTTGCCAACTTGGAGAACAGCAGCCAAGACACTCGAAATATTCCCGACACGGTCCACCATTTTCAATCCTTTGACAAATTTAAAAAACAGAAGGCAACGAAAGAAAATGAAAATAAAACAGAAATAATAACAGGACAACTAGGGTGCAAACTCAAATAACAGAACAAGAGTAAGAAAAAATGCTGATACAGAGATTTTATTTTATTTTTGGTTAAGAAGAAATAAGGGAAAGGTTTTTTTTTTTTTTTTTTTTTTTTAAAGAGAAATAAAGGAACGAGAGAGAAGTGAAAAATCAAGGCTCCGTTTGGTTTATTATTTCTACTCATATTCCCAATCCTATTCTCCAAATATTGTTTGGCACATTATTCCAGAAATATTAGCTTTTTTTAATTACTTTTAGACCCCTTAAGTTTATTAATTTCATTAAATACCCCTTGAAAAAAAGTTTAAAAATTAACAAAAACACCCCTGCTGACCCATACTTACGAGATTCCGGCAATCACCATCGGTGGTAGTCGGAATCTGCCACAACAGTGAATTACCGATCGAAACTAGCTGGTAATTTCTCGATCTGCCTTTTCCGCCTCTAGATTGGATCTAGCTGGAAAAGGCAAGATCAGGCCGTCAGTGACGGCCAAAGAAATGGCTGTCATTGACGGTCAACAACAGCTAAATCTTGGTCATCGTTGACCAACAACGATGGCCATATCTTTGGCCATCGCTGACGGCCAAAGATGGACTTCTTTGGCCATTTTTCAGCCATATCTAGCCATAGATCTAGCCTTTTCCGGCTAGATCCGTGGTGGATCTGGTTAGAAAATGCCATAGCGACACCATACCGGCCAGATCCGACCAGTATGTGTCATTACACAATTTTTCGGTTAGATTCCAATAGTGGTGGCCAGAATATGGCACTGCGGGTGGTGGGGGTCTTTTTGTCATTTTATAATATTTTTATATATTGGGGTATTTATTAAATTAGCAAACCTAGGGAATTTTTTTTTATAAATTTTACCTTGTAATACTCCTCTATTCAACGATCCAATACTATCCCCAAAATTCTATCCAAAATAATAAACCAAACGCACCCCAAGCTATCTGGCTTCAAAGTAAAAATATATTTAGTGGAGGTTTCTAGTGAAAGTATGTTGTAGTGATTTATGAAAGATTGAAAGAGAGATGAAAACTGAAGAAGAAGCAAAGAGATAACCGTGGACATCAATCAATTGATGATTGTGGAGACTCACCCACCACGTGAACATCTATACAAGTCCAAAAGATTGAAAGGAGGAAGAAAAGAAAAGACGAAGAAAGCACTTGAGATTAGCTAGAGTGACAAGATGTTGTTCAGACTTACCAAATTGAAAATGTAAAATTTGTTAACATGTATAAGATTTTCCGTACAACAAAGTTTGTTGTACAAACCTTTCAATAGGATGTTCAACGTTATGATAATCTTATCCTATTATCTATGTCATTGGTCAGAATAATACTGAAACTACAAAAATTTATAAAATATCCACCTTAGGTGATCATAGGGTCCTCACAATCAAGATTTAAAATACTTGATTCTCTCATCATAGTTCTATCATTCTAAGTACGCAAATCAATTCATAAAATAATGTGTAACATGATATAGTAAAATATGTCTTTATTGATTATTAATATGATATTACAAAGAGTTAATTTATATATGATATTACAAAGAGTTAATTTATACATTGGCTCTAAGACACTTAC
The DNA here is from genome assembly GCA_026225825.1 of Pistacia integerrima. Lineage (NCBI taxonomy): Eukaryota > Viridiplantae > Streptophyta > Magnoliopsida > Sapindales > Anacardiaceae > Pistacia > Pistacia integerrima. Next base: position 27,085,697 of record CM047748.1, read on the forward strand.
ACTAACAAAACGTTGTTCTTGGCTGATACCACTTATTGAGAACATTATAGAGAGCCTACTGGTCACATACAGAAGACAATTTGAGGTTTATAATGAGTAAGAAAATTTCGTCCTTTGTGGAGAAAATGGTAATTTTGTCTTTTAGGAGAAAATGGTATTTGATAATTTTGCTATACAATTAAATTTGTTGAAGTTGTTCTCTAATTCCAATATTTATATTGGAATTGAATATATATATATATATATATATATATATATATATATATATATATATATATATATAGAGAGAGAGAGAGAGAGAGAGAGAGAGAGAGAGAATTTTAATAAATATATATATATTTATATATAAATATATATTAATTAAGTTTACTTATTAATTAAATAATTACCATAAATTGGTTATTCCACTTAGGAATAGGGTTAATTTTATTCCAAAGTGGAATAGGATTATTCATGCTATATAAGCATGAATTAAATTAGGTTTTATTACCCTAATTTTAATTGTGCCATCCCTTGCTAATTGAAGAGAGAAAATTCTCTCAATTCAATTTCAATTGTTTAACCCTCAAACAATCTTTTTATTTCTAACAAAGTTAAATCGGTTGTGTGTGTTATTGTCTTCGTGTGGATTGTGATGAGTGCTGGAAATGCATATATATTTAGTGATTTGGGGATGAAATTGTAAGGAATTTATGGTTTAATACATTATTTATGATGATTGCGGCCAATCAAACCATAGGAAGGTAAAACCGTAATTTTGACATGCAAAGTTAAGTCTATTAGGCTTATTAAAAGTTTGTGTAATGTATTTAATATGTTTATACAATGATGGATATTATAAAGCTGTTTGTTGGTGTTTCTGAGAGAGTTGAGTAGTAGAAATAAATGCTAATAATAGATTTCTTGGATTCACACAAAAGAGAATGTTTGTTTGTAATAGGAAGTCACTGATGAGTGCAATGAACTCTCTTAGTTGTTTTCGCCTCTTACGTAAAAATAACCAAAATCCTTTACTGTGCTACGACATGTGGCACTCATGCAGACATGCTTGTTGCATGGCCAAGGTTGCACTCATGCAACATCTTAGCTTGTCAATGGTTATTTAACTTTTTACAAGTAAATGTCTTCACGATAGTAGAGAACCATATGTGAGAATATATAAATTTGCTCAACATATGGTAGTAGTTGGGTGTTGGAGTCATGACAGTGACTCTATTTTGGTGATAAAAATACCTCATGTATGATTAAATTGAAATATATTGAGACAATTAAAGAATTTATGAATTTATTCACGAAAATCGCTTCCTAATATTTTTCTTATGAATTTAACGTATTTGAAATGATTTTGGAAAGGATGTGAGTTGATATTAGGTTGTGGTTTATGGATTATGGGTGATTTTGTCTCATTTATGCTGTTTAGGGGGTAAACTGTCATATTTATAATGGTCAATTTTGTCATTTTTCAATATGCAGGGACCAAATGGATATTTGCCACAATGTGTATAAATTTTCAGGTGAAGGTCGTGAAAAGGGGGACGCGCCAGAAAACCCAAAAAAACCCTAGCCTCTCACCGGAGTTTGGTCGCCGGCCGGCGACGTTTCATCTTCTAGGCCGGCCACCCTTCACCTTCCATCGGTGAACCTCCACTCGCCACTTTGAGACGCGATTTGTGCTACCGCGACGCTTCACATTCCGTCGATACGACGTCTCACATTCCAACCGAGATTTCGGTTTCTGACGACGGTTAGGCTCCCCAGGACCTGATCTTCCTTCCCCACGGCCAGATCCAGCAATTCTAAGCTTCAACCGCCGCAAAAACTGTCGGAATCCTCCAAATCACCGCCGCGCCTCTTCATCTTCCAACAGAGAACTTGCTCATTTCGGACGACCTTTCACCTTCCCAAGACCTGATCTGAACTCCCCATCACCAGAGCTTTCCATCGGTACCTTCGGATCCCATTTCCGCCACCATTTTCCAAAAGACCCGCCAAAAAATTAACGTTTTTCGACGAGTGTGACTGTTCGTATTCCGGGTTGTTCGTTGGTCTTTTTTGCCCCTTCTTCACATCATATCGCTGTCGGTTACCTCCTTTCCGCCATGATCAGCTTCGTTTCCACCATTTTAGCCTCCGTCATCACTACCATGAGCGGCTGAGTTTCCAATTATCTGTTACGGCATAGGCGAGATTGGGATTGACTCCATTGCTCTTCTCATCAGCTCTCAACTAGTTGGATGAGCCCGAATTTTGGATATTTGGTTAAGTTTCTTGTATTCAGATTACATTTGTTTTCGTTTCAGTTTGTTTGCGATGCTTTAATATTATTCTGATGCTCAACGTGTTGAATTGATAATGTCCATTGAGAACGTTTATTGATATATAAATTTTTGCATAATTGAATATCGGTTTGAGATTATTGAATGTTGATTATGACTTTAAATTGCTTCAGTACTGATGGCAATCAAGTTGTAGTAGCGTTTAATATCATTTCTACTAGGAATGCATTTGTTGTGTAATTAATTGATTGGATGATACAGGTTGATAGGTTGTACTTGTTAACGTTGTACAACTAGTGGTGTTTAAGGGTTTAGTGTTTTTCGGTTAGTCGATGATAGTCTTTAACCAATCGATCTGTAACTAAGACGACGGGGAGATAGGATAGATTATACCTAGATTGCCAGGAGATATTTTTATTAATTTGCCTAGCCTTGTAGGTTTAGGAAATTGAAGAGCGAGGAAAGGAATTGTAAGAGTTGGTCTTGAGTCAAATCGAACCCCGTAGCGACAACTCTTTTAATATTGTGTTTTAGTTAGCAATTTATTTGATGCTTTTAATTTCTTGCAATTAATTAGTTTCCTTAGTTTTAATCAATCATTTTGCCAATTTCTCTTTCGTTAACTCAAACATGCAATAGGTCATTAGTTTTGCTCTCTGTGGATTCGACCATGCTTACCACTAACTATGGTATTTAGGTTTAATTTTCTTACCGTGACGACTGGTTCAACAAAATTTTGGCGCCGTTGCTGGGGAGCAACGTGCTTTTGACTTTTTGTGTGTTTGGGTTGTAAATACTTTAAGTTTAATTTTTTGCTGCGTTCTTTAATTTTCATTGGGACAGTTTCATTCGTGTTTGTTTTTATTTTGCAGGAAGATCGCAATTGGGGAAACGGTGCAGTGTGTCATGTGTATCAAAGTTTAAGCGTGACCCGATTGTAATATTTTTTAATCTTTTTAGCTTTAGTTCTTGTTAATCATTTGTGTGATGTTTGCATGTTTCGTGTTCATTTAGTTTGCATGTTTGTATTAGTTTTGCATATTTTTTTTTTTATTCATAGGATTTAGTTTTTGATTTAGTAATAATTTCTTTTTGTTTGATTGTTAGTTTTAATTTTTTTATTATGTGGATTTTTGTTTTTTAGGGCGTTATCATGTTTAGCTTTATTTTTCTTTATGTGTGGTTTTTGAATTTTCTTTTAGTTCTTTTTCGTTTAATTTTGATGTTGTGGTTGTTGGTGGAACCTTTGGTATACTTGTTGATAAATGCTTGGTAGATAGTCGTATCAACCAATTTTAGTACCCTTGGATTTGAAAATAGAAAGCACGTAGGATGAATGATAATCTGTATCCCATGCACAACCATCTAGCTTCTAAGATTCCTATCATAGGGCAGTCGCCGAGGAATGGTGGCATTCATGAGTTTTCTCCTTTGGATGATATAGACTCCAAGTTGGAGTCTTTAGCCTATCAATTTGACACATTCATATCCATGCAAGGGCAAGCTTCTAGGCAACCACCTCCCGGTAGGACAAGTCAAGATGTCTTTTCTATGCCTTCAGACCTTTTAGCTGTTAAGTACACATTTGAGGAACCAGCTCCCTACACTTTTGAGGAGCAAGTGCAAGATGCACAAGGTTTCCAAAGACGGAATGATCTGTATTCGAACACATTTGATAGTGAGTGGCATAAGCATCCTCATTTTGCATGGAAGCAGAAAACAATCTCAGAATGTCTCCCCTAATATGCCATATAGTTCTTCCAATCAACAGGGCAATTATTGCATAATGTATTCGGTCCAACCACCCGCCCAAGCTAGGATCCCGCCCCCCATCCAGCAGCCTACTCTAAAGCTTGGTTCACTGGAATCAATGATGACTCAAATGCTCCAGGCCATGCAAGAACAAAAAGATGACATGAATGCTAGGTTTAATGACTTAGAGCAGTATTATCAGATATTACATTTCCATTCCCAATCTATTAGTAAGCTAGAGACCCAAATAAGTCAAATAGCTGAAGCGGTTTATAAGAAAAAGGAAGGTCATTAGCTGAGTCAAGTTGTAGATAATCCTAATGGTGCACCTCACCATATGGGGTGTCATGAACAAGCTAGACTTGAGAGGGAACTATATGATGAGTTTGGAGAGAAAGAGAGTTTAGATGGAAACCAAGCCGAGAGGAGTGAAAGAGAACCAACCATAGAGTTAGGTGTGCCGAGACATGAAAATGAGGAAGTTGGGGAGAAAGAACCATCCCCTACACCTGACATGCCGATAGAACCTTTTCCTGAATACCTAGAGTCTAAAAATGCATCCAAATTTAAGACAACCACTAGGATAGAGGAAATGGTCAAGCTGTTTAGACAAGGGCTAATTGGTATTCCACTTCTTGATGTCATTAAGCTCATACCTGCTTATGCTAAGTTCTTAAAAGACTTGTGCACATGGAAATGGTGTATTAAATTCAAATGTGCCTTCTTGGGACCTCGTGATACCCTACTTGTTGCTGAATGGCGGGGGTCATGTAAGGCATCACCAACGTTTCAACCACCTTGAACTTGATGTTTGCATTCAGTTTAGCTAAAGACTTAAAACTTAGCGCTGGTGGGAGGCAACCCACCTTTTTGAATGCTTCTTTATTGCTTATGTTTTCGTTGTTTTTGTTTTTGTAGGAATTTCCATGTTTGGAAACTCATTAACTAGTCCAAGGCTTCACTTATGCATGCTCCATGAACTCTGTTGGTGACAACCCTACCATTGTTCCTCAGGTTGTATCTCTCCAACTTATATGCTGTTATTGTTAGATTTCTTGTTTCTCAAATATATTGGACGATTTTAATGTTATTGATCATATTGCCATTTGAGAATTTGATGCTAAGTTGGGGAGGATGTTTGTAGTTGTGGGTCATTGAGGACAATGACATTTTAAGTTGGGGAGTGTTGATTGATTTTTATTTTTGTGGACTATGTTGTTGATCTTATTTTTGGGGAAGTGTTGTTGAAAAATATTGTTGGGAAGTGTTGTTGATGATGCTTTTGTGGAGATTGTGTGTTGAATGGATTGTGCATCATATTTTTGTGGCATGAGGATTTTTTTTTTTTTTTTTTTTGGTTGAAAATATGTTGAATCTTACTCTTGTAAGTCCAAAAGTGGTTAAAGTGAATTAAAGTGAGTTATTTCTAAAAATTTTCATGAATTCATGCATAATCACCATTTTAGAAGTAATTGAGGTGCTAGTTGAAAGATTTTGTGAGGTTTTTGAAAATGGTGTGTTACAACATGGTTTTAAACATTGAAATATTGGTTCTGTTTTGTGCTAGGTTTGTCCATAATTGTGGTTAGACACCGTTTTGTGTAAATGTCATGTGTTTTAGTGTTTATGCAAGTCTCTCACATACTTTACATGCCCATGGAGCAAAGTTTCATTTATTATCTTGCGTGTTTAAAAGTGCTTAAATGTTGCTTGATGATTTGGTTTTGATTTGTAGCCTAGTTGAGTACGCCCGAGGGGTGTTCTACACCTAATCCCTAAAGCTATCTAGCTTGGGAGCGATTGGCCTAAAGCTCGTTACATGGGTCCTCTAGAAAGCTTAAGAAGTCATTACATAGATCATGAGCTTTATAAAAAGAAATAAAGAAATAAAGCCTTGACTTGTAGCCTAGTTGGTTCGGGTGAGTAAGTTCGAGGAGTGTTCTACACTTAGTGCGATAGGAAAATCTTGATAGAAACTTTAGTTTTTTATTTAGGATTGTGTTGTTTGCTTGTTGTGTTCAAATTCTTCACTTTACCTTTTGATGAATGTCTTGGTTGTTGATGAATATGGTTGTGTATGGTTTTGTGAGAATGTTGAAAGAGTTCTTTTAACTTTACTTGAGGACGAGCAAAGAGTAAGTTGGGGAGTGTGTTAGAGTCATGAAAGTGACTATTTTGGTGATAAAAATACCCCATGTGTGATTAAATTGAAGTATATTGAGACAATTAAAGAATTTATGAATTTATTCATGAAAATCGCTTCCTAATATTTTTCTTATGAATTTAACGTGTTTGGAAGGATTTTGGAAAAGATATGAGTTGATATTAGGTTGTGGTTTATGGATTAGGGGTGATTTTGTCTCATTTATGTTGTTTATGGGGTAAACTATCATATTTATAAAGGTTGATTTTGTTATTTTTCAATATGCAGGGACCAAATGAATATTTGCTGCAACATGTATAAATTTTCAAGTGAAGGTCGTGAAAAGGGGGACATGCCAGAAAACCCAAAAAACCCGTAGCCTCCCACCGGAGTTTGATCGCTGGCCTGCAACGTTTCATCTTCCAAGCCGGCGACCCTTCACCTTCCACTGGCGAACCTCCACCCGCCACCGTGATACGCAATTTGTGCTACCGCGACGTTTCACATTCCAGCAAAGATTTTGCCGATACCCAATGACGGTTGGGCTCCCCAAGACCTGATCTTCCTTCCCCACGGCCGGATCCAACACTTCCAAGCTTCAGCCGTTGCAAAAACCGCTGAAATCTGCCAAATCGCTACCGCACCTCTTCATCTTCCAGCCAAGATCTTGCTCATTTCCGGCGACCTTTCACCTCCCCAAGACCTAATCTGAACTCCCCATCACCAGAGCTTTCCATCAGTACCTTCGGATCCCATTTCTGCCACCATTTTCAAGAAGACCTGTCGAAAAATTAACGTTTTTCGACGAGTGTGACTGTTCGTATTCCGGGCTGTCCGTTGGTCATTTTTGCCCCTTCTTCACATCATATCGCTGTCCGTTACCTTCTTTCTTCCATGATCAACTTCGTTTCCACCGTTTCAGCCTCCGTCATCACCACCATGAGCAGTTGAGTTTCCGGTTGTCTGTTACGGCATAGGCGAGATCGGGATTGACTCCATTGCTCTCCTTATCAGCTCTCAACTAGTTGGATGAGCCCGAATTTTGGATATTTGGTTAAGTTTCTTGTATTCAGATTACATTTGTTTTCGTTTCAGTTTGTTTGCGATGCTTTAATATTATTCTGATGCTCGACGTGCTGAATTGATCATGTCCATTGAGAATGTTTATTGATATATAAGTTTTTGCATAATTGAATGTCGGTTTGAGATTATTGAATGTTGATTATCACTTTAAATTGCTTCGGTACTGATTGCAATCAAGTTGTAGTAGCGTTTAATATCATTTCTACTAGGAATGCATTTGTTGTGTAATTAATTGATTGGATGATACAGGTTGATAGGTTGTACTTGTTAACATTGTACCAACAAGTGGTGTTTAAGGGTTTAGCATTTTTCGGTTAGTCGATGATAGTCTTTAACCAATCGATCTGTAAATAAGACGATAGGGAGATAGGATAGATTATACCTAGATTGCCGAGAGATATTTTTATTGATTTGCCTAGCCTTGTAGGTTTAGGAAATTGAAGAGCGAGGAGAGGAATTGTGAGAGTTGGTCTTGAGTCAAACCGAACCTGTAGCAACAACTCTTTTAATGTTGTGTTTTAGTTAGCAATTTATTTGATGCTTTTAATTTCTTGCAATTAATTAGTTTTCTTAGTTTTAATCAATCATTTTGCCAATTTCTCTTTCGTTAACTCAAACATACATTAGGTCATTAGTTTTGCTCTTTGTGGATTTGACCCTGCTTACCGCTAACTACGGTATTTAGGTTTAATTTTGTGACCGTGACGACCGGTTCAACATTGGCTGATTAGTAATTATTTAGTAGGCACATGGGTGGCGGATGGCCTTCCCCTTAGTTGTTAAGATTTAACATAATTATTGATCCATTTGATTAGTTATTGTTTGGTAAGGTTGGCCACTCCCATAATTCATCTTTGGACCAAAATCATGGTTATTTCTTATCACTAAACGCCATAAACGTTTTGTTTTATTTTTTATGTTTAATTCATTTTCATTATGTTATGTTTTATTTTTAATTTTTTGTGGTTTTTATATTTGACTTGAGGAATTACTATCCATTTAAATACAGAAAAGGGAGTATTAATTTGTACCTAAAAGACAATTATTTTCTCACATCGACTTTTAATGATTCTTTTGTTGTTTCAATTATATTTTTATTTAATTAAACATCAACTTATGGATTTTTTATTGAAATTGTGAAAATATGTAGGCTTCGTTTGTTTCGCTTTTGCGAATACTATTTTTAGTATGTAAACCCCGCGTTATTATTCCAATGCCCTAAGGTATGAAATTTACCTTTCAAGTAATTTTCTTTTTTTGAATGGAAGGGTAAAATGATCATTTTACATGCATTTCGAGATGTGGCCATTATAAAGGGTAAGGGGTGATGTCATTGAAGAGAAATGAGGGTAGAATGGTCATAAAGTTGATTGATATGGTTAAATGGTATAAATGGTAACCAAAGGTATAATGGTATTTTCATACAAATCCATATGAAATAAGTATCCATAAAAGTGCACCAAGGGTAAGTTAGTCATTTACCTAATGGGATTTCTTAATTGTTAAGTGTTTTAAAGAAATCAAATGGCATTAAATGAGTGTTAATCTTTATGTTGTGTTAGAAATGACCAAAACGCCCTTATATGAAAAATTTATGCCAAATGACTCTTATGTCTAACTTTTGTTGACCAATCACATTAGAGTAACAATGGAATGAATATTTAAAGGTTTAAAGAGAGAGTAGTCGGCCTTGTACACCCCAAACATATCATCTTCTTCTTCATCATCTCTCAAATCCGCCATAAAAGCCACTAATCCAAGCATTTTATTCTCAAATTTTCATAAGATTTCAAGTTGATTTTCAAAGGAGATCACCATCCATATTTAAATAACTTCAATTTTAGGGTTTAAGGTAGGGGTGAGCGGTTCCGGGTACCCTGTATTTTCCGGGGGAACCGGAACCGGAACCACACAGTGCAGGTTCCCAAAAAAAGGAACCGAAATCGGAACCGCACAGTACAGGTTCTTCAATTCAAGGAACCGGAACCTAAAATGCAGGTTCTGGTTCCTTTCTAGGGTACCCTGTAAAAAATCAATTACCCCCTACTAGTTTAAAAAATAACAAAAACACCTTATAAGTTTACAAATACACCCCTAACAAATTTTCATTATTCATTCATTTGTGTCCAATGTAACTCATAACCTGTAATCTCTAAGCAACACTTGAATTGAATCAATTCATCACAATTCAAATAAAATTCGTCAATCAAAACCAAAACACAAATAATTATTCATCACAATTCACATAAAATAAATTATTAATATTTATTAATTTATTAATTTAATGTTATAATTGGTCAATTGGGTATTTATAATATACCAAATATAATTTAGTAAATTTAATATTAGAAACTAGTAATGTTATAATTAAATAAGTGATCATACTACAATGTAAATTGTAATGTTATAATTAATTAAGTGATCATACTACAATGTAAATTGTAATATTATAATTAATTAAGTAATATACTATTTAATTATAATGTAATATTATAATTAATTAAATTTTTAATAATTTAATTAAGTATTGTAATATTGTTTATAATAGAATGTTATAATTAATTAAATAATCATACCATAAATTTATAATATAATGTTATAATTAATAAAATTATAATAATTTGATTAAGTATTGTGTAAATTAGTAAATTACTAATGTTTATAATATAATGTCATAATCAATTAAGTAATCATTTAATTATGTAATGTTATATTAATTATATGATCATACTATAATAGTATAATGTAATGTTATAATGAATTAAGTAATCATATACTATAAATCTATAATTTAATATTATAATTAATTAAATTTCAAATCATTTAATTAATATACTAATGTTTATAATGGAATGTTATAATTGCTTAAGTAATCATATTATAAATATATAAAGTAATGTTATAATTAATTAAATTTTTAATCGTTTAATTAAGTAATGTAATAGTATAGTAAATTACTAATGTTTATAATGTAATGCTATAAATTCATAACTAATTAAGTAATTATGTGATCATTTAACTATATAATGCTATAATTAAGTAAGTGATCATAATATAATGTAATATAATAATATTATAATTTAATTGAGTAATTATTTAACTATAATATAATGCTTAATTAATGTTTATAATGAAATGTTTATAAGGTAATGTTATAATTAATTAAATTTCTTATCATTTAATTAAGTATTGTGCTAATGTTTATGTAGTAAATTAGTAATTACTAATGTTTAAAACATAATATCATAACTCACAATCAATTAAGTAATCATTTAATTATGTAATGTTATATTAATTATATGATCATACTATAATAGTATAATGTAATGTTATAATGAATTAAATAATCATAATATAAATTTATAATTTAATATTATAATTAATTAAATTTCAAATCATTTGATTAATATACTAATGTTTATAATGGAATGTTATAATTGATTAAGTAATCATATTATAAATATATAAGATAATGTTATAATTAATTAAATTTTTAATCGTTTAATTAAGTAATGTAATAATATAGTAAATTACTAAATTACTAATGTTTATAATGTAATGTTATAAATTCATAACTAATTAAGTAATAACTATAATGTAATGTTTAATTAATATTTATAATGAAATGTTTATAAGGTAATGTTATAATTAATTAAATTTCTTATTATTTAATTAAGTATTGTGCTAATGTTTATGTAGTAAATTAGTAATTACAAATGTTTAAAACATAATATCATAACTCATAATCAATTAAGTAATCATTTAATTATGTAATGTTATATTAATTATATGATTATACTATAATAGTATAATGTAATGTTATAATGAATTAAGTAATCATACTATAAATCTATAATTTAGTATTATAATTAATTAAATTTCAAATCATTTGATTAATATATTAATGTTTATAATGGAATGTTATAATTGATTAAGTAATCATATTATAAATATATAAGGTAATGTTATAATTAATTAAATTTTTAATCGTTTAATTAAGTAATGTAATAATATAGTAAATTAGTAAATTACTAATGTTTATAATGTAATGTTATAAATTCATAACTAATTATGTAATTATGGAATCATTTAACTATGTAATGTTATAATTAAGTAAGTGATCATAATATATAATGTAATATAATAATATTATAATTTATATGAGTAATTATTTAACTATAATGTAATGCTTAATTAATGTTTATAATGAAATGTTTATAAGGTAATATTATAATTAATTAAATTTCTTATAATTTAATTAAATATTGTGCTAATATTTATGTAGTAAATTAGTAATTACTAATGTTTAAAACATAATATCATAACTCATAATAAAATAAGTAATCATTTAATTATGTAATGTTATATTAATTATATGATCATACTATAATAGTATAATGTAATTTTATAATGAATTAAGTAATCATACTATAAATCTATAATTTAATATTATAATTAATTAAATTTCAAATCATTTGATTAATATACTAATGTTTATAATGGAATGTTATAATTGATTAAGTAATCATATTATAAATATATAAGGTAATGTTATAATTAATTAAATTTTTAATCGTTTAATTAAGTAATATAATAATATAGTAAATTAGTAAATTACCAATGTTTATAATGTAATGTTATAAATTCATAACTAATTATGTAATTATATAATCATTTAATTATGTAATGCTATAATTAAGTAAGTGATCATAATATATAATGTAATATAAAAATATTATAATTTAATTGAGTAATTATTTAACTATAATATAATGCTTAATTAATGTTTATAATAAAATGTTTATAAGGTAATGTTATAATTAATTAAATTTCTTATCATTTAATTAAGTATTATGCTAATGTTTATATAGTAAATTAGTAATTACTAATATTTATAATATAATAACATAATCAATTAAGTAATTATTTAATTATATAATGTTATAATTAATTATATAATCATACTATAATGTAATGTTATAGTGAATTAACTATTAAGTAGTCATACTATAAATTTTTAATGTAATATTATAATTGATTAAATTTTTAATCATTTAATTTAAGTTTGTACTAATGTTTATAATAAAATGTTATAATTGATTAAGTAATTATACTATAAATCTATAATGTAATGCTATAATTAATTAAATTTTTAATTATAAGTTAATTAATTAACTATTTAATTATGTTATAACTTATAAGTCAATTAATTAAGTAGTAATCAATTAATGTAATGCTATAATTAATTATACTATAAATCAATTAAGTAATGTTATAAAATTATAATTAATTAAGTAATCATTGAACTATAATGTAATGTTATAATTGATTAAGTATGATATTTAACTAGTAATTAAATTTATTAATGTTTATCAATTTATCATATATAATTAATTAATTACTAATTTATTATAGATATACTTAGAATTTGATAATTGAAGTAAATAACTAAATATATTATTACTCAATCAAATATACTATTTTATTCAAAAATAATTCTTTTAATAACATTAAAAATGTAAAACACTTTTAATTGGATCATAATTCCAATTATTCACTTAATTGGTCAAAACTTTAATATTAATGTATTATAATATATTAAAGCTTTTAATATGGTGTAATTTATATGTAATAAGTATAATTGTATTCGTATATTTATTTAATTAGGTTATTCTAAAAATTTAACTTTTTCTATTTTAAATTTTTTTATATGTAAAATGATAGAAACTCCCTCATTATTTACATTTTACAAATATTTCATTATAGTACAGGTTCCAAAATAGGTTCTAAACAGGTTCCAAAACAGGTTCCAAACAGGTTCAAAAATAGGTTCCAAAGTAGGTTCCAAATAGGTTCCAAAACAGGTTCCAAATAGGTTTCAAAACAGGTTCCAAACAGGTTCCAAAACAGGTTCCAAACCGGGTACCCCTTACAGGTTCCAAACAGTACCCTTTTTACAGGTTTTGGTTCCGGTTCCGGTTCCTCCACATGCAAGAATCGGAACCAGAACTGCATAGTAGCGTTTCCAAAAAATTGGAATCGGAACCTACCCGCACATTGCAGGTTTTGGGTAGGTTCCGGTTTCGATTCTGGTTCTTACCCCCGGTTCCGGTTCTACCCGCTACCCGTGCTCACCCCTAGTTTAAGGTGAGTTTCAAAACCCTAGTTGTTCTGATCTTTTAGTTAAAAGGGAAATTCATAAGTGGTTATGTGTATAAGGTAGAAAGGGTGAACCTTTGGAGCTAAGGAAGAGTGTCTTTGTGCTTTGAATACTAAGGTAAGGAAAAAAAAAATCTCCCTTATGACTACAATTGATAACACCTAGGGTTTATGGAACTTACATTTGTTTATGTTAATATGAGTGTGATGCTATGTTTTGGTTATGGATTGTTTAAATGGGTGTGTTGATTGGTGTATGTGTGCATATGGAGGATGATTATGCCAATTAAGATATTTGTAGTTGGACGATGTTTTGGCACTTTTTGGTTCTGTAAAAAGGGAGGTTTTTATGGCCTTTTATACTTAGAATGACATGGCAAATGATATGAATGTGCAAATGAAGGTGACATGGTTAAAATGAATAGAATTCGGATTTGGCTTTTTGAGACATATACTATACATGCTTCACTGAATCAGTCATTGCTGAAGTTATAGAAGTCCGATTGAGTTGATTCTTAAATTTTTAAAAATTTGAGAAATAGACCTAAAACTTTTATGTTTTAGCCAAAAATCAATTCGAATTGGAAGATAAGGGAAAGACTGCTTGAAAAGTGACGAACTATATGGCATCCACCTTCTTAATGGAAATTCCCATTTGTTTCTAATTCTAATAAACCCCTGAATAATCTTACTACCGAAATTCCTTGTATTGTATGAGAAATTGAATGAATTAAGTTAAGAAGTTTAGTAGGAGAATATAGTATGATTGAGCATGGGAGATGTTAGTCCATATGTTTGCATTCATAATGGTAATGCATATAGCTTATTTAGTTGTCTTATGAAAAATTTATGAAATGTTAAAGAATGAATTCCGTGAGTCTCTTGAGGTATATACAAGATCAGAGGAATGAAATTCTTATGGAAACCATGAGTCCTTTGAGGTGACGACCAAGAACAAGGTAATGGTTCAAATGAATCCAATCGGATAAAAAAGACTAATGAAACCCTAAAGTATAAAGACAAAAGAAATAAGCATGCCATGTACATGAATATTTCATAAGTCATATATGTTCTATGTTATATTATGTATGGTTATGTTGTGACTTATGTTTATGAGAAAAGTCCAAAGTTTATGATATGTTTTATGAACTTGTTATGTCAAAGAATGAAGGTCATGTTTTGTAGGTAGGTAAGGTCATAAGTAATATACTTGTATAATGAACCTTAATAGTTTATAAATGGCCATATTCCTTACTGAGCGATTAGCGCTCCCCACGAAATGTTTTAAAATGTTTGCAGGTAAGGATTAAGGCATGAAGCTGGGAGAGGATTCTGAGGGACGCTATGAGTATGAAGGGATGTTTTAATTATGACTATTGAATGGTTTTGCTAGTATTTAGTGTAGTACTTATGTTTATCTCTCATAATGTAGTAAATATGTCCATGTTATTATGGAGTATATATGTTTGTGTTAATAAAGGAAATCAAATTGCTAGTAAATTTTGTAAAAGTGTGTATGTTCTCATAAGTACTACTATGGATTTCGTAATGTACTCCAAGAAAAGAAACTATATTTTTTTGACTTGTACAATGAACTTATTATAGTTTAGAAATTAAATTAAATTAAAAATATATATACTTTTAAACTACAGGTTTATCCTTTAAATAGGATTTTAATTTCTTTCCTAGGCGTGCGTTTTCTAAGTTCTCAATGGCCAAGGGATACTTAGGAAATACCCGGCTAGGGAGGGGTTTTACATTTGGTATCAGAGGATGGTTTTGGGTGTTTGAAATGATGTTTTGATTGAATTGTTATAGTTATTTTATATTTAATTGATGATGGAAATGGTGTTTGTAAGTAATGGAAGTGTCATTCCTCATGCGTCCCCAAGATACTCTCTCCAGCTAATTGCTGTAAGTATTTTCTTTACTTGTTTAGTGAATAGAATTAGCTAATGTTGATTGAAATTTGTGTGAGTAAAGGGTATGACTACGAGGTGTCCACGAAAGGTTAATAGGAGGGGCGAGGAGAATGTTAATAAAGCAGGCACTAGTGAGCCAGTACCACCGACTACCAGTGCGCCTCCTAATAGTGGACCATCTACGTCTACCCAAAATGCTTATGTTTTGGATGAGGCTGCAATCAATTGGATGATTCAGCAGCCATTCCTGAGGCCTTTAGGAGGGTTATCTCGGAGAGTATAAGTAACCAAGTGAACACAAATCCCTCAGCTCCAGAGTTCAACCACTCTAAATACCGGCCCACCTCAGAACCTGGACAAGTTATGCTGATGGGTACTACACCTTCTGGACAAGTGGAACCAATCTATAATCTTTCTCAAAAGCAACAACCTCCGGAGTTCAATGGTTCATACGATCCGACGGTGACAGAGGAGTGGCTAGAGACTGTTGAACGGGCAATGGCCTTGTTTCCCATGAGTGACCAGGAAAAAATCCATTATGCTTCCTATTTGTTGAGAGGAAATGCCCGGGTATGGTGGAAGCTAATGGAGCATACATATGTGACGAGTGCTCTTTCTTGGAATGAATTTAAAAGGCTATTTGAAGCACAATATCGGTCGGTGGACATGTTATCCGTAAAGACTCAAAAGTTCACAGAATTGAAGCAAGGTAATATGACTGTTAGAGAGTATGCTACAATGTTCAACTCCTTAGCCCGTTTTACTCCTACTATGGTGAGTACTCAACAGTGCCGGTTAGAGAGATTTATTAATGGACTACACCCAAAAATTGCCCAGATTGTTATAGTAGGTGGTCAGCCTCCCCAGACTTATGGTGAGGCCTTGGAACGGGCATTTAGAGCAAAGATTTATGTGAATAAGGAGAGGCGGATGGAGAACCCTAAGTTGGTGATTGGTAGTTCTAGTTCAGGCCAGACAGCAGTTCAAAAAGCTGAAGTGGGGAATTCCACTCAAGCCCCGGAGGGTAAAAGTAAAAGAAAGTTTCAGCAAGGATTTCAAAAGAAGGGTGGCAAGAATAAGAGGACTCCATAGCAACAACAGAGAAGGAATAATCTTCCCCATTGTCAAAAATGTGGGAGGCAGCATAAAGAGAATTGTCTATTAGGGACTAATGTGTGTTTCAAATGTAAACAACCGGACACATGGCAGAGGACTATAAAGTTACTCAGGTTACTTCCCTTCAGACTGTTGGAGGTTCGACTGCCAGAGTTTACTCAGTGTCTCAGAAAGAAGCCAAAGCCAATCCATCTGCAGTTACTGGTCAGTTACAATTCCACTCTACCTCTTTATATGTACTGATTGATTATGGGGCAACCCATTCTTTTATCTCATATGGTATTATAAAAAGATTAGGTTTAGAGCCTTGTAAAGTGGAACATGCTGTTAAAATAGAGATGCCTGATGGGGAGAATTATTTTGCTAATAAGTTGTTGATGAAGGAAACTATAGTAATTGATGGGCATGAGTTGAATGTTGATTTGATTGTTTTTGATATGCCTGATTTTGATATGATTTTGGGAATGGACTTCCTGAGCAAATATGGAGTATTGATAGATTGTCAGAAGAAGAAGGCCAGGTTTAACTTAGATGCTAGAGACAATTTCACCTTTGGGGAAGGTCATCTACACAGCCTGATGATAAGTGCAGTGAAGGCAATGAAGATGATAAGGAAGGGTTGTACAGGGTACATAGCTAATGTGGTGAATAAAGAAAAGTTTCCAGACTTCAGTATTTGGGATGTACCCATAGTACGAGAATTCGAAGATGTATTTCCAGAAGATTTGCCAGGACTTCCTCCAGACCGGGAAGTAGAGTTTTGTATAGAATTAGCTCCTGGGACGGTACCAATATCTAAAACCCCATACGGAATGGCTCTAGTAGAGTTACAAGAGTTAAAGAAGCAGCTTCAGGGTTGTTAGATAAAGGTTTCATTCGACCTAGTCATTCTCCATGGGGAGCTCCTATTTTATTTGTCAAGAAAAAAGATGGTTCGATGAGAATGTGTATTGATTACTGGGAGCTCAATAAGGTGGCGGTGAAAAACAAGTATCCATTGCCAAGAATTGATGACTTGTTTGATCAGTTAAAGGGAGCTTCAATGTTTTCCAAGATTAATCCTTGGTCAGGCTACCATCAAGTGAGGGTCGCTGACAAGGATATTCCCAAGACTGCATTTCGAACCAGATATAGGCATTATGAATTTATAGTGATGCCATTTGGATTGACTAATGCACCAGCGGTCTTCATGGATTTGATGAATAGGATTTTCCATGATTGTTTGGATAAATTTCTAGTAATTTTTATAGATGATATCCTGGTCTATTCCAAAACAAAGGACGATCATGAAGAGCATTTGAGATTTGTGTTACAAAGACTAAGGGAGAAAAAGTTATATGCTAAGTTCTCCAAATGTGAGTTTTGGTTGGATCAAGTAGCATTCTTGGACATGCTGTTTCACAAAAGGGTATTTCAGTAGACCCCAGTAAGATTGAAGTAGTGATTGAATGGCCAAGACCAAAAACTGTAAAAGAAGTTAGAAGTTTTCTTGGTTTAGCAGGATATTATAGGAAATTTGTGGAAGACTTTGCTAAATTAGATTCTCCACTCACAGCTCTGACAAAAAAAAAAGCCCCATTTAGATGGACTGAAGCCTGTGAGAAGAGTTTCCAAGAATTGAAAAGAAGATTAACTACTGCTCCTGTTTTAACCCTTCCAGAGGATGGAGTAGATTATGATATTTATACAGATGCTTCTCATAATGGTTTGGGGGCGATATTGATGCAAAAAGGCAAGGTGATTGCTTATGCCTCTCGTCAGTTGAAAGATTATGAAAAGAGGTATCCCACTCATGATCTTGAATTAGCAGCTGTCGTTTTTGCTTTGAAGATTTGGAGACATTATCTCTTTGGGGTGAAATGTAATATCTACATAGATCACAAAAGTCTAAAATACTTTTTCACCCAGAAAGAATTGAATATGAGACAGAGAAGATGGCTTGAGCTGGTGAAGGACTATGAATGTGATATTATGTATCAGCCAGGGAAAGCTAATGTAGTTGCAAATGCCCTCAGCAGGAAAGTCTCCTTAGCTCAACTAACTTTTCAGAAACACCTACAACAAGAGATAATGAAAGAGGGGATAGAGTTGGAGATTGGGAAATTGTCCAAAATTGAAGTTCAGTCTAAGTTGTTGGAGGAAATTAGAGAAAAAACAAGTGGATGATGGGTTTAGTAAAGGAATTGAGTAGCAGTTGAAAGATGGTAGAGAATCAGAATTCAAATGGGTGAATGGAATCTTGAAATTTAGAGATAGAGTGTATGTTCCTCAGGATATTGAGTTAAGAAAGAAGATTTTAGAGGAAGCACATAATACTCTTTACACTACTCATCTAGGGAGTGTAAAGATGTATCGGGATTTGAGAAAGAGCTATTGGTGGCCAAGGTTGAAGAAAGATGTAACTGAGTATGTTACTAGATGCTTGGTGTGCCAACAGGTTAAAGCAGAACATCAGCGCCCTTCAGGATTGTTACAGCCCCTTAGTATTCCTTCGTGGAAATGGGAAGACATTTCTATGGATTTTATTTTAGGTCTTCCTAGAGTGCAAAGGGGTTATAATGCCATTTAGGTGATTGTAGATAGATTGACTAAATCTGCTCATTTCATTCTAATTACAGACAAGATCTCCTCTGATCAGCTAGGTCGATTATATGTCAAAGAAATAGTAAGATTACATGGAATACCTAGTAGTATTATCTCAGACAGGGATGTGAAATTTATATCAGTATTCTGGAGTAGCATGCAAAAGACATTGGGTACTAAGCTTAATTTCAGCACAGCCTATCATCCTTAGACAGACGGACAGACAGAAAGAACGAATCAAATATTGGAGGATATGTTACGGGCATGCTGTATTGATCACAAGTTGAATTGGTGTGACATTCTCCTTTTAGTTGAATTTGCTTATAACAATAGTTATCAAGCAACCATTAAAATGGCCATATGAAGCCTTGTATGGAAGGAAATGTAGATCTCTGTTACATTGAGACGAAATAGGAGAAAAGAATGCATTAGTTGAAGCTCTTGGTCCAGAAATGACACAAAAAATGATAGAAGATGTAAAGTTAATCCAAGAGAGAATGAAGCAAGCCCAAGACAGACAGAAGAGCTATGCAGACCCAAAAAGAAAAGATATAGAGTTCCAAATAGGAGATAAAGTGTTTGTGAAAATCTCTCCTTATAAGAGGGTGATGAGGTTTGGAAGAAAAGGGAAGCTTGTCCCTAGATATATCGGTCCATATGAGGCATTAGAGAAAGTGGGCAAAGTAGCTTACAGACTTGCCTTACCAGCTAGTATGGACCGGATCCATAATGTTTTCCATGTTTTCCTGTTGCGAAAGTATGTTAGTGATCCTTCGCATATATTACAAGCAAATGAAGTGGAGTTAAAAGAAGAACTAATTTATGAAGAACATCCAGTTCAGATTCTGGATAGAAGAATAAAAAGAGCTTTGAAATAAGAAAGTACCGCTTGTTAAAATACTGTGGAGGAATCATAATGTAGAAGAAGCGACATGGGAGGTTGAGCAAGATAGGAAGGAAAGATATCCAGACCTCTTCAACTGAATTTCGAGGACGAAATTCTTATAATGGGGGATGATTGTAAACCCCACGTTATTATTCCGATGCCCTAAGGTATGAAATTTACCTTTCAAGTAATTTTCTTTTTTTGAATGGAAGGGTAAAATGGTCAATTTAAATGTATTTCGAGATGTGGCCATTATAAAGTGTAAGGGGTGATGTCATTGAAGAGAAATGAGGGTAGAATGGTCATAAAGTTGATTGATATGGTTAAGTGGTGTAAATGGTAACCAAGGGTATAATGGTCTTTTCATACAAATCCATATGAAATAAGTATCCATAAAAGTGCACCAAGGGTAAGTTAGTCATTTACCTAATGGGATTTCTTAATTGTTAAGTGTTTTAAAGAAGTCAAATGGCATTAAATGAGTGCTAATCTTTATGTTGTGTTAGAAATGACCAAAACGCCCTTATATGAAAAATTTATGCCAAATGACCCTTATGTCTAACTTTTGTTGACCAATCACATTAGAGTAACAATGGAATAAATATTTAAAGGTTTAAAGAGAGAGTAGTCGGCCTTGTACACCCCAAACATATCATCTTCTTCTTCATCTCTCAAATCCGCCATAAAAGCCACTTACCCAAGCATTTTATTCTCAAATTTTCATAGGATTTCAAGTTGATTTTCAAAGGAGATCACCATCCACACTTAAAGAACTTCAATTTTAGGGTTTAAGGTGAGTTTCAAAACCCTAGTTGTTCTTATCTTTTAATTAAAAGGGAAATTCATAAGTGGTTATGTGTATAAGGTAGGAAGGGTGAACCTTGGGAGCTAAGGAAGAGTGTCTTTGTGCTTTGAATACTAAGGTAAGGAAAAAAAAAATCTCCCTTATGACTACAATTGATAACACCTAGGGTTTATGGAACTTACATTTATTTATGTTAATATGAGTGTGATGCTATATTTTGGTTATGGATTGTTTAAATGGGTGTGTTGATTGGTGTATGTGTGCATATGGAGGATGATTATGCCAATTAAGAGATTTGTAGTTGGACGATGTTTTGGCACTTTTTGGTTCTATAAAACAAGAGGTTTTTATGGTCTTTTATACTTAGAATGACATGGCAAATGATATGAATGTGCAAATGAAGGTGACATGGATAAAATGAATAGAATTCGGATTTGGCTTTTTGAGACATATACTGTACATGCTTGTAACAACTACTGTAAACCAGTACAATGCATGCATAATAACAATAGAAAATTGGGCCCAAAACTTTCTTTTCATTATAAGTCATATGTCTTTTATACACAAAGAGTATTGTTTACAAAAAGTCATTTTAAAAGACAAAACAGGGAAACAAGTAGCTATTGCTCCTCGCTTGCTGACGCTCCTCCGACTGCATCATCACCTAGATCCTGCATCCACAAAGGAAAATAACGGGGTGAGCACAAAATAATGCTCAGTAAGTAAAACCCTCTATCTGTCTGTCCCCGTATGTATTACTCTTAATTCTTTCCTCACACTTTCTGTTGTTTCCTACTAAACGTCATGGCCTCATCTTACCGGAGGTACGGCCGGATGGTGTTCACACAGCACCATCCCACTCTTCATGACTGTCGGGTGGAGTTCACATAGCACCAACCCTATCCTAGTGACTACCGAGTGGAGATCACAAAGCACCTACCCGGCTTTCGTAACTATCGGGTGGAGACCACATAGCACCTACCCGTTTCTTATCACTTTTGGGTAACGATCACCAAGCATTAACCCGTTCCTAATCATTGTCGGGTGATGATCACAAAGCATCAACCCACTTCTAATAAATGTCGGGTGATGATCACAAAGCATCAACCACTTTCTAATAAATGTCGGGTGATGATCACAAAGCATCAACCCCTTTCTAATAACTAACCGGGTGATGATCACAAAGCATCCACCCGTTTCTACTACTTATCTCATACATTCTACTAAAGCATTTCTCATTCTCTCCACCATTAGAGTAGTTATCTCCACAAAGTTCTCTACTCAAAGAGCAAGTGCATACACAAAGTTTCCTACTCTTTCTTAGGTCACTTCTCAATGCACAATTAATGTTTATGGAGAGGTTCATCTCCATTCATGCACTTATGAAATGCCAACATGCAATGTTGCAAGAATTAAGGTTCACTACTCATACTTAAACCTCTATTAGGCATTTCATCAAACAACTCAAATGCACAATAAAACTCTACTATAACAATGATTCTAAATCTTTTTCTAACCATCCAAAATGGGGAGAAAGCCCCTCACATAGCCACAATTCATGCCAAAGAAAGACACTTCCAAAAAGGATTTCTCAATATCCTTTAATTTAATCACAAACTACCTTTCCAACCCACATCTCACTTCTTATATTTGCAATGTATAAACAATCACAAGGCACTAGAAATCTCTATTTAAGCCTCAATAACATGGCATATAACATGTATATCACATACATACATCATTGCTATCAAAACCCTAATCAAGAAAATTCTCAAATCTCAACTTGGGTTGGGATTTACTTACCTTGTTATGGAGAGATTTCGCTAGCTCTTCCTTTCACTTAATGTGCTTGACTTTTTCTCTACTCTTAAACAAATGAACAAAAACCCTCAATATTCAATATATACTAGAACTCACAAAGCTTCACAACCAAAGCAAGAATCCTTACCTTAGGATGCCTTAGGTTGATTTTCTACCCCAAATCACTTCAAAAGCCCTTTAAAACTCCTTGATCAAAAGAAAGAGAAATTGAGAGGAGGCAAGAGAGGAGAGTGGCGATGGAGAAGAAGAATGAAGGGTTTTGCAATGACTTAATTCCTTTTAATGAAATTTATACACAAGCCTTCCCATTTTGCCCTTACTCTTCTTTGGGAATTCTATCTATATCCTTTGATTCATTACAAACACACCCCCATAACAATACATTCTCCATGAAAATTCCTTGCATTTAACCCCCCACTTTTCCTGCTAATTAGGGGTAGAATGGTCAAATTGCCCTTAGGGAAGAAAATATCTAAAACTTAACAACCATTTTGATTGGCACGTCGCCGCGGCAAGGAATCCTCTCGTTGCGCAGCTCCGCCCAGCAGCCTTCCCCGTGGCTACACCTCTTCGCCGCGGCGGAAGATTCTTCTTCGCCCCGGCGAAGACTGAAACACTAAACTTCTTCTATTTTCCACCAAATTCAGGGCAAGTATTCAACATAACACTCAATCAAAGGTCAAACAAACAATATTACCAAGAAACCAACTCAAATAAGAGCAAAAGAAGAAACAATAACTACGTACCTCAAGTGGGGCGTGACAATGCTTCACTGAATCAGTCATAACTGAAGTTATAGAAGTCCGATTGAGTTGATTCTCAAAGTTTTAAAAATTTGAGAAATAGACCTAAAACTTTTATGTTTTAGTCAAAAATCAATTCGAATTGGAAGATAAGGGAAAAATTGCTTGAAAAGTGATGAACTATATGGCATCCACCTTCTTAATGGAAATTCCCGTTTGTTTCTAATTCTAATAAACCCCTGAATAATCTTACTACCGAAATTCCTTGTATTGTATGAGAAATTGAATGAATTAAGTTAAGAAGTTCAGTAGGAGAATATAGTATGATTGAGCATGGGAGATGTTAGTCCATATGTTTGCATTCATAATGGTAATGCATATAGCTTATTTAGTTGTCTTATGAAAAATTTATGAAATGTTAAAGAATGAATTCCATGAGTCTCTTGAGGTATAAACCAAGATCAGAGGAATGAAATTCTTATGAAAACCATGAGTCCTTTAAGGTGACGACCAAGAACAAGGTAATGGTTCAATTGAATCCGATTGGATAAAAAAGACTAATGAAACCATAAAGTATAAAGACAAAAGAAATAAACATGCCATGCACATGAATATTTCATAAGTCATATATGTTCTATGTTATATTATGTATGGTTATGTTGTGACTTATGTTTATGAGAAAAATCCAAAGTGTATGATATGTTTTATGAACTTGTTATGTTAAAGAATGAAGGTCATGTTTTGTAGGTAGGTAAGGTCCTAAGTAATATACTTGTATAATGAACCTTAATAGTTTATAAATGGCCATATTCCTTACTGAGCGATTAGCGCTCACCCCACGAAATGTTTTAAAATATTTGTAAGTAAGGATTAAGGCACGAAGCTGGGAGAGGATTCTGAGGGACGCTATGAGCATGAAGGGATGTTTTAATTATGACTATTGAATGGTTTTGCTAGTATTTAGTGTAGTAATTATGTTTATATCTCATAATGCAGTAAATATGTCCATGTTATTATAGAGTATATATGTTTGTGTTAATAAATAAAATCAAATTGCTAGCAAATTTTGTAAAAGTGTGTATGTTTTCGTAAGTACTACTATGGATTTCGTAATGTACTCCAAGAAAGGAAACTATATTTTTTAGACTTGTACAATGAACTTATTATAGTTTAGAAATTAAATTAAATTAAAAATATATATACTTTTAAACTACAGGTTTATCCTTTAAATAGGATTTTAAAATAAACTTCTTTCTTAGGCGTGCGTTTTCTAGGTTCTCAATGGCCAAGGGATACTTAGGAAATACTCGGCTAGAGAGGGGTTTTACATAGTATTCCAAAAAAAGTTAAATAGTAAAATGTCATTATTCCTAAAATATTATTCTATATTTTTCAATTTCTTTTAAACCTCCTAAATTTGTTAATTTAAATAAACACCCCCAAATATTTTCTTTAGAAATTGCAAAAACACTCCGGCCACCCTCTGGTGGTGGTGGCTGACTATCTGTATTTAATGGATGGATTGTGGGTGTTTTTATTAACTTTTAATATTTTACTATAGGGGTGTTTATTAAATAAACAAACATAGGGGATATTTTTATTAATTTTCAAATCTTACATCGTAATACCTGCTCAATTTTACTTTTTTCAAAAGATTATTCTAAAAACTATCAGAATAATAAACCAAACGGAGCTATAGAGTCAAACAAAAGTTAATTTTAAATATTTAAGTTCACTCATATTTGGGTACCAATAGTTATTTTAAAAAAATTGAATTTTCAACACATTTGTTCTCACTACATAAAAAATAAATTGTTAATAATATAGTTTAGTTTAACTAACATTAAGTTAGTTATAAGTTGTTGATTAAGCTTCATATATTTAAGAATATACTTGATAATCATTTAAATATTGAGATTGGTCTCATTCACAAGACAGAGTCACATAGTTGACTTTATTTCATTGCTGCTGCGATATATCATATATGGCAGTAATCCTGCGTTATTATGTTTGATGGCATTTCGAAATAATTAGAGGTAGTCAACAGGACAGAAGGACCCAACAATGATTTTTGATTTTTTTTTCCCCTTAATGGCCCCGAAATTCCAGCTCATCTTCGACAAATATTTCTATTCAATGACATAGTTATCATCCTAATTATCATTGCTTGCGTATCTAAGACATCATTTCAATTATGGAAAATATCATCCATATTTAATGAATCCTGAAGATTTAGAAGGTTAGTGCTCGTGGGAGACTCATGAGGAGGTCAGTGCCCCAGCTTTCATCATCTTCATGGCTGGTAGGTTTCCACTGCCCTACAAGAGGACCCAAGACATTGACTGCATTGCCCATATCTGGTCTTTGGTGTGGTTTGCGAGCAGTGCAGTGTCCTGCAAGCTCTGCCACCCTGTAGATACTCTCCATTGTCTCCTCATCCGGGTTTAGGGTTTCATCAATGGCCTTGAGAATGTTTTCTTTATTGATTAAAACCCGACGGAACCATGTCACCAAATGAGCCCTATCATCTGGCATAGTATCATCTAATGCTTTCCTACCAGTGATAATCTCCATCAAAACCACTCCAAATGCATAAACATCGATTTTTGTTGTCACTCTTCCAGTTGCTGCCAAATCCCAACAATGATATAAGATGGAGTATATATACATAATCAAACAAGTATATATCCAAGAGGACTTAGAGCAAAAAGAAAACCTACTAAAGGAGAGGAAATACAAGGGAAAGCATTCTCAAACAGATCCATAATACAGTTGAGGATATGATATATAAATCAAAACATGATCTTATTCTAGATACAATAACATCCTAACAGAAGTATGAACTGATTATGCCTCAATTAAAAACGATTTCTTCAAATAAGTTCAATTACAAAAGCTAATTCAGTAAGAAAGATGATCATGATCAACAACGGATATTATAAAACCATAGGCATTATCATCACATAATTCAAATGAAGTGAAGACATTGACTGCATTATCATCATAGACATATCAAAGTTATTTCGACAATCTTGTGCAGATTTCCACAATTCCTGAGCAAAAGAAAAATGAAAATCTAAAACACAATTTAGTCATATACTCGTACGCCAACAGCCTGTCATGACCAAATATACAGTATCCTAAGAGTGCAACCAAATGTCTATGCCTAACCTTAGTAAGCACTGCAATTTCAGCCTGAAACTCTTTCATTCCTTTGGTACCCATTGCATTAGACTCCATCCTCTTCACAGCAATCTTAGTTCCATCATGCAATTCACCTTTATACACAACACCGAATCCACCCTTACCCAAAATATTAGCTTCACTGAAATTACCAGTCACCTGTCGGAGAACCTCCATGGAAATTATCACATTTCCACCCTCAAACAGCCGACGATCACTATGATCCCCACTGCTTTGAATATGTAGTTCACTAGGAACCCCATTATAACCACTCAGACCATTCAAACCAATT
Source organism: Pistacia integerrima (assembly GCA_026225825.1). NCBI lineage: Eukaryota > Viridiplantae > Streptophyta > Magnoliopsida > Sapindales > Anacardiaceae > Pistacia > Pistacia integerrima. Next base: position 27,112,461 of record CM047748.1, read on the forward strand.
ACTCCGTTCCTACCACTCCATTTCCAGATTCCGGACTCTGTATCCTACCAAACTTCTTATGCTTTCTCTTAACAATAAATTTATAAAGAGCAAATAACACCACCACGACAAAAATCACAAAGATTACAATTGCAACAATTATACCAACAGACAGTGTCTTCCCCTTGTCTGATGCAGTCGAAGTTCCATTCGTTGATGCACCTGATCCAGACCCAGGAGGGCTCCCAGGAGTTATATCCACATTCGTTCCAAGGAAAGGATTTCCGGGTGATGTTGTAAGCGTCAAACTGTTCCCAAAAAAGGGGACTTTCCCAGAAAGATTATTGCCTGAAACATCAAGATTCTGAAGAGAAGCTAATTTGGTCAAGCTATCAGGAATAGAACCAGTCAAATTATTGTTCTGCAAATTTAAATTCTTCAAAGCTGTAAGGTTCCCATATGATGGCGAAATAGTCCCTTCAAAATGCGTATTGGCAAGACTTAGGGTGGTGACCCTTCCTTGTGAATCACAAGTAACAAAAGGCCAACCCTCACAAGCATTGTTTCCCGGCCAAGAATCAGATAAAACCGATGGATAGTACATAGCTCCAGCAATCTGAAGCAAAGTAGCGACCTGTGCATCACAAGGGCTTCCAGCTTCTGCACTATTTTTACAAAAATTGTTATGATCAAGAAAAATCTTCTTAACCGAGCTGGGAAAAGCCGGATAAGGCCCTTGCAACTTGTTGTTTATCAAAGAAATGTTAATCAAAGCAGGAAGTGAAACAATAGATGCAGGAAGAACACCAGTCAATTGATTATCACGCAAAGACAAATCAAACAAATCAACACAATTTGACAAATCTGTAACCGGACCCGTGAACTGATTCTGGTGAAGCCAAACTTGCTTCAACTGAGTCATCCAAGATAGCACATCAAGCCTACCGGACAAACCCACACTCTGACAGTTCATCCAAAGATTCTGAATCTCAGATTTGGTGAAAGACGCCGGCAAAGACCCAGTAAAATTGTTATACGAAAGCCTCAGATTCTGCAAGTTGGGAAACGAATCAAACACATCTGGAATAGGCCCATTGATATTACAATCATCCAAGTACAAAGTGGTAAGACTTAAAGATTTGGTTAATTCATTAGGAAAAGACCAAGAAGCCAGCCCAAAATTATCACCAAGACTCAAAGTTTGCAAACTGGTTAACCCTTCAAAGCAACCAGAAGTAACACTGGCGAAATTGTTGCGGTCTAGGAAGATTTCTTGCAAAGATGCGAGCCTGGTGAAAGAAGGAATGGGTCCAGAAATGCCATTGTATTCTAAAGAAAGGGAATTGAGCTGGGACAAAGAGGAGATTTGTGAAGGCAAAGTCCCAGTGAGTTGGCTTCGGGCGAGGCTAATGGAAGTGACACGGTTTGAGTTGTCGCAGCTGATGCCAGTCCAGTCGCAGTAGCCGGAGGAGGAGGTGGTGGACCAGTCGGAGGGGGTGTTCTGGAGGGACTTGGCGAGAGCGAGCATGGCGGCAGGGTCATCGGAGTAGACCGCCGTGGAGAGGTGGAGTAAGAGGAGGAGGATGGTGGTGAGAGGTGGTAGGGGCTTTTTGGGTATCATGAGTTGAAAGTTAAGGGGCGGATTGCTTGGTGTTTTGTTTAGTTTGTTTAGACAGCGCGACAAAAGTAAGTTGCTACTTGCTCTGTTGCTCAGGCGTAAAGGCATTGGCTGCGCCAAGCTAATTGTACTAGTATTACAACCACTTTTCAATTTTTTTCTAAAACAATAAAAATAAAAATCTAAAAACTTTATATTTAACGCTGATTGTGTCAGCATATTTATTGGTTAATAACAATAATTTCTCTTAGCTATAATTTAATTGTAAAATCTCAAGTAATTGATGATTAAAAAGAAGAGTGAAAAATGAATTTTTATCCTTATTATTTGAATTTTTTTTTTGAAAATGCATATATATTTCTTTGTCATTTTACTTGTAGTTGAAAATGGTAAGAAAGAGCCATTGTCGAAATTCAGGTTACTTGTTGGGTAATTGGTTGCATAAATGGTGGATTGAAACGGTGGTGGCGTGCGGCCCACATTTGACAGCTGATGCTTATCAAAAACCGTATGAATTGTGGTTTGTGGATGTCACTCTACTTACAGTAATACTACATATACATCATTTTCATACAATATTATATGGTAAGATATGATTGGGTAATTTAAAGTTAAAATTAAATTTTTACCTAATCATATTTTACCACATAATATTGTATGAGAAATATTATATAAGAATGATGTATGTATAATATTATTCTTGTGCTAATATTATACCTTTCACCTTTATTTTAATTATAAGAGAATATTTGTTTCGTATTTTTCTCTTGAGGAACTTTCCACTTTCCATTTTACACTGTTGTTTTCAGTTCAGTGGGCCGCTTTTTATTTATTATAATTTATAATTTATAACAAACAAATAATATCAAATCAATTCAGGGATGTTAATGCTTCTTCTATTTTTGCCCAAATCTTCAATAAATCACAAAATGGATCACACCATTCCAATCCTTCCTTTTGTTGAGGTTAACAATGGATTCATTTAGTTATTTTCAATTTATTTTAAGGAAAATTACATTAAATTTTTATCATATATTTTCCCTTTAAAAAAAAATTGCAACAAAAAAAAAAAAAAAATAGAACAAAATCTTTAAGAAACATATATACATATATATTACTAATTTATATAAAAAATTAATGTTTTCAACAAAAAATTATATATATAAGTTAAGAATATTCTTAAAGAATTAAAAAGAAAAACCAAAATTATCCAAATAAATAAAAATTAATGCAAATTATTTATAAAAATTTAAAAAAAAAATTATTGCTTTCTTTTAATTTTTCAACACGTTAATGACAATTACACCACCTCAAACAAAAACAACAGTTTTACGGTTCAAATTACAGAGCTTTTTATTGAATCAGAAGGAGGGCCAGTAGTTAATTACACTTTATGATTAACTAGGAAACTATCAAAGCGAAAAGGAGAAGAAGAAACATTAATCTGAAGGCTGAAGCGAGCAAATCCTTAATCTCTATCCAATGGCTTGTCGTTGGCTGCTTTTTCTGATGGTTACGATGATGGGTTCAATCCCCAACATCATGATGTCTCACACTATATGTCAGAGATCAAGCGTCGTGGCTCCCAAACCGTAACGGATCTCATCCTCGCCAGCAAAAAGGAGGGTCACCCTTTTACTTGCTTGGTTTACACTCGACTTCTGCGTTGGGCCGCCGTGGTGGCTCATCGACGTAACCTTCCTTCGGCGCTGCTTTGGATTCAACCTGCCATGGTTTTCGATGCCTATTACTGTTACTTTTACGGTTATGGTGATATGATTAAACAGAACGCAAAAAAGGCTCATGTTTAATAGAGTTACCATGGCTACCATCACTCCGTAGCTGTGATCTTCCTTCTTTTTCACTCCCTTCAGATAAGTACCCTCATGCATTAGAGTCATTTCAGGAGCAAATGGAGGTTCTTCATGAAGAAAGCAACCCGAAAATTCTCATTAACACATTCGATGCGTTAGAATCAGAAGCGTTAATAGCTATTGATAAATTCAACATGATAGCAGTCGGACCTTTGATTCCATCTGCATTTTTGGATGGAAAAGACCCATCCGATTCTTCATTTGGAGCAGATCTATTCCGTGGTTCAAATGATTATATTGAATGGCTAAACTCAAAGCCCAAGTCATCAGTAGTTTATGTGTCGTTTGGAAGTCTGATCGTGTTGGAAAAGCAACAGATGGAGGAGATTGCACGTGGGTTGCTCGCTAGTGCCCATCCGTTCTTGTGGGTCATAAGAGAAAATCAAAATGAAGAGGAAGACAAGGAAGAAGATAAATTGATGAATTGCAGATCTAGAGAAGAACTAGAGCAACAAGGGATGATAGTGCCGTGGTGTTCACAAGTAGAGGTATTGTCAAACCCAGCGATAGGATGTTTTGTAATGCATTGTGGGTGGAACTCAACGCTGGAGAGCTTGGCGTGCGGTGTGCCCGTGGTGGCGTTTCCTCAATGGACGGATCAAGCGACAAACGCTAAACTAATTGAAAATATTTGGAAGACGGGAGTGAGAGTGAGTAAGAACGAAGAAGGGATAGCTAAAAGTGGTGAGATTAAGAGGTGCTTGGAGTTGGTGATGGGAGAAGGAGCGAAAAGAGAAGAATTGACAGAAAATGCCAAGAAATGGAGGGATTTAGCAAGAGAAGCTGCCAATGAAGGTGGGTCTTCGGATACGAATCTCAAGGCTTTTGTAAATCTTGAGGCTTGAGGATGCTGGAAGTAGAATTTTTATTTTTATTTAGTTTTTGGTTGTGTTGAATCTTTTATGACCAGAGTGCTATATTGTTTTTACCTAGGAATAGGATGGCTTTCTTCATGCATGATTATGTATGAGTTCAAGTTAATCATACTTGCATTAATATATCAAATTCAAGAATTTTTATGATTTATCTGGAAAAGAGCAGCGAGAATTGTATGTATAAAATCATGGAGAAATAAAATACATCCCATTGAAACAGCGCTCATAGATCTATCTTTTATTCCTCGTTAATTTTATAGGCTTCCCTGAGCTTCAGCATCACGACAAAAGTCGCCTTTTATTAGAGGAATAAGGGTATAATAGTCAAATCAAGTTGTAATATTATAATTACTTTATTTATTAGTTAATCAGTTTGGTTAATACACTCCAACTTAGATAGGCTCAGTTGACTAAGTGGGTGTTTGTCTAAGTTTATAAGCTGAACAAACTAGTTTATAAGTTTTAAAATTAAGCTGATGTTTGTTTATAACTTTTTTGATCTTATAAGTTGAGTTTATAAGCAAAAAAAAAAAAAAAAAATTGGGGGTGTGTTGGCAGGGCTTATAAGCACTCTGCTTATAAGCTAGTTTGACCAAGTATATTACCACATTATTCTTGTTTAATTTTAAAATTTCATAGTATACCCTTATTTAATGTAGTACACTTTTTAGTCATTTTATAATAAAATGTACTTATAAGCCACATTTTACCAAACACGTCAACTACTTATCAGTCACTTATAAGTACTTTAATTAAACACGTAATTGCTTAAAATTTCAAATGCTTATAAGCTAAAATTAGCTTAAAAGCACTTGTTGCTTATAAGCTAATTTTCATAAGCTCAGACAAACACCCCCTAAGTTTTTATATAAAGGAAAACAGTGCATTTAATAAAAGTGTGAGTATTTTTCCCCCCAAAATTCTCTTTGCGTTAATATCAGTTTCTGCAATTTGGTATCAGAGCAGCGAAATTCTTTGCTTCTTGATCAATAAATCAAGTCGATTAAACCTTTTCCAAGATAGGACTGGCCTTCGCAAGTTCGTGGAGCGAGCCAAGTACATTAGGGTGACAATGACCGATATTTTGGTTATGACCGATGTCGCAAGCAATGCACTGACGAGCATAATAGCACTTATGTGCTATGTGCCTAGCTATCATGACTCAACATCGCGTACTAGCACACAATGGGGGAGCTTCGCAAGCGACAACTCATTTGCTCGAAGTGAGGCTCGACAGGGCCAACCAGGGGAACCAAAATGAAGACCTTGATCGCGTGCAAAAAATGCTTGATGATTTGAAGGCCTGCCAAAACAACCTACCAGAAGAGGTAGTGAGCTCTCCTTTAATGAAGAAAGTCTTCTAGGCCCCGGTCCCGCAAGGGTTCAGGGTGCTAGAAAGCAAGTTTGATAAAAGAGGGGACCCTATAGATCACCTCAACAATTTTAATGACCTAATGGAGCTACATCAGGTCAGTGATCCAGCAAAATGCCAACGTTTCGTAGTCACCTTGGTCGGAGATGCCTAGAGATGGTACAAGAGGCTTAAAGCTAATTCCATCAACTCCTAGCCTCAATTTTCCTCGCTATTCCTACAACAATTCCAAGCGAGGAGGCAGTTTGCAATGCCATTGAGCTACTTGAGTAATATATGCCAGGAAAGAGATGAGACATTGACCTCGTTCGTAACGAGGTTTCAGAACGAACAGGCAAAGGTCACCAATGCTTATAGGAGTCCATCCGAACTTTACTAATTGTAGGGATTCGATAGAGCATAGAGTTATGGAAAGAGCTCCAAAGTGAAGATCATATAAGTTTGGCAAAGTTCTACTAAATGGCTACAAAATACTAGTGAGTGGAAAGCTCACTGGCAGCATTGGCAAGAAGCTTGATGCAAAGGGCCCCAGACGAGCGGCAGGATCGCCCCTTAGATAAGTGTGAGGACCAGGATCGTAATGAAAGGGATTGTAACAGGTTCTAAAAGAAGCAAAGAACAGATAACCACGGGGATAAGTAGCCTTCTCGTAGTATGTAGAATATACCCCGCTCACTTGAGATGTCGCACACATTTTCAAGGTCTCCCATGAGGCAAAGAAATTGCCCGCTCCTAAAAAAATGAGGGGGCCCTCAGGTGTAAGAGACCTAAGAAAAGTATTATCCGATATCATGTGGGGATGTCGTGCATAACACGAATGAGTGCAAGGCTTTGAAAGATGCCATCGAAGACCTGGTCAGAAGGGGACATATAAAAGAGTTTGTTAAGACAACACCGCCTCGTGAGAACATCAGTGAACAAAGTAATCAGGCGCCAAGTTAGACCCAAAACCAGGTCTAGCAGGCCTTGCCAAACCCTAACGACGACCTAGTGGGAATGATCTAAGGGAGGCCTGAGATTGCAGGGATTCGCGCGTTTATAAGCAATATGCTTGAAAGGTTAGAACAGACTTGATCCCCCAAGTAATGAGTTGTGAACCAAAGTCGCCCAAGTGGCCAAGGCAGGAAAGCGAGGTCGTGGGTTTACTGTCAAAGAATGTGAAGGAACACCTTGCCATAATCATGACACAATCGTAATTACGGCTAGGATTGGCAACGACAGAGTGTTGAGGGTGATGGTCGACAACGGGAGTGGCGACGAACATCATTTTTTTGGAAGCTTTTTGGAGAATGAGGTTCATAGAAAGAGACTTGAGAGTGTGCCCTTCGCCGCTCTATGGGTTCACTAGGGATAGTCTAGTTCCCAAGGGCACAATCGATCTCCTTGTGACACTAGGGGAAGATTCCAAGGTCAGAACGGTGGTGACCGAGTTCTTAGTAGTGGATTGCCCAACTATATACAATGTCATCCTTGAAAGGCCAATCCTGGATGATCTAAGCGGTGACATCAATGCATTTCCAAGCGATGAGATTCCCAACTCCCAAAAGAGTCACGACAATTAGGAGCTACGTGAAGGAATCACGAGAATGCTACAATCGAGCTATACATATCGCCCAAAAATGGTCGCACTCGAAAACAATGGTCATTGCTGAATCCAAACCAAACCCCGGGCCACTTGAGGATACCATAAATCCTCACGTCCATAAAGAAGAGCCCACAACAGGACTAATAGAAGAACTACGAGAGATAAGGGTCGGTGAGGAGGACCTAACTTACGTGCTAAAGATAGGTAGTGGTTTGAGCGGCAATATGGTCAAGGACATTAAGAACTTCTTGAAGGGAAACCTCGACATGTTTGCATGGGTGCACGCAGACACGGTGGGGATCAGGCCCGAGGTGATGTGTCACAAGTTGAACCTCAACCCCACAGGCTCGGCCAATAAGGCAAAAAAAAAAAAAAAAAAAAGATCAATGGATGCTAACCGTTCTCAAGCACTCAAGGATGAGGTCGACAAGCTCTTCAAAATCAACTTCATTAGGGAAGTTAAGTATCTAGACTGGCTTGCCAACCCAGTCCTCGTTAAAAAGTCAAATGGCAAGTGGTAGACTTGCGTTGACTTCACAGACTTGAACAAAGCCTGTTCGAAAGACAGTTTTTCGCTACCTCAAATTGATCAGCTAGTAGATGCAATAGTAAGGAATGCATTACTCAGCTTTATGGGTGCATACTCAGGATACAACCAAATCTTGATGCATCAAGGTGACGAAGAGCACACCTCTTTTATAACTAACCGTGGTATTTATTGTTATAGAGTAATGTCATTTGGCCTCAAGAACGTCGGGGCGACCTACCAACTCTTGGTGAATAAAATGTTTGCCAACCAAATCGGTCATACTATGGAGGTGTATATCAACGATATGCTCGTCAAATCCAAGGTCGTTGAGAGCCATATTGAGCACCTAGGGGAAATGTTTGATATCTCAAGAAATACCAAATGAAGTTCAACCCCTTGAAGTGTGCCTCGGAGTGAGCTCAAGGAAATTCTTAGGCTTCCTCGTAAATCAACGGTGTGTAGAAGCCAATCCGAAAAAGATCCAGGCCCTGTTAAACATGAAAAGCCCGACTGGAATAAAACAGATATAGAGCCTAACAGGACATGTGGTTGCACTCAGCAGGTTTGTCTCCCAAGCTACAGATAGATGTCTGCCATTCTTTGATACCTTGAAAGGGAAGAAAGGTTTCAAATGGACAGAAGAGTGCGAAAAAGCCTTCTAAGAGTTGAAGAAACACCTAGGACAACCTCTCCTGCTGTCAAAGCCTATGCAGGGTGAGCCTTTGCTATTGTATTTGTTGGTATCAAAGTCTGTTGTCAGTGCGGCATTGGTATATAAAGAGGGAGGAGTCCAGTGGCTAGTTTATTACGTGAGTAAGAGACTACTCGATACGAAGACAAGGTATCCTAAGATGGAGAAGCTCGCCTTCGGTTTAATTGTTGCTGCCAGGAAGTTGAGACCCTATTTTCAGGCACACCCCATCTATGTGCTGACTAAATTCCCCTTAAAGAAGATAATGCAAAAGCCTAAGTCATCAGGTAGACTGATCTAGTGGACAATAGAGATGAGTTAGCACGACATCAAGTACGTCCCGAGAATAGCAATCAAGGGCTAGGCTTTGGCTAACTTCATATCTGAATTCTCCTATCAGCTAGAGGGCAAGATAAGCCCGCCACAAATAGATGCCTCGAGAGAGCCCGAGCAGCAAAAGTGGAAGTTCCATGACTTATGGTAGTGACCTTATACGTAGATGGTTCCTTGAATGAGAAAGGAGTAGGAGCAGGCCTTTTGCTCGAAAGTCCAGAGGGGAGCCCGATTAGAGTCGCTGTAAGGTTTAGATTTACAGCCTCCAACATCGAGGTTGAGTATGAGGCATTGCTCGCGGGAATCCGTCTCTCTAAAGAAATGGGGGCAGAGTCCATCAAAATCTATAGTGACTCATAGCTCATCGTCCATCAAGCAACAGGAGAATACCAAGCTAAGGAAAACAGGATGGCTTCCTACCTCGAGCTAGTAGAGACCGAGCTCGGACAGTTTTGGTTTTTCACCATCCAATAGATCGCAAGGAAAAGAAACTCGTAGGCAGATGTATCAGCTCGCCTAGCCTCAACAATGAGATAGGAAAAGGCTGATTCAATGCCGATCAAATTTTTCCCAGGATCGAGCATCTCTGCTCCACTAGAGTCAGTTTTGACCATAAGCCAGAGGTATGGTTGGATGAATGCAATCACCGCCTACTTGACAAAGGGTACATTGCCAGAGGAAAGGTTTGAAGCTAGAATGCTCCGCACAAAGGCAGCTCGATACACACTCATAAATGATAAGTTGTACAAGCGCGGTTTCAATGTACCATTGCTGCAATGTATTGACCATGAGGATGCGAGCTATGTTTTGATAGAAATCCATGAAGGAATTTGTGGAAATCACACCAGCGGCAGATCTCTAGCATACAAGGTACTCCGCCAGGGATATTACTGGCTAACTGTCTATGAAGATGCAACAAATTATGTTCATAGAAGTGACAAATGCCAGAGATTAGTAGACTTTCCTCGGGGTCTGCTACAAGAATTGATTACTTTGACTAGTCCCTGGACATTTGCAATTTGGGGTATTGACCTTATCGGCCCTTTGTCTCAAGGGAAAAAGGGGTGTTAAGTTTGCAGCGACTACCGTGGATTATTTCACCAAGTGGGTGGAGGCCGAACCTTTGGCAACGATAACATCGAGCAAGCAGCAAGACTTCGTGTACAAAAACATCATTTGTCAATTTGGGATTCCCTACACAATAATAACCAACAATGGGAAACAATTTGACAGCAAAGACTTCAAAACATTCTACGAGCAGCTCGACATAAAAAAGAGTTTCACTGTTGTTTACTGTCCCCAAGCTAATAGGAAAGTGGAAGTTGTAAACAAGGTGGTCAAGCACACCATAAAGAAAAAGCTTGACGACCTCAAAGGAAGATGGGCCGACGAATTACCAAAAGCTCTATGGTCCTACAGAATGACAGCCAAAAGCTTAATAGGTGAAACCCCGTTCTCCCTATCATATGGGCATGAGGCAATGGCCCCGATTGAAGTAGGAATAAGTTCATTTCAGAGAAAAGCTTTCAACAAAGAAACCAACGAAGACCTTCTCCACCTGAGGCTAGACCTGATCGAAGAACATTGAGCTAAGTTTCAGCTAAGGCTCACTTTGTACCAATAGCAAGCCAAACGGTATTTCAACACCAAAGTCAGAAACAAAGACTTTGAAGTGGGCAACCTTGTTCTAAGGAAGGTCATCTAGGGTACCCAAAACTCGAACTTGGGAGCACTTGGACTGATGCGTTGAAATTACAACATGCAATATGTAGCGAGTGCACTAGTAGCAAAAAGTAATAAAGTGATAAGTAAAGTATCATTCCCATAAGGATTGCTGGTTAAACACTAATTTTTCTAGTTGTTAATCAAGTTGGAGAAAACGAAAAATGTTTGCCTTTGCGGGAGGAATTTAAGCTAAAGTGAAAACAAAAATTACTATGAACTTAAAGGCTAATTAATGACAGTAAAACTAATTCAAGAGAAATATCAATTAAACAAACGGCTAGGGTTTTGACTTCACTAGGATTTTATGAAATAATCTACGAATTATGCTACTTCTACACTCACATGCACGAATTATAAATTGGACTCCCTAATGTGTAAAACATACCTTCTCAGGTTATGTTTTCCTACTTTTCCCTATTAAGCTTCCGTACCCAACAAAGTGAAGATTAATAGCTCCAAGTTCGTTAAGCTAATGGAATCCTAAATTGATTTCATTGATTCTCAAACCTATCTCTAGTGTTCAATACAACAATGACAATCACCCTAAAAAGCTCATACATGATTCATTTCTCAATCTCATCATGTTCAACAAATAATTTCAATAAAAATAAGAGTAATCACACAATCCATGTAATAGAATGTAAAACCAACAATAATCTATTGATTAAACATAAAAATCCCAATTACCTCAAAACCCTAACCCAAAGTGAGTTAGTTCATACTGAAATTAACACAAATAGACATAAAAGCAGTAAACAATGCATTCAACATGTTGGAATAAAGCAAAGGGAACAAAAATCTTCCCTATTTGATGAATCCAAAGATTTTAATCTCCAATCTTCTCTTTTTTCTTCCAAAAAATGTCGAACTCCAATAAAAATGACTAAGTTTTCTTTATATAGTCAGTCCAACAAAACCAAAAACTCGCCTAAAATAAAACTATGCGTTTTAATAAAAACCGAAACTTGCAAACTTCGCCGCAGTGAAGAATAAACCTCGCGGCAGCAACGAGTTCCCGAGAGTTTATTGCAGCGGTGAAAAAAGAACTTCATCGCGGCGAACTGCTCTGAGCAATTTTGAAATTACGGAATTGCCCTCTGCTTGATTCCTTGCTTGAATACTCAATCTTTGGTTCTCTCCAATAGGAACAAGCTTCATAGTGCTTCAAATCCGCTTCAGAACTTCCCCAAATTCTAAGATTTGCTTGCTTCTAGGTCCAGAAACTCAATTCCGCGCTTTATTTGCTCAAAGGGTACGTTTTGGCATGAAACATAAAACATATGAAATTAAGTTGTAATTCAGGCAAAAATGACATGAGAAGTATCCAAAATCTGGCCAAAAAGCCTAGATAAAATAGTATAATCCTAGGATTATCATGGACCCAAGTGGGAAGGTCCTTTCAGGATCCCCGAAAAGCTCGCACCAGGTTCTTTCCACCTGGAACACCTTAATAGCGAAGCAATAACGCAGGCTTGGAACGCCAAGCATTTGCAAAGTTATATCAATAAGCAGCTAGGGTTCCGTTTATTTCTATGAAACCCATTTGTTGTAAGGCTATTTACGGTCGAAACACTTGATCAATAAAAAGAGGTATTATTCAGTACTTGCTTTGTTCATCATTTACATTTTCAGTTTATTGACAACTAATTATCGATCAATCGATCGCAACCTAAGCAATGATAATCCAAAAGAAAACTCAAAGTCAAGAGTCCAAGAAAGGTAGCTTAGATTGAAAAGCCAAATCCAACTCTTCGAGGATAAAACATCCTAAATCAACGAAGTTAAACTTTGAGTTTTTAAACCAAGGAAAAAACACGTCGAAGGGAATTGCCTTTAAGCCAGCGACCAAAAAACTAGAAAGGGACACCAAAGTCCTAAATCGAAGTTAATCATTGCATTAGATTTCCTCGCATAAATCAAGACTAAAACATCCCAAGTCAACGAGGTTAAACTTGGAAAAAATCCAGGAAAAGACACATCGGAAAAAATTGGCTCTAAGCCAGCGACGAAAAGCCCGATAAGGGCAGCAAGTCTGAAATCGAGGTTAAATGTTGCATAAAGAAGTGAACTACTCATGACTTTGAGCAAAATTCGGATTTCAAAGTCTAACTAGGACGATTTAAATGACTCGCATAAATTAAATAGTCAACGCTCAAAAAAAGAAGTAACAAAAAATACTCTTTCATTAATTTAAATGCTTGTTACAATCAGGCTACATATACAAAAAAAAAAAAAAAAAGAGCAAAAGCTAAAAGTCTTCTTGCCCTAGGTAGGGAAGCAGGGTCTCGTCTTCGATCGGCCTCATGAGCTTACCCTCGAGGGGAAGAGACGGATCCTCGGCATGGGTGATGGCGGCATGGCCTTCATGATCGGGAGCCTCGTTTGGGGAAATTGTGGTTAGAGGCATCGAGTCTTTGATCTCAAGCTTCGGCTCGACTTCCTCGCCACCTTCCATGGCTTCTTCCTAGCCCTTATCCTCAGAGTCGTCTGAGTACACATAAGTCATCCCTTAGGCCTCAACCTTCATCCTCTTGACCTCCCTTTGATAAGCCCGAGGAAGAAAAGAGAGGTCGATCATCGGATGAGCCTCCCACAACTTTCTCATAAGGAAGACTGATGTCTCCCAAGATCGGGTGGTGATGGCTTCGTTCAGCTCTTCAATCTGAAGCAGTTGCTTGACTTCAACTTTGGCATTTTGTGTTAGAGTAGATGCCCTAGAGCCAATCAATTATTGTAGAATTGACTTTTTATAATAATGTTCATTAATCAATAAAAGACATTTTATTCTATATCGCGTAAATCATGATTATTGCAATATGTATATATGTCCTTAGAATGGTAGAACCAGGACGAAGGTATCAAGTGTTTCAAATCTTGATAGTGAGAACCCTATGAGCACATATGGTGGCCATTCTAGAAATGTCCGTAGCCCCAGTGATTATTTTGAAGTAAGGGCACGATAATACGGTAAGGCTATCATAGTGTTGAACGACCCTGTCGAAAGGCAATGACTGATCTCACTTGTCAAGGTTGTTTGGTGACAACTTGGTGCAACACATGGGTACTTACTATAGGCGATTACACTGTAGCAAGTTCACTGGACTGACCCACTAGAGGATTCCATATGGATGGTAACCCTAGTGTCTATAGAACAAATCCTCTAACGAATAGTGGTACATGTGATCCTTAGACTTGAAATCACCGGAGCACCTTGTGCATCGATTAGTGTAGTTTGACACTAGCCTAACACAATTCTTTTCAGAGCTGTCAATACGGTGATGATTGACTGCATCAAAGAGTGTATCAAGACTATGGTGTATTGATAGAGGATTCATCACTCCCGGCTACGGGAGAAGTTATCTCATGGTGCAATTCAGTATATGGCAATGACACTAAAACTGTGGCCACAGTGGGATTGAGTTGTTGCTCTATCCAGTTTATAATACGGGTCATTGGTCCAGAAATTGAATACATAATATCGAGAGTAACCGAAGGTTGACACTATTTCTATGCCTTCATCTCGTTGAGATAACGAATGATGAAAGGATCAAATTGTATGGTAACTATATCGTTGACAGGTAGCTACTTTGCTGAATTCGAATCTATCGGGTGGCCATGATGCTCATAGGGCCAATCTTGGTCTGTATTAGTGAGATGATTAATTGGTGTTAATCGCGATACTATACACTGTCGATATGATAAGGAGCCTATGAGTCACACACATAGAAGATAATTTAAGATCCAAGAAGAAAGAAGAGCGTTTTCGTCTTTTAAGGCGAAAGGGTATTTTGGTAATTTCACAATGCAATTAAATTTACTGAGGTCGTAGCCTTTATTTAATTTGTTAGAAAAATTAAATAAGTGAAATTACGTTTAAATATGTGTTCGCACATATTTAAATATATTATCATTATTGTTAAATGTTAATATATATATTAATTGATTTTAATTGAGAAAATGATGGAAAATAAAAAATATCAAATTGGGAGTGTTTGGCAACATGGAGTGTTTAGGTTGAAACCCAAGTCTATTCCATATGGGAATATGGCAACTTGATTATTTTACTATAAAAAAGAAAAGTGTGTGTGATTATTCAATTAATTGAATTCTCCTTAAAAATAAAACACACACACAGCCTTCTCAATCACTCCCACGGTAGAAACACTTTTTGCCTAAAAATCAATTCAATTGATTTCCTTCTTCTTAATCTTGAAGCCAAAGAGGATCTAGCAAATCCCTCTTTGGTTCTTTTGTGATTGTCTTCGTGTGGATTGCGTGGATTCGATCCTACACTTGGATCGATAGCAAAACATTCGTTAACAAATTTGGAGGAGCCCCTAACGTGCGTATGTTTTTCTAAACTTAGATCTATTTTCTGTAGATTTCCACTTTAACATAAACTGTAAAAATTTGCACCTTTGATCTTGGCTCATGTAAACAATCCTTGTATTATATATATATATATATATTTTTTGTTTCAGTTGCGTATACGGATCATTTACTAACATTTTGTTGACCTACCGTTCCTTGGGCAAGGTCGAGCAAAGCCTCCTCGAACTTGGTCTCCTAACTCACAACTGCCTTTCAGGCTGAGGAGAGCTCGGAGTTCAGTTTTTTGTTGGCTCCCAAATGCTAAGCCAAACTCTTGTTGGCCTCCACTACCTTAGCTTCAGCCTAAACCCTAGAAGCCTTACTCGCCTTGAGTTTACCAAGGAACTCCATTTCCTTGGAGGTGCTCAAGCTCAGCCTGCCTAGCTTTCCTCTCTTTCTCTACAACCTTGACCCTGGCCAAGGCATCCTCTTTAATGGTCTCTGCGAGCATCCATCCCTTGTAAGTGCCCTCCAAGGTTTGGCCGCACTCCTCATAAAGGAGCATGCTCGCCATGGCAACCTAAAAATAAAAAGGTGAGAAGCGAACGGTAAACAAGAATAGTACCCAAAAAAGGAGCAAGTTTACAATGCCTTAGCCACATGGCTGTAACTTAAGGCCAAAATCTGGGAGGAGCCGAGTCTTGAACAGCCGCGAATGTCCATCAAGTAACGAATCCCAACCCTGGCCACCGTGGGCCCCTCCCCAACATCGATATGGTCAGGGATTTGGTCGATCAGGGCGTCGACGTCGACCTCAATCGCTTCGCTTGCCTCCCAGTCCTTAGGCCAGGATGTGTTGGGTTTGCTTCCCTCTGAAGTAGTTGCCGCACCCGTAGAGGCGAATTTCTTCTTGGCCAGGCTATTGGTCACACTCTTCTAAAGGCCGCTAGCCTGTGTAGCCAACCTCTTTGCCTGAGCCCATTTGCTGCTCGACCATTTTCTGTTTGTCTGAGCCCCCGTGAGCCTCGAACACCTTCTTCTTCCCTGAGCCATCTTGTTTCTTGGGCGTTTTGACTTTTCTCGAGCCCCTAATAGGCTTGGACATCTTCTTCATTGGCCCCTTGGGGAGGTCGAAAACATTTTTCCTGCCAATCGCCTTAGAAGCAGTCACAAGGTTCTTCAATCTCGTTCCTTCCCCAAGCTCATCTCTAGCACGCTTTGTGCCAATAACACTTGCGAGCTGCTTTAGCATCGGAGCAGCTGACACCTTCTTAGTGGACGCCATTTTCTTCCTCAAACTCTTGAGTTTCTTAGCCCACATTTTTACGAGGGAAAAAGGGAAATAGATCAGCAATCTATTTTGCAAGGAAAGTTAAACGCGAACAAAGAACAACTTATCTTTTTCTGAGAGCGCTAAAAACTTAGCCTTGTCCTGGCAAAATCCATCCACTTGTAGGTGAGGGAGCATGAGGAGCTCATGAATGTTGTGTGAACCCTCAAGAAGGTCGCCGAAACACTGCAGCCTCTGCAAGCTCACCACTAGAAGGTAGTTCTGCTCGATGTTAACCATAAAAGAAGTAACCCAGTTACACAAGAAAGCAAAGCTAGAAACTCATCCTCATGTGCTTGAGCGATTAAAGCCTTACTTGCTTCTAGAGCGAAGACACCATTCTCCCTGGCTTCGTAGAAGAAGAACTGAGAGTCCCATGTGAGACCTTCTTTCGGGATGTTGACCAGTCCATTGAAATGTGCTATCCTTGCCTAGGAGAGGTAGTATGTCTGATCTTGCTCTTTTTTGAGCCTATATAAGTGGACGAGCTCCTCGACGGTTGGCTCACCCAACTTAGCGACCATAAACGCGAGGTATACCCTAGTAATGATCAAGTACGAGTTGGCCATTAGTTAGAGAGGGATAATGTCAAACATCTTCAACACCTGGTTGGTGAAGGGATGCGGCAGAATAGATACCCCACATCGAAGGAGAGTCTGAGAAATTCCCACTCATCTGGGTAGAGGGTTCTTCAGAGAATACTCTCCTAGAGCCATCTAGTTCAACTGGGGCACATAGGTCACCCTGATGCGTTCGAGGTCCCCGATTGTGATTGAGGATTACGGCTCTTTGCATATCCTATGAGCCGTAGTCGGTAGGGACTAGGCCAATTGGATTGAAGCTTGATCGGACAAACCTATGGCATCGGGGTCCGACCTTTAAGTGACAAATTCTTCGGATTTCTCAAAGGATGCATCCCCTAGAACTGCTAAACCAATAGGCGAGTCGAACATCCTATCTGTGGTGCGCCTGCTCGATGAAGACATGTTTCAACTTGACGTTGGGTACTTGAAAAAAGAAGCGAACATGTGTTAAAGCTTGAACAACTCAGCGACCATTTCACACTCGCTTCTATTTCAGGCACTAGGGATAGCTCGCGCAACACAACGGAATTACGAAACCTACTCGGGACACCAATGACCACCATGTTAAACCCATTAGAAACTCGAGACCGTTGGAAAAACACCCCAAAAACCCTTCTAAAACCTTAAAGCACCCAATATGGCCACTACAATGGCCATCATTTGGCACAAAAGTTAGAAACATAAGCCAAGAAGGGAAAGAGATCTCACCAGAGTAAGAAGAAAGTCTTGAACTAGTAGGAGAAACCATGACGACGACATAATAGCAATGGCGAAGAAGAGCCAGAAAACGTCAAAAAATTCTTAGAATGGTTGAACTGAGAAAATTCGCCACCTTTTATAAGGTTTTTGCATGGGAGACGAAATGGTAGGGTTTAATCTTGACCGTCGACTTGCAATCAATCCTAGCCCTTCATTCATCAAGCAATCTCAGCCTTCGGACGTGGCCACATGTCGACCATCCATAAGGATCGATGAATCATCAGATCGAGTACAATGATAACCGTCGTCGCACATTGTTTCATCTTTACGCGTGAACATCTGTAGTCACCCATGCGCGATGTAGCATGACTGACAAAGGTTGTCGCATTTAATGCGACACGACCACGCATAATTTATACTTATGCCCTGAAATTTTTGTATTCCGAATTTCGATAGGTGTCACAGGTAAAAATGCCAAGTGTGAAGAATGTTGACCAGGCATGAAGCTGATCGTGGAAGTTCAATTGAACATGTCGCAGAAGTCTGATCAAGTGCATGTCCGAAGACTTTCTGATGAGGCCGAGCTTGGCGTCAAATAAGCAACAGTCTTCGAAGCCTGAAACAAACATCAAACATTAGGGGCAGATGTTGTGTGTGATTTTTCTAGCAAGCTCGGGTTGAGGCAAGGATATAGCTCGACCTAGAAGAAGCTCTGTGATGACAATTGATCGACCAAGCATAAGCTTGTTGAGTGAAAGCTCGACCCAACACAAGGTAGTCATGAACAATCTGAGCCATCATTCAATCAATCCCTAGATCACTTCAAATCCCAAATATCACGAGAATGACCAAATCAACAGTGATCACTGCGTGATTGCAGCACTCAATCACAAGAATATCAAGATTATGATTTCAGTCAATCAGGATCCCCTCAATGTCATTCTTTCCATTTCACAAAGCTTGTATATAAACCCCCTCAAATGATGAGAGAGGGGTTACAAAATTTCTATTAAGAATTGAATTGTAAGCTTTCACAGCAAATACAAAAAGCATAGTGGATGTAGGCTGTTAACTTCGCCGAACCAGTTTAAAAGTCTCCTTTGTAATTTATTTACTGCATTACAAACCATCCATAGCTGATTATTTGTAATCATGCTCACATCAACTCTAATCCCAACGAGGTCGATCAGAGCTCGTTGGTTGGTGCAGAAATCTATATAAACAACTATATAATATAATCAGATTTTTTTTTTTTTTTAAATTTTATTAGTGTTAAAAAAATTTAAATTGGATTTAAAACATTTTGTTTTATGGTTTGTTTACTTTTTAAACTTATAATTCAAAATCTAACTAAATAAATATTTAGAGATATATAAGTCTTTTGGTTTTTTCATTAAAATTAACAGTAAGTCACCGTTAGTTATCCCTAAATTGAACGATTTGAAATGTAAATCCTTTTAATATCATTTTAACAAAACATTGTACTTACATTGATAGCATCCCTTTATAAAATTATTCACTCCCTGAGGGATCATGCTGAGGAGTGATGTAGTTTGAAGTTAGGCTCGCTAATGAATATTTTTTATGTGAACTGCACAAGGGTTTATCACTACTATGTTTCAGACTTAGAATTTATGAGATGCTCAATTTATTTTCAGAAAATGATTTTTGAGAGTTAAAAACTTCATCTCCATAAATTACCTCAATTTTACAAACTTTGAGTTCCAAGTAAGAGTTGCAAATAAGATATAGTAAAAATTGTAACTTATAAAATACAAGCATCATCTATTATAAAAACTAACCTTAATTTTTTTATGTGAAAGATCCATTTAATATTGATAACCAAGTGTTTACTCATAAAAATAGTTATAATATATAACATGTAATAAATTATACACATAAAATAAATCAATTACAATAATGCTAAACGTACAAATTTTTTTTATAAAGATTTCTATACAAAGTAATATGGTAGAAAATGAATGGAAGAGTACTCTTCCATTTATTTTTTACAGCATCACTTTTTATAAAAATCTTTGTGAAATTTCTTTGTATGTATAGTATTACTCAATTAAATATATAAAATTATAGTGTAGAACCGTACCAAAGTTATTATCTTGATCCCAATTTTAAGTGTTTAACAAGAGACAAGTAAATATTGAGGAAATCCTTTTTGTTTTCGAGAAGGAAAGTTGCCATTTATTTACTCGGGAATTCTTATGTTCTATGGCAATCTAAATCTGTTTGCTTTCAGCCTTTGGCAGGTTGTCTTAAAGCTAGGCTTGTAGGTCGGAAAGGGAAACTTTTTGTGGAATATTCATATTTGTCAAACTTATGAGTTGTGTGTGTGCACACTGGTTGCCAATTATATGATTTGGCTTGTTTCCTTTGTAGTGTATGTGCACATCAGTTCTATGTGCACACTAATTGCCAGACTTGGGTAGTGAGCAATGGCAAGGTGAGGTGATGCAGTAGTACATGGCTACATTAGGAAGTTATTGAGGATACCCTTCATGATGTGCATAGTTCACCATATTTTGTTGAATCAAAGGAGCAAATCCAGTATTTTGAAAAGTGCCTCCTCTAGGACCAGAATTATGGATTTGTGATATACTGTTGAAATTCTGAATTTGTGACACATTGTTGAGGTCATTTGCTTGTGGAATTTAGTCATGGCACTGTTCTGTTTTTCAATGTGCATCTCATGCTTGTGTAAAAGCAATTAAGCTTCCTAAAGAGTGGCATTACTACTGTTGGCAATAAGATTTGCCACCATGGCATCAAATTTTGGACCTAAATTATCCAGTATATATAACAACAATTCTTCTTCTCCAATTTGAACCCCACTAGCTACCAACTCATCACTTATTTCATTCATTCTCAAAATGTATTCATTAACACTCATGGACTCCTTTTTAGTATTTTGCAACAAATTTCATAAATGTAGTGTCCTAGCCTTGGAGAAAGATTGAAAATATAGTTCTAATGTACTCCAAATCTCATATGCACTTGTGCATTTGGCTACATGCCTAAACATGGATTCAGAAATAGTAGAAACCAACCAGCTTACTAAAAATTGATCTGTTTTCTTCCAATCAAAGTATTTTGGATTAGGTTTCTTAACAACTTATTCAAAATCTATCATCTTCTCAATTATCAACATAGAGGGACATGTATTCACACCTATTACAAAGCCGTCGAGCTCATTTGAGGTCAACATAGGTAGATTTTGAGACCTCCAATAATTGTAGTCCTTTCCCCCTAATTTGACTGAGAGAGATGGAAGAGAAGAGTGAGCTATTGAATTCAGCGCGTTTGCACTATTAGCTTGCTCTTTAACGATCTTTGAACCAGAATTTAAGACTTCAGAACTCAGATTAGTCTGTCAGTGGCTCTAATACCATGAAGTTTCTTGAGCGGAATTGAGAAGTAGAATTAAAAATAGTAAAATGTTGAGAGAAGAGTCTAGAGCTGTAAACGAGCTGAAGAAAAAGTTGTTGATTTCTGTTAATTGAATCTTCTTCAACAACCAAAATAGAAAATAATAGTCTCTTATATAGAGACAGAGGCATGTTACGAAACAGTGCGTTTAAGCACTTACTTGCAAACTTTACAAAGCACACCCTAAGCACTACTTACAACATTTTTGTTCTAAGTAGTTTCTTAATTTTATCAGTAATTAATATTCTTTTATAAACATTATTAAAACTCTTGGAATGAAATTTAGCTTAATGTATATGTTTTTATTATGTCTAAAGCTAACATTTTCATAAAGTTTTCTAAATAAGAGAGAGTCTATATACTGCTGTGATACTACATCAACAGTACTTCATATCAATACTTATGATATGTAGATTTCCAATTTAGTAATGATTAATAATATTAATTCTGAAGGTAGAGAGAGAGAGAGAGAGAGAGAGAGAGAAATCCAGAGGTGACATAAATTTATTAAGTTGTGTTATTCAAGATTTTCTCCAAATAAACATCGATAATTAATCAATGTTATGAGTGATGTTATGATATAAAAAGTATTTTAAATAAAATTGTAAAGCATAACTTATTACTGCAAAATTTGGAGCACCTAACTCGTAACAAACAAGTTAAGAGGACCAATCAATCAGCCGAACATAATTTAGTAGAAAATCTGTTAGAGTAGGTACCCTAGAGCCAATCAATTATTGTAAAATTGACTCTATAAAAAATGTTTATTTATCAATAAAAGACATATTCTTCTATATCGTGTATGTAATGACATATGTCCTTAGGATGGTAGAACTGTGACGAGGGTATCAAGTGTTTCAAATCTTGATAATGAGAACCCTATGATCACATATGGTGGCCATTCTAAAAACGTTCGTAGCCTCAATATTATTCTGACCAAGGACACAGATAATACGGTAAGGTTATCATAGTGTTGAATGACATTGTTGAAAGGCAGTGACTGATCTCACTTGTTAAGGTTGTTTTTCGACAACATGGTTCAATGCATGGGTGCTTGCTAGAAGCAAGTTTACTGGACAGACCCACCAGAGGATTCCATACGGATGGTAACCCCAGTGTCTATGAAATAAATCCTCTAACGGATGGTGGTGCTTGTGATCCTTAGACTTAAGATCATCGGAGCGCCTTGTGTACCAATTGGTGTAGTTTGACACTAGCCCAACGTAGTTCTATTAAGAGCTATCAATACGGTAGTGATTGGCTATATCAAGACTATGGTGGATTGATAAAGGATTCATCACTCCTAGGTATGGGAGAAGTTATCTTACTAGGTAATTCAGTAAATGGTAATGACACTAAATCTGTGGCCATAATGAGATTGAGTTGATGCTCAATCCAATTTAATATCTCTGTCATTGGTCTAGTAGCTGAATACAAACATGTCGAGGATATATGAGGTTGACACTATTTATGTACCTCGGTCTTGATGAGATAACAGTTGATGAAATGATTTGATTGCATAGTAACCATATCGTTGACAGGCTGCGGTTTTGTTGAATCCGAATCTATTGGGTGGCCATGATCCCTTACTAGGGGTCAATATTGGTCTGTGTGTTGTGAGACGATTAATTGGTGTTAATTGCGATACTACACATTGCCGATATGATGAGGAGCCTAAGGGTCACACACTTAGAAGATAATTTAAGAATCAATTTGTGAGAAGGGTATTTTTGTCTTTTAGGACGAAAGGGTATTTTGTAATCTCATAGTGTAATTAAATTTGCTGATATTGTTGCCTGTATTTAATTTTAATATTAAAATTAAATTAGTGAGATTATATATCAATGTATTTCTGTATATATTTAAATGAATTATTATTAATTAAATGTTAATATATTATTATATATTAATTGATTTTAATTATAATAATAATCAATTAATTAAAATACCATAAAGGGTGTGCTTGGTTGCAACGGTGAGCTAGGGTTGGAGCCCATGACTATTCCCAAGTGGAATAGGGTTTTAATTGTTACACTATATAAGTGCAACTTAAAATTAAAACAAAGAGAATTATTCATTCAATCAAAACCCTAGCCACCCAAAAGGTTCTCTCTCTCTCACGTTTTCTTCTTCAAGTGAAGAAGAAATTTTTTCAATTTTGATTGTTCTTGATTCTTGATGCTGGCAATTGTTCTAGCAAAACAATTATCGGTTCTTCGGATTATCTTCATGTGGACTTCCGTGAGTGTGATCCCACATTGGATCGATTAGCAAAGAATCACGTGAACAGTAACTGGTGAATAGTATTCATGTCTGAAATCAGAGATATTCGAAGGAGCCTGCAAATATACGTAAGTATTCTAATCCTTAATGAATTTATTTTATACATATTTTGTTTATAAATATATAGATGGTATAATTTATACTCGGATCTTGGCAAAAAGATAATTTATTTACCGATTGAATTTTTTTTTTTCTCAGTACGTTTGGTAGATCAATTACTTACAAAATCAACCTATTGAATAACAAAAATTTCATGGAAAACTTAGAAGTTCCCATTCCGAGAAAGAAGATTTTGGTTCAATAATATCAACAATCTAGTTTTGAGATACGATGAGATGAAAAGGTGATGGACATATATTTGCGCATAGGAATAGATGGCTGAGAATTATGTGAATTTGATCCCTACACCCGCTTATTTCCTAGCTCTCTAATATGACCAACAATAATGCTATAGACATCGGGATTTTTACACCGAAATATTGTACCGGCCTACGTGTAACACGCCTCTGATTTTTTTAAAAATTTTTTTCTAGTGAACGGTCCATTCCATCAAATTTGGACGGTCTGCTTCACTACATGGGACGCCCGTCTATATATGATGGACGGGGTCCATATACTAGGGACGGGCATCCCCATTTAATGGACGCCTGTCCTTAACCAAAATATGAAAATAAAAAAATATAAAAAATTTGGGGACGGCCGTCCATAAATTTTGACGGCCGTCCCGTATGTTTGGATGGCGTCTATTAGGTGGGAATGGACGTCATTCCCTTGTTTGACGCGGGCGTCCATTCCTAATGGATGCCCTCCATACTTTTAAAAAAAAACACCTTCTTTGCTCTTCTTCTTCTTCTTCTTCTTCTCCAAGCCAAAAACCACAGCAACATCTCTCACAACATAGCTTATTGATCTCCATTGATATCCAGTTGATCCTTACGATAGAATCTGGGAAGCAGCAACAGGAGAGTTTGGATTAATAATAGTCTCAAATGAAGCATCCTCCATTAAAGTAACTACTCCACCTGACAATCCTCCACCATTGGTGCTACAAAATGTTCAGAATCTTCAAGCACTTTGATAGGGATAAATATAATCACAAAACTTCCTGAAAAGCCGACTCCCTTCTTCATGGCGACCTACTTCTCTGAAGTAACTCAGCTCGTCCCCACTCACAAGAGATCCTTCAAATTGTTCATCGATAGCAAGGTTGTTTCGGCCTCAATTGTTCCGACTTTTGGAGCTGCCTCTGAAGTTTATATTGCTAATAGAATTGCTTCCGCTAGCAACCAAATTTCCCTCTAGGTTGATGATGACTCCACTCTTCCTCCTCTCATTAATGCAATGGAAGTTTATACTCTTAGTGGGGAACTTACCAATGGAACGAATGTTAAGGATGGTTTGCTTCTAACTTCATTATTTAATTTTGGGATATTATTTCTTCTGATTCTAATCTAAAGGTTATTTTTGTTTTGTTTATGCTGTAATTTAGTGGAAGGATTAGGATTGTTGCAAAATGGATTTGAGGTGTTACAGGGATGGAGTGGAGCGAAGAAGAAGAAGAAGAAGAAGAGCGAAGAAGGTGTTTTTTTTTTTTTTTTTAAAGTATGGATGCCCGTCCAAACGTAATTTATGGACTGCCGTCCCCAATTTTTTTATTTTATTTTATTTTCATATTTTGGTTTGGACGCGTCCACCCCTTATTTCAGGGTGCAGTCCAAAATTAAGGGACGACCGTCCATAATGGATGAACGACCTTCCCTAATTTTTATAAAAAAAATTTATTTCATTTTACTTATGGACGGGCGTCCATTAAATGAGGACGCCCGTCCCTGGTATATGGACCCCCATCCATATAATATGGACGGGTGTCCATGTGAGTGAACAACCGTCCAAATTTGATGGACGGGCATCCATGTGAGTGACGGGTCATGATCCCAGAAGTGAATGTCCAAATTTGATGGACGGCCGTTCACTCGAAAAAAATTATTATAAAACCAGAGGCATGTTACACGTAGGCCGGTACAATATTTTGGTGCAAAAATCCGATGTTCGTAGCATTATTGTATGACCAAATACGGATCTAAAATCCCAAGCCGCATTGGGTTTACCCAGGCCCGAGTGGGGCCTATCCGAGGTTCAGTCTTGGGTTTGGTTGACATGTTGAGGTTTTTTTTTTTTTTTTTTTGGTTCAAAGGTCTAAAGTAATTTATTTGAGGGTTATTGTAATTTTGTATTATAAAAGGTATTTAGATATAATTTATGGGGTCTTTTTGTAACATTTAGAAGGTTATATGTCATTTTATATGGGGTTACTGTAATTTTGTAAAGGGTAATTAATGATATTTGAACCCCACTTATTTGATCATTTGCCCTTATTCAAAGGGCAAATTTGTAATAAAATATAATAATAAATGGTACTTAGTTAAAAAGTGGGTTTAGTTAGCAAAATTCTCATTTTTGTATAAAAAAAATTACCATTTTTGTCTTTCACTTCAATTCATTGAGATCTCTTATATCCAACATTCTTCTTTCCTTCTAATGATCGAATTTATTGTTTTTGTCAATGTTTTTTCTAATGATCAGATTTATTGTTTTTATCAATTTTCCTTCTAACAATCATCTGTTGTTTAAGATCAATAAATCATATTCTAGTTTATATTCTT
Organism: Pistacia integerrima; assembly: GCA_026225825.1. Taxonomy (NCBI): domain Eukaryota; kingdom Viridiplantae; phylum Streptophyta; class Magnoliopsida; order Sapindales; family Anacardiaceae; genus Pistacia; species Pistacia integerrima. The sequence continues at coordinate 27,138,353 of CM047748.1, forward strand.
ATCTCAAAGCTTATTATGATAGTATCCTCTACTTTTATGTTCCCTATAGATCTTTTTTTTGGTTTTTTTTTTTTTGGAATTATCAATATAATCTAACATTTTTTTTATCCTATTTTCATGAATAATTAAAGAATTTTTTTTGTTATAAATCATTTGCAATCTTTTAATGAATTAAAAACAATTATTTTTTTATATAGTTAATAAATATATTTAATACAAACTATTTATTTAAAAGAATAACATAATTGAAATAAATCTTTCTTTTTGTTACATTTGATTTATATTATATCATCATTATTTAATTATTAAATTGATGAATTTTTTGGTTTGTTAGGATTCTTCATTTTTTTTAAGAACTGAATAACATAAAATGAATTTAGAATATAAAGTTATTTTCACTTAAATATAAAATAAGATTACCCTTTTAACCAAAATTTTACTAGAATTTGAAAAACAAAGTAATCAAGTAGATTTAAGAAAGTTGTGCAATTAACTTTGAGCCTTAATCTCACAAAAATGGCACCAACTATTTGTAAATCTCATGCTTGATATTCTGAAAAAGAGTTCTTTACCACCCAACACAGCCTAAATGAACCATATCCTAGAAGATTCTCATACATTATTTGCAGCTTAAAGCTCAAATTCTGAAAATTTTAGCAGCATGAAGGGATAATGCAGCACATGGAGACAACATGGAACAGAGCAATTCTTGAGTATTAATGGAAAGAAACTTCACATTTATGAAGAAAATCAGGATTCAATTTGTTTTTTAGGAATATTTATTTTAAATATTGGAAAGAAACCTTACCCTTAGAGAAAAAGCCAAAGCGTGGACTCAGAAAATTTCGAATAGCCGAGAAAAGCCGAGAGTTTATCAGTGGCAACGATTTCCAAGTTAAAATCAAAGCATTACTTGCAGGACAATCACAATCAACATTTGGATGAATCTATCAGGTAAATAAACATAATTCCATTTACATACAGAGAACTCTCGAGCCGAAAGAAAAAAGTTACACTCTCTGAACATGTGCTTATCATCTAATAGATTCTTTAGTCTTATAGTTATTTTAATTTTTAGATTCGTGTAAATTATGAAAAAAACTTGTTGATCGTTATGAGATAAATCTTCCATGACATTATCATCTAAACCTTGTTTATTCATTTTAACTGAATTCTGAATTAAGGAAATTCTGTGTCACATAATTCTCAGCAATCAAACAAATGGGTGAACTAGGAGTTGGAAGAGCTTTGGATTACTGACAACTTTCTTCTAACAACAATTTGAAAGGAATTCAATGCTTTTCTGCTAATTATCAGCAATCATGGCTCTTGAAGCAGCTAACCCGTAATAATCAAGTTCCAGAAGGCAAAACATAGTCATTTGTCAAATTTAGAGCCAAAAGGAAGCTTAATCTTTTGGCATGAAGGGCAGAACTGGAATTCCAGTTATTTTACCCGATTCCAGTAAATTACTTTTTTTTTTTTTTAAATCCGTATATCTTCCAAATTATTTTCCAGCTATTTATACTAGAACATTTTATTGGTGTTATGCCCGAAAAGTTAGGGCTGACGTGGACTTTCCTTAGCAAGAGCCAATCAGGGTTCAGGAAGGTTTTATGCCATCCAAGCACTGCCACGTCACACAATGAAGCAAAGGGTATGGTTCTTGTCAGTGCAGTAGGTGAGTGCCAAGCTTGCGAGTGGTTAGGGATTATCCACCTACCTAAGCTCTATGCAATTTGAGGATATTTCTTGTACAGATAACCAATGGGATGCATAGAAGGATTTGCACGGCACCTACCCACTTGCAGACTTGTAATCATTACCTTGAACTCTCCCACTATAAATAGAGGAGACCCCTCTCATTTACGGGATTGGCTAATCTTAGTCTGAAATAACTTAAACATTTTCTCTCTTTCGTATTCTCTCTAGATTATAACTCAGCTCACTACACGCGACCTGATTTTACCAATCTATTAATATAATAACAGTAGACGTAGGATTCGCTTTTGAGCATCCAAACCACTTTAAATATTGCTCCTCACTCATTGTTTCATTTCATGTTTCCTTATCACGGGTGATTTCTATGTCCGTTTAGCACTTTGCATGTGTGAGTCGTTAGTGTCAAAATCAAACATCAACAGTTTGACGCCAGAAGGAGGGTCTAATTTAGTATGCGCTCTTCATAAAAAATCTCTGACCAATCGGTTCAACCAATCAGCAAATGGCTCGCGGTTTCGAACCTAAGCAAACCAACTATGACAATGAGGAAATCCTGTAAGTAAAAGAGGACACTTCTCCCAAAGTGCTGCCAGTCTAACACAGTATCATGGCGGATATTCCTTCAAGCTCATAGCTCGACCCAACCGTCATGAGTTATCTGGAGAGGTTCAATAATACTCTCCAAATGGTTAGCCAAAGGCTAGACCAATTGGATCAGGTCGTGCCACCAGAATCCAATGAGGTGGTGCCACCGCCAAAAAAGCCTGCAGGTTGCGTGAAAATGCAGAAAAGGGTGAAAGCCCATACCGTGCATGCTGCAGCGCGTCAAAAAGGTCAAAACACTTAGCGAACAATGGAACAGAGGGCTCTGAGGGACCAGCAAACACTGGTCGCGCAACGGGTAGAATACCTGTGGCACTATGACATAGTGACACGTCGCATGGGCACTCCTATAAAAGTGCAAGGCAAGGAGATTCCTAATATCATCGAAATGACGACCTCGACTGTCATCATGCTGGAAATCCCCATCGTCTGCGGATCGATAAGGACCACTATAGAGATTAGGAAAATTCCCCGAATCACTCAATGCAATCACATGACTCCAGCCAGTGTGTGTCAAGGTTTGTCGAAGCTTCCGACTGAGTCGAGGAAATGCCTGATTTGCGGTCTTTCCTCAACCGCAACCGTGAGGGTTGAACCTATGTTGAGAAAAGTGATCCCTAGGCAGCTCCACTACTTTAGATTGAGGAACTACAACGAGCATTGGATCAGCTTAAGGCTCAACAGAATGAGCGTGGGAAGGTTGCAGAGACGTCTCTCTTTTCTCTAGCAGTGTTAGTTGTTCCTCTCCTATCAAAATTCAGAATGTCCGACATGCGAGCATTCGATGGGAATTTAGACCTGCAGGATCACCTGTACGAGTTCAACAACCTCATGGAACTCCATGAAGTCTCCAACTTGACAAAATGTCGTTGCTTAGAAGTGACCCTAACTGCCCATGCCAATGCTCGGTTCGGGAATGGGTTGCTTCTCACAAGATCAGTCAACTCATGACCTCAAATGAGCTCATCATTCCTGAGATACTTCCAGGCGAACAGGAAGTTCTCAATGCCATTGAGCTACCTGAGTAACATATGGCAGGAGAGGGATGAATCCTTCCAATCTTACAGAAAGATTCCATAAGGAACTCCACAAAGTGACTTATACTCCCAAAGAGTCGGTTCAGACTCTCATTATTGTGGCAGATAGATTTATAGAAGGAACTGCAATCTGAGGACGATGTTTCCATACTCGCTTCTTCAACCTTACCAAAAAATACCTCCGTATTGAAAATTCTGTGGCCGTTCTCAATCGCCACGACCCTGGTCCCTCGAGTAGTGCTCCCAACTAGGGGGAGAATATGAGGACTGATCGCTAATAGGCTAACAACGATCAGTAGAAAGGAAAGAAGCAGTAGTTCTTCGTCGCAGTCGCTACAAGAATCAATACACTCCTCTGAACGCCTTAGTATTGGACATTCTAGATAAGTCAGAGAAGGCCGGCTTGCTTAGAGAGCCAAAGCCCATGAAGAATCCCCACTCAGCCAGAAACACTAGAAAGTACTACCGCTATCATAGGGATAATGAGCATCACACTGATGAGTGTCTAGCTCTCAAGCAGGCAATCAAAGACCTCATCAAGCAGAGGCACTTCAAAGAATATGTTAATGGCCTAACTCCCATTTGGGAGAAGGATCAAGAGGAACCAGGGAAGAAGCATCGTGGTCACAAAGGACTCTGTTGTGTGGGAATCATCTTCGGAGGACCACACCTCATGAGAATTCTCGAGGTGCCCAAGAGAGGTATGCTTAGGAAGCCTATCATGACCACATGAGTGTAATGAGCACAGTGTCACAACCCGCTAAGGTTGGAACGTGGTTCCATTGACGAAAGCTTGAAGGGAGTTCAAGCTGTGGAGCTAGAGGGTGTCTTTGGCATTGAAGCATGAGTGGAGCTCGAGCTATCCAAGAGGTGTCTTGGATTCAAGCAAGCTGTGGCAAGATAGTGGATCATCCAAAGGGTGATTGTGAAAGCAGGAAGTGTTTTACAGTTGATTGCTTAACTTCAACTTTGTAAATGAACCTTGAATGTTTGCTATTGAATGACTTTGGAATAAAGAAGCAAAGTAAATAGAACGAGTAAAGAAGTGAATTATGGAAAAAGTTAGTTGTAATATTCTAATTAAATTCAATGAAGGTACACGAAGATGACTGGCTTGTTTTATACAAGCCATAATATCAATACGATAGTGTTTTGATATTCAAGAGTCTACTTTTCAAAGTACACCTTACTTTTGCTTTCTTACAAAATACACCTTGTAACCATTTTACAAACTAACCTGAGCTATTCTTAACTTCTACAATCTCATCCTATTATACTAACATTTCCCCTTAAACTGGACATAGTAATGTACTAGCGTACACCAATATTTGCCTTTCAACTTGACCTTATAATGTACTAGCATATGCTCATATTTCCCTTTAGGATGAACCTCGTTTTATAGTCTTCAAGGTGCAATCATAGCAATCACTGCAAGTCTAATTAGCAAATGTTTTAAGTGCAGTAGTTAACACTAAGACAGATAAGGAGAAAATATGCCACAGTAGAAAACTTAGGCGCAAGAGCACCAAAATCTTCTTCATGAATCCATGAATTCATGAATTAGTAATTCAATAGTTGCTTTTTTGCTTTTAAGCTTGACTTTGAGAATTTTAATGCTGGAATTAGAAAAGGTCTCCAAGGGACCCATCAAGGGAAGCTACTACTTCCAGAATCAAAATGGACCTTGACAAAATCTTAGGGACTCATCAAGAGCATCTACTGCTTCTAGAATCAAAATGAAACTTGACAGAATCTTCATCTTCAATAAGCAAACTACTATCGTTATGAAGGCCTTTATCTAACTCATTACCAACCTCAGCAATTACCTTTAACTTGGCTCAGAGAGTTTGAAACCTGGAACTTGGAAGTGCTTTGGTCAGAATATCTGTAACTTGATATCCTGTACCAACATATTGAACACATAGCTTCTTCTCTATGGCTAATTCTCGGGCATAATGCACATCTATTTCAATGTGCTTACTGCATGCATGGAAAACATGGTTTGAAGAGAAAGCACTAGCACTCATATTGTCACCCTACAAAATAGGAGTGTTGTTAATAGTTATACCAAGTTCTTGAAATAGCTGTTGAATCCAAACCAATTTAGTGGCTGCTTGACTAAGAGCTCTATATTCAGCCTCTGTTGAAGATAAAGAAACAACATTCTGCTTCCTAGAAACCCATTGTACAAGATTTCCCCCAAGGAAGATGCTATAACCATTAGTTGATCTCCTATCACTTACATCACTAGCCCAATCTGCATAGGCATATCCTTCATGTGAAAGAGTTCCCTTGATATAGTGAAGAACACTTTTACAAGTAGTCCAATGTGCAATAGTGGTAGACTAAAGAAATTGACTTAAGCGATTGACAGAGAAAACCAAATTAGGCTTGGAAAGGGTAAGGTACTGCAGATCACCTATAATGCTATGGTAGATTGAAGGTTGGTCATAAAAAGCACTATCTTCTTCCCCCTAATTTCACACCTGTTGCCATTGGTGTATTACAAGGTTTACAATGAAACATTCCAACTCTAATCAATAAGTCTTAAGCATACTTAGACTAAGTAAGGTGTAATCCTGAATCATTGTGATTAACCTTAAAGCCAAAGAAATATTGTAGCACACCAAGATGTTTAAGAGAAAATTGTTTGTTCAAGTCTTGAATAATTTGATAAATGAGAGTAGGGTTAGTACCCATGATGAGAATATCATCAACATATACCAATAGGTATATCACTTGATGGTCTCTCTTGTTGAAGAAAAGACTAGTGTCAGATACAGAATTTGTGAATCCCCAATAGATTAACACATATTTTATTTGTCAAACCAAGCTCTAGGAGCTTGTTTCAGCCTATACAAGGCTTTATGCAGCTTGCACACATGCTTAGGATAGGTTAAATCAGCAAAACCTTCTGGTTGTGTCATGAATACAGTCTCTGTTAGTTCTCCATTTAGAAAGGAATTATTAATGTCGATTTGTTTGATATCCCACTGATTATGGATAGTTAAGGATAGTATAATTCTGATAGTGATAGGTTCCACAGCTGGAGATAATGTGTAAAAGTAATCCAAACCTGGTGTTTGCTGAAAACCTTTAGCCGCTAGCCTTGCTTTATACTTTAATAATGTCCCATTTACTTTAAGTTTAGTCTTAAAGACCTATTTGCACCCAACTACATTCATGTTCAATGTATAAGGAACCAATTCCTAGGTATTGTTTCTCAAAAGTGGCTGGAATTCATCATTCATTACTACTCTCCACTCGAGTACTTGCAAAGCTTTAGAAGCTATTTTTGGCTCAGGTATATGACTAGTAAAGAGAAAAGCTTGTCGTGTATATGCTTGAGAGTAGCTCTTTGAACGAGTAATCATTGGACGAAAATTACTAGTAGATGCTGATGGTTTAGATATGGGACTCTAAATGGATGCTAGTAGAGTGAGTAGAAAAGGACATATCTTGGGATGCATCTGTATCAGGCTAAGAGATTGAGTTCGGGCCTACTGAGTGAGAGGTATATTGGGAGAATTAACAAGTACTTTTTCAATATCCATCTTTAAGCCTTCTGTGTGAGGTATCATTTGATTTGCTACAATTTGATGTGCTAAATTGTCAGATTGCAGGATTGAATCAGGGGCCAAACAAACTGAAGTAGGCATGGCTACATTTGGTTGGCCTAATTTTGTAGACTGTGAAGTTGAGGCAAGAGCTAAATTTGTTAGGGAGTTAACTGGAGCATTATGAGCAGAAGTAACAATTGGAGCAAAGTGAACACCAATTGAAGAATTAAGACAGTGAGAGAAATCCCAAGTAGAAGAAACTCCTTTTGAATTTAGTGTTGGTGTCAGTCCTGCAAGGCCAGTATCTTTAAAAAAATTACACTTAAAACCATATTTGAAAGGAAAATCATCCTCATTGAATATTACTTGTTTGACAATATAAATTTTTTCGAATGAGGATAAGCATTGGTAGCCTTTGTGGGATGAACTATACCCTAGAAATACACACTTTTCAATATGATAGAAAAACTTATTTCTCTGATAGGGCCTAATATATGGGTAACAACAGCTCCCAAACACCTTAAAATCATTGTAATTTGGCTCTTGATTAAATAGTTTCTTAAACGGAGAAATGTTAGTAGTGGAAGAGGAAGGAAGTCTATTGACAATGAAGGTTGCTACAGAAAATGCTTGCCACTAAAAAGCAAAGAGGCATGGCAGCGTGAGCTAGCAGGTTTAACCAAAATTCAGTAATGGTTTAGTGTTTCCTTTCCACTCTTCCATTTTGTTGGTGCAAGTAAAGGCATGGATGTCTAAAAAAATCCCATATGCTTGAAGATAGCCTGCAAATGGTCTGAATTCTCCTTTCCAATCTATTTGCAAGCTTTTCAATTTAACTTCAAATTGCCTTTCAACAAGTCTATGAAAATGTGTAAATATATTGAAAGCTTTAGACTTTAGTTTTAAGGGATAGATCCATATATATCTTTTAAAGTCGTCCACAAATAACATATAATAAATGAAACCTTCAAAGAAACAAATTGGTGCAGGACCCCATAGGTCACGGTAAACCAATTCTAGAGGACCTTAAGTGTGAGACTGTGATAAAGAAAAAGTAGCTTATTTCATTTTACTGAATTGACAAACTTCACAAAAAGGCATTTTATTCTCAAAAAAGCCACATATATTCATTGTATCCATTACATGTTTCAAGTTCTTCTCATGTGGATGGCTCAATCTAGCATGCCATAGCTTAGTAAATCTAACTTTGACCTTAGATTCATCAGTTGGCATACAATGAGCTTGACTAACTAATGCTCCAAGACTAACATTAGAAGAACAAGTAGTAGTACTAGTAAAAGGCTTGTTCTCTATACCACGAACTGATGAAATAGCAGCACCAGCAAATGCTTTATTTTCTATGCTACGAACTAATGTAACAGCAGCACTAGCAGATGCCTTATTTTTTGTACTATGAATTGATGAAGCAACAGCACCAACAGATGCCTTACTGTAGTCAAGGGAAGATGAAGATACGCCTTTCAAAGTAGAGGAGTAAACGAATGTAGAACTAATAGTAGGGAGTGAAATTTGCAATTGGTATAACCCATCATTTAGAGAGCCTTGTAGTAAAACAACCTTAGTGACCTTATCCTTTATGAGACAATGATCACAATGAAATTTCACAATAACCCCATTACCTCTAATGATCTAAGATATACATAATAAAGTTTTTGCAATATGAGGTACACACAACATTTTCTTAAGATATACCCTAGGACAAGTGGTGGAAGGTAAACGAGACTCACCTGTGTGAGTGACAAGAACATTCTAACCATTTCCAACCTAAACATTAGATCCACCATGATAATTGTCCTTAAGAAGCAGGTTGTTAGCATCAGAGGTCATGTGATTGGAGGCACCTGAATCTACATACCAGGTTTGGTTAGTGGCATTTTAAAAAAAAGCAATAGGCATATTCTGTGAGGAAATTGTCGAGGTTCCTTCTCCCTTAAATGAAGCTAAGGTTGGACTAGGAAAGATGTTAGTAGAAACTCCAGTAGTTGGACTTGAGTGTGGTGGCTGAGATGTCCCAATAAAACCAGAGTTGTTATGTAAGAACTCTTTCTAACTAGTATACTTGGGAAATATAATATGATAAAAACACATAAACATATAAGTGAAAGATAATGGGCCCGAAAATTTCTTTACTTTATATATTAAATTCTTTACAATAACAAAAGTATCATATACATAGGTTCAAAAATAGTGGTGCCATCTCTCTCTGTGTCTCGACGTCCATTCGACCGCTTCTCACCTATTTCCTACAAAAACAAAGGGAATCAACGAAGTGAGCTCTAATTGCTCAGTAAGTAAATCTGCTATGCTACTTTTCCATCTCCGTTGCTCATGTTCTGAATTTTCTTCCTTACATTGCACTTCGCTATTCTTCTCTGTTCTTCCACTATTCTCATCTCTCTATTCTTTCTCTATTCTAATCTCTCTATTCTTTCTCTCCTTCTAATTTTTCACTACTCATGGTAGTTGTATAGTGCCATGCATAGGTATGATGCAAATGCACAAATGCATAGATAATGCCTTTTCTTTTCTGTTTTTCTATTTCTTATTATGTTTTTCTTTCTTTTTCTACTTCTTTCCTTCTCTATTTTTCTTCTTTCTTTCATTGTATTCTTACTTTTCTTTCTTATTCTTTGTCGATTGGACTTGGTTGAGGCATGGATTTGAAACCCTGCCTGTGTGTGTGAGTATAGTCCTCATCCACATGCACTCTTACAGACTATACAGATTCTTCTTTCTTCTTCTTAGGCCGCACACTAAAGGCGGCGTGCATGTAGGTATATTCTTCTAGGTACAGTCCTCATCCACTTGTACTCTTATGGACTGTACAAATTCTTCTTCTTATTTTTAGGCCACTCACTGAAGGTGGCGTACATGTGAGAATATTCTTCTTCTTGTCACTCACGGGTTCCTCATCGCAATAGCCTTCTCTTCTCTTATATTCTTTTAGAAATTAGTGTTTCATTTTCTTTTCTTTAATAACTTTCTTTTCTTTCTTCTTTAATACTCTTCATGTTCTTGAACGCATGTATGCATATAGATGGGTTTTCTTAGTATTCTTTCTAAACTCAAATGATTAAATGGAAGGATGTAATATGGCATGGGAACATGTCATCCTTTGAATTGATCTAGTAGTCAATTCAAATGCAACCTCATCCTGCTTTTATGTGGATACTGTTGAGCTCGATTCGATGTTCGATCGATAGCAAAGTCTTAGAAATGATCCAAAGAAGAATCCACCAATGAAGGTATAACCATTAAAACCTTATATGTGATATTATAGTTGCAATACATTGAATCCTGATCTTGCGAATTGGAGTTTTATTGAAGCAAAAAAATTTTGTTTTCAGTGCTTTGTTCCAATAAAATCCCTACATTGTCCAAGGGAAAAAGATTGATCTAGGTACTAACATAGAAAACAACATCAAATTTGTTGCTTTAGCTAAGGGAAAATCCTTAGCCTTGCCCCTTCTCTTACTGATTCATAGGTTAGTAGAAAGCTACAAATCCAAGAGGCAACCAAATGAATCCTTCACGAAGATCTAACTTATAAACTCCAAGACCTTCAAGTCACTACTACTGCTCTTGCTCTAGATGTTCCCTCATCCTCGCATGTTATCCCTTTGAAAGCTAACTCCTAGTAGTCTAGGATTTTAGAAATTGTGTAGGGTCTGCAAAGAAAAATTGATGAGAAGCATAACCTGTTGTCTGATCAAATAGCTAATCTTCATACTACTTTGCATGCAAGAGTGGACTTCTTGGAAGAACTGGTGAAGAAGTCCAAAAATGATCAAAATTCAGCTCATGTTGTTGATATGTTCAAGGTGAACCTCATGTTGCTGATCAACAAAATGCAGAAGAAGTTGCTGCTCGGGCTGCTACCTAAGCTATCATTGAAGTAGAAGAAACTACTACCAATGTTGTTGCCTAGGCTGCTACTAAAGCAGAAGAGGCTGCTGCCCAAGCTACTACTAAAGAATAAGCTGCCAAAGTTGTTGCTGTCCTTCCAGACATTCAAGATGAAAGACTATATGCTTATTAGGGTAAATGGTGGGAATATGGTGTAACATGAATTTAGGTTCACATGGCATGAAATTAAAACGACTAGGGTAGAATTAGTACCTTTAAAGCTTTACAAACCTTTGTAGCTTTGATTGGAGATGAAAGATCTTTAATAACTTGAAGAATCCTCTAAGTGTATCCACCACAAGATGAAAAGAGAGAGCCAAACAAAATTGGGTTTTTTGGTGCGACCTTTTCTCCTAAAAAATTAGGTTAAAATGAGATTATAAATATATTTATATACTTGGACCATTTTGCAAGTTTGAAATTGTTATTAACTTCTTAATAAAATTTCATTATTGCTAGTTTGTCCTTGAAACAATTTTAATTAAAAAGTTAATCCTTGGTGTAAACTATCTTATAACCAAAGTATTTAACTTTTACTAAATCCCATTCTATACATACATACATACATACATACATATATCTCTATGTGTGTGTGTGTGTATATATATATTTGAATATATATATATATATATATATACATATACATGTAAATGTATATGTATATACAAATACATTTATATACATATGCATATACAAATACATGTATGTATATGTATATACACATACATGTATATACAAATACATTTATATACATATGCATGTATATACAAATACATGTATACGTATATAAATATACATGTATATAAATATACATGTATAAACATATATATGTATATGTATATACATACATATGTATATATTTGGCCATTATTGAATCCAATCCATTAAATATATATATTGACCTATTATTGAATCCAATCCAATAAATATATGTATATATATCAACCCATTATTGAATCCAATCCAATAGTGACCAAATGACCTTATTACCCTTGGTAAGTGCTAGCTTTCCATGAATAATCATTTTTCACCAGTGCATTAATTTAGATACACACGTTTATGTCTGAACATCGTTAACCTTTAACAATATGTACTACTCTCTCTTCTCATAATTGTGTTTTTAGGTGTGACCACTTAGGTTCTCTGTAACCTAGCCGTGGGCCCAATATCATATTCCGATATATTTCGTCATAACTCTTTACGATCAAAACTCCCACCGATCATGGCAGGCATCTATCAATGCTCCATAACCCCTACGCCACATTGAAGATAAACTCCAATGAACCTTTCTCTGACCGTACGTTTCATGTAGTAAAATCCCTCGATTGTCTAATCTCGACTAAGAATGGGTTAATGGTATGTCAAAACCCTTAACTTAATCTTTAATCGAATCATCAATCAATGCAATGGAACATGTCATCATGAAACTCTTTTCATATGACAGTTTTCATACTCTAGCCAGAGATTTCCTTTTTCCATTGTTTATTGACACTTGTCTAGGAACTCGAGACCAAACCATTTTGAGTCAGCCAATCCCATCTTGACCATCACTTGTCCTCGGACATGAATAACATATGACCAAACCGGCTTCTTACACAAGACATGACTAGTCTCGTGTTTATACACCATATGAACTATATGCATCCCATGTTGAATCCAACCATGATGTCTCAGGTCTAAGGATCAATGGTACACTTGTACAACCCTATGATGTATCATTGACCACATTCTAAATGTCCATGTGATTTATCATAATTGGTCATATTCGATAAACAATTCACTATATGATTGTCCATACTAATGCCCTAGTGACATAACTCTTATAATTACCCACACTAATACCATCACATGATATTCAATGAAGACATTTAGCATACCTACTATGCAATGTTATTGCCCAATTAACATCACTTACGTAGGGAATGCTTCAACGATTTGATCTTCTAAAGATTCGTATCATCCAAACATTTCACATGCATTATATATAATATAAATTAGAACTTTTTCTTCCATTTTTAAAAGAATATTTACAAGATATAATGCCCTGAAACCGACAACACAATTGGTTCTTATGGCATACACTAGCAAAACTCTCACTTGCACCATATCTAATACCCATTTTCTCAAGATGATGGTCCAATTGCTTCTGTGTCATTGCTTTAGTGAGTAGGTCATCTACGTTATCAACTGAAGGTGTCTTCTACACCCAAATTTCCCTAGCTCCAACGAATTCTCTCAAAATGTGATATTTATGCTGAATATGCTTTGACTTCTAGTGCACTCTTGGTTCCTTTTCTTGTACAATAGCACTAGTATTGCCATAGTACAAAGTTATCGAATGACCCATGTTTGGAATCGCACCAAGTTTAGTCACGAACTTGTGTATCCATACAACTTCCTTTGTTGTTTCTGAAGCGACAACATATTTAGCTTCTTTAGCGGAATCAGCAACAGTCAACTATTTGGAACTCTTCTAACTGACTGCTCCTCCATTACATGTGAAAATGAACCCAGATGTAGACTTTCTATCATCCACATCTGATTGAAAAATAGACTCCAAGTATCCATGAATCTTCATTTCTGAACCTCCATAACTTAGTATTAATTCCTTAGTTCTTCTTAAGTACTTAAGGATCGTTTTCACAGTTCAAAGCTGATCTAAGTTACAGTAAAAAGAACTCACTGTTCAACTTTACACTCAGCACCACACTCTGAGTCCTTAACGTGTAGCAACTCCTTGGAGCTTCTTCTCACTTGGAACACACTCAAAAACAGCTTATAAACCACCAAGCTTCAAGCACCGATGCCATGCACCAGCATGAGCAAAAGAACCACGTTCCAAGAGCCATCAAGTTTATGTTTGATATGGTGAGGTTTTGGCACAAAATGGAAAATGAACCTTGAACCTTGAACCTTAAGAGGAAGAATACTCTAAGAAAATTCAAAGTATAATGAAATAAAAGATCAAATGGTTAGATTCATTTACACAAGAAAGAGTATTATATAAGAGTAATTTGTGCTCTCCATTCTGCCACTGAGAATTTGAAGTTTTTGAGGTATTATATTTGTGTTCCTGCTGTTGAACTGAGATGTAGAAGAATTGAATGCACTAAGCCTGAAGATTTGACCTAAACTGGTAGCTGAACTGAAGTTAAGATAAGTGGAACAGCTGAACTGAAGTGTAGTTGGTTGGTGTATAGTTACAAAGTGTAACTAATTGAAGTATAGTTACGAAGTGGGGTTGCATTGGCTAAACTGAAATTTTGGAGTATAGATCAAGATGAAGCATAGCAGAACTGCTTTAATAGTGCAAGAAGTTGCTATAGCTAAATTGATTCAGTATGAAGGCTACAAGAAATTCTCAAAATGAAGAATGCGTGCAAAAATTGATTCAGAATGAAGACTGCAAGAAATTCTCAGAATGAAGAATGAGTGCAAAAATTGCTGCAGTTAAACTAATTCCAAATGAAAGTTTTAAAAGTCCTACTAGTAGAAGCTAAACTGGAAAGTTACCTATTCTAGTTTAAGGGGAAATGTTGATATATTAAACTAGAAAGTTACCCATTCCAGTTTAAGGGGGAATGTTGATATGTTAAAGATTAAGGGATACTCTGTCATTTGTTGAATCAATAGGGTGTAGTCTTCTTTTATTTTAAACGGTGTAGTTTTAGTATTAACAGTTTTTTTTGGTTCTTTTTGTTCTGTTATGTTAGTTGCTCGTCTTCTTAAAGAGCTACTTTACTCTTTCTCTGTTCTTCATTTATTAAGATGTACAAACTCCATTCTTAATCAAGTAAAGAAGAAATTAATTTCCAAAAACTGCTCATTCTGTCTTCACATTTCTACATGAACCTGAATATTCCTCTTATTGTTCTATGAAAATCCTTTGAGGTTTTGTTCCATTTGGTCAGGTTCCTTTGTTGCTTTGTTAAGCTCAAAACACATTACTAACCTTTGTTATATGAGTGTTGTTGGAACGTGATTCCATTGATGAAAGCTTGAAGGGAGTTCAAGCTATGGAGCTAAAGGTGTCTTAGACGTTGAAGCTTGCGTGGAGCTCGAGCTATCCAAGAGGTATCTTGGATTCAAGCAAGTTGTGGCAAGACGGTGGATCATCCAAAGGGTGAAGTTAGAGTACTGTGGAGTGTTTATAGTTGGTTGCTTAACTTCAACTTTGTAAATGAACCCTGAATGTTTGCTATAGTGGTTTGCTTTGTCTGGACTTTGTCCCATAGATGTAGGCAGTTGGGCAAACCATGTAAAAACTATTTGCATGTTTTACTTTATGTCTTAGATCTTTAGCATTGTGTTAATGATGAATAAATGTACCTACAAGCACAAATGAACATGATTAATTTATTACACATAAGTTTAATGAACTTGATTAAATTATAAACTTTCACTAGAGTTAAAGTTTTACCTAGTTGCACTAATCATGCATACAGTTGACATGGCGTCCATGTAGAACTTAGCCTATGGAAAATTCAGGTGTTTTTATGGGCGAATAAAAAAATTTAGTTGTTCTGCATCTTATTAATGCATCGTCAACTAATGTTCCCCTTTTTTACTTCATTATCGTCATCATTGACCTAAATGATCGATGGGAAAGAATGTTTGTTTGCCCAAATAGATGACTTACTATTCCACTTCAAGTTCGACCCTATTGGATTCCCAAACTCAATTGAGGATAGTTTTGTTTTTTAAGAGGGGGAGTTTTGTTGTTTTACATGGAAATGAAACAGAGAAGAATATATTTGGGAAAGAATAGTGTTCCACACGTTTATTGATGAGTAAGGTTTCTTTATATACAACAAGATAACCATAGTTAACTACTAACTTGAGTTAACTAAATTGACTAAGTTAAATAACAGACTAAACAACTTTACTACCAGACTAAACTAAATACTAAAACAAACTAAACAGTTAATACATATTTAATACTTCCAATACCCCCCCTCAAGTTGGAGGGTGGTAAAGATCCAGCACTCCCAACTTGTGCAGCAAATGATGATGAGAATGCTTCCCAAGAGCCTTGGTAAGGATGTCAGCTGGCTGCTCAAACGTGGGGATATAGGCAGTACGAATGAGGCCATTTTTAAGCTGTTCTCTAACTATTTGGCAGTCAATATCAATATGTTTGGTCCTCTCATGAAACATAGGATTAGAAGCAATGTATGTGGCTACTTAATTATCACAGTGAAGGGGAACAGGAATCAAGTCAGAAAACCCAAGTTCTTTAAGAAGTTGGACTACATAAATGATCTCACAAGCTGTAGAGGCCATGGCCCTATACTCAGCTTCAGAGGAAGACTTAGAAATGGTTGCCTGTCGTTTTGATTTCCAGGAAATCAAGGAAGAGCCAAGGAAAATGCAGTAACCAAAAACTGATTTCTTGGTCATGAGGCAAGAGCCCTAATCAGAGTCACTATAGGCAGACAAAATCAGGGAATTAGTTGCAGGGAAAAACAAACCCAATCCTGGACCTGATTTTACATACTTCACTACTTTGAGAGCTGCTGTCATATGGGATTGCTTAGGCTGATGCATGAATTGGCTCAGCAAGTTGACTGAGAAACTAATATCAGGTCTGGTGATGCACAAATACAACAATTTTCCAACTAACCTCTAATAAACTGAAGGATCTAGAAGGAGAGGATCAGGACTAATAGAAATCTAACTATCATAAGCTGTAGAAGTGAGCTTCAAATTGGATTCCATAGGAACAAGAGAAGGCTTAGAAGCTACCAAACCAGAATCTGAAATAAGCTCCAGGGCATACTTTCGTTGACATAAACTGATGCCCTTGGAAGATCTTGCAACTTATAATCCCAAGAAATATCTTAGTAGTCCCAAATCTTTGAGTTTGAAAGTAGAATGCAACAAATCCTTAGTCTACTGTATCAGTTCTAAACTAGTGCCAGTGATGACAATGTCATCTACATAAACCAACAGGGAGAATTCTGGTGCCTAACAAACAAAGAATAGTCTGATTTCGATTGTTGAAATCCACCATCTAAGAGAGCTGAAGTGAGTTTGTAGTTCCAGGCCCTAGAAGCCTGTTTCAAGCCATAGAGAGACTTGTGCAATCTGCAAACAAGATCTTTCCCCCCTTGCTTTGAAAATCCCTTGAGGAAGACTCATATAAATTTCTTCCTGCAAATCTCCTTACAAGAAAGCATTATTAACATCTAGTTGACAAAGAGGCCGATTGTGCATAGAAGCCAAGGCCAAGATTGTCCGGATAGTAACCATCTTTACAACAGGGGAAAAAGTTTCTGCATAATCGATACCCGCTTGTTGTGTGTAGCCTTTAGCTACCAAATGTGCCTTATATCTATCAAGAGTACCATCTGCCTTATATTTTAGTTTGTAAACCCATTTGCATCCAATGGGAACTTTTCCAGGAGGTAAGGGTACCAATGACCAGGTGTGATTAAGCTCCAAAGCTTGGATTTCTTTGTTCATAGCATCAATCCAATTTTGGTCTTTAGATGCTTGAGCAAAGGAGGTAGGTTCAACTAGGGAAAGATTAGAGAGAAAGGCTTTATATGAGGGTGAGACAGTGGAATAAGAAATAGAATTGGAAATAGGGTACTAAATATGGTTGGCAGAAGAAGAATGGGAGATAGTGGGACAAATAAAGTCTTGAGTCCAAATAGGGGGACAAGTATGTCTGTTGGATCTCCTCAAAACAGGAGGAGAAACAGTAGAGTCTAGAACTTGGACAGATGGTAAAACATTATTTGAAGAGGATAAGATGAAGAAAGGTCTGATTATGAAACAAGAAAGTCAGAATCAAGGGAAAAAACCAGTTGGGAAGGTTTGGATAAAGAAAAAGGGAAAATGTTTTCATAGAAAACAGCATCCCTAGTAATAGTTATAGAATGGGTGGACAAATTGTAAAGTAAGTAACCTTTTTGGGTTAGAGAATAGCCCAAGAAAACTGAAGGAATAGCTCTTGGAGATAGTTTATCTTTGGTAGAAAGGATGGTTGCATAAGTCAATGATCCAAAAACTTTCAAATGATGTAATGTAGGGGGTTTATCAAAAAAAATTTCAAAGGGTGACAATCCATTAAGAACTGAAGTAGGAATTCTATTAATGAGGTAAACAGCAGTTTGCACACAGTAGCCCCAGTAATGATTGGGAACATGGGACTGAATTTTTAAAGCCCTAGCAACCTCTAAAATGTTCTTATGCTTCCTCTCTACAATGCCATTTTGTTGAGGGGAGTATGCACAAGAACTTTGGTGAATAATCCCCTTGCTATGCAACATATCATGAAGGTTTTTGCTAAAAAATTATGTGCCATTATCTAACCTAATGCATTTTGGTTGTCAGTGATATTGTGTGTGAACCATTTGAAGAAATTGTTTGATGGTGGAAAAAGTGTCGGACTTAAATTGCATAAGAAATAACCATGTGACCCTAGAATGGTCATCAACTATGATAAGAAAGTACCTAGCATTTCCATGGGTAGGTGTCCTATATGGGCCCCAAATATCCATGTGCAGGAGGTCAAAAATATGGGCAGATTTTGATTCACTATGAGGCAAAGGTAGTCTAGTCTGCTTGGCCAAATGACAAACCGAATAGTGAGGATGATCTGATGAATTTGATTGATGCAATTTAGGGTGTATAAGTGGTAAAGTGGTATAGGACACATGTCCTAGCTGTTGGTGCCACAATGCAAATTCATGATTCAAAGATTTCGACATAAAAGAGGCAAGAAAACTAGGCACTTTATTTGATTGCAAAACAGGAGATACAACATTTGATGAATGTAAAGTATCACACACAATTTTATTCATATGCCCTATGTTTGATATAAAAGAAGAAATTTTCAAATTTGGATCAAAGTAATATAGACCTTGACTATGCTTACCAATCCCTTTCAATTTGCCATTGGAGTGATCCTGAATTAAACAAAAGTCAGGATAAAAAGTAACAAAACAATTATTAGAGGTTGTTAGTTTGGAAACAGAAAGTAAATTGTGGTGAAAGTCAGGGATATGTAAGACATTAGATAAATGCAAACCACTGTCCAGATCAACTGACCCTAGATTTTTAACATAAGTTTTAGTACCATTTGGTAAACCTACAAGGTATTTGGTGGAAGGTCCTATGACAGTATGTGATTTCAAGAGTGAAAAATTGAAGGTCATATGATCGGTTGCTCCTGTATCAATTATCCATTTATTGTTATCAAAACAAGAAAGTAAGGCAACAAAGGTACCTGCGAGATTACCTGTTGGAGGTGAGATATTCTCTTTGTTCAGCAACTGTAAAACTTGATTGTATTGCTCAGTGGTCAGAACTGGTCCAACCAATGCTGTAGAATTACCATCTTCCGAAGAATTAGTGGCCAAATTCTGTGCATTTGCTTGGTTGGCAGAGACTTTTTCCTTTTGTAAACACATAATCAGCTGGATAACCAATTAGCTTGTAGCAATTCTCTCGTTTGTGTCCAGGTATATGGCAAAAGTCACATTCAATATATGGCTTTTTTCCTTTGTATTTCTGCCCTTGGTTTTGTCCTTTGCCATTATTGTGTGCATACAAAGCAGTACTTACTTCAGAATTTTTATTCATCCTAGCAAATTTTTTTGGCTTTCGTCCTAATGAACCACAGAATACGCTTGTTTGACATTAGGCAGAGGAGTCATAAGAAGAATCTGACTTCGAACCATTGAGTATGAATTATTCAGTCCCATCAAGAATTGCAGTAGCTTTTGTTGATTTAGATGTTCTAGATATGCTTTTGCTGAGACACAATCTAGAGTAGGCAGACTTACTAACGAGTCAAGTTCATCCCAAAACGACTTAAGCTTGTTAAAATAGATTGCTACTGAGTTTGTGCCTTGAGTCAAATTGACAATTTCTCGATGAAGACCAAAAATTCTTATGCCATTGATTTTGTTGTATTGTTCCTTTAAGTCTTGCCATACCTACGCTGCATTTGTTGAATACACTATCCCATTAAAAATGTCTTTTGAAACAGAATTAAAGATCCAAGCAAGCACCAGCGAGTTACACCTCTCCCATTGCGGAATTAAACGAGAATGAACTGAGAGCTTTATGCATGTTCCATCCACAAACCCTAGCTTATTTTTTGCACAAAGTGAAACTGTCATGGCTCGACTCCAAATACCATAGTTTTCAGTTCGGACGAGCTATTCAAAGACCAACATAGATCTAGGCGTATCTGATGGATGAACATGGAGGGGTGAATTGGAGTCTATTGAGGGAGCAACTAAATCTTCACTCACATTAGCCATTTCAACCAGAAGAAGAAGAACAAAATCAAGTCGAAAAATCGAGCTGAAAGAAGAAAGCTATCGAGCTAGATCCTAAAAAATCTGTGAGAAATTGAAGAAGATTAAGCTTCTTCGAGCTTGATTAAAGTAAAAAACATACCTTATTCAAGCTGATTTTGATCAAGATGCGGAAGGTTCCCATGCTCTGATACCATGTTGTTTTACATGGAAATGAAACAGAGAAGAATATATTTGGGAAAGAATAGTGTTCCCCACGTTTATTGATGAGTAAGGTTTCTTTATATACGACAAGATAACCATAGTTAACTACTAACTTGAGTTAACTAAATTGACTAAGTTAAATAACTGACTAAACAACTTTACTAACGGACTAAACTGAATAGTAAAACAAACTAAACAGTTAATACATATTTAATACTTCCAATAATGTACAAGAAAGTTTTGTAGATTAGGATTTTATGTTATTTCCTTTTTTCTTATTTGATTCTAAAATTTTAATTAGGATCTTACATTTGAAAGTTTAGTTATTTTAGGGTTTTAGGTTTTTTTTGTTATTTTTATTACAATCTCATGTTCAAATAGTATTGTGATTAGTTAAGTCTATAGACGTGTTAGATTATCCTACAAATGAAAAACAATGGCTTACTAATAAATTTTTTTAACTGTACATGTGAACTGTTTTGTGTTGGATTTGACATTTTCTTATGGATTCAAAAAGCCCTTTCATAGATTCAAAATATTAGCTGGAGAGTATCTAGTGCCTATCATATCCTGTTATATCAAGGCCTCTTACAATACTTTTTGTATTGGAAAAATATATTAACATGAAAATTTTTATTTTTTGGCAATGGATGTCAAAATTTTTTGGCAAAAGGATATTCTATGGTAAAATGATCTTTGTCACGGTATATTACTGTTATATTTTTTTGCGATGGCAATAATTTATTGCAACAGAAGGGACAAATTCTTTCAATGCAAAACATACATTTTCTTGTAAAACTTCTCTTGTTTATAATGAGAAGGTTAAAATCATTAGAGTAAATGTATAACCTTATAGTAATTCTTGTTTTCTTAAATCTAGATCTAAGTGCCTAATTTTCCTGTAAGAAGTTTCTTCAGCTTTTTCAGCTAAACTCATGTTTGTTTGATTTTGTGCTATGGCTTGTAGAATATATTTGTAGGCTTAGTGAGATCGTGATAATTGTGTTTTTATGTTGCTTCCTTAGAGCTTGTGGTTGTTATAATATTAATTTTTGTGGTTGTTATTTATATGTTCGTTCATATTATTATTTTATCTTACTAGCTTTTAGTATCTTATTTAGTACAAATTAAAAATATCTTATTTAGTACAGAAAAATTATTTTTTTGGGAGGATTGAAATTTCTTATGAAATAATGCTCAACTCAATGGCGGAGTCATGTTTAGGCCAAGCTCCAGAAAATTTATAAGTATCGTATAAATTTTTTTATTTTACTGCCTATAAATTTAGTTTTTCTTATCCTAGCCACCCAATTTTTTAACAAAACACTTTAGCCCCTATAGTGTAAGTGTAACTTCCTAATTACCTTCTGGCCCTCCAAAAAAAAATTCTGGCTCCACCCTTGGTTCAACTTTTTTCTTTTACAAACATTGAAGATACATGTCTAAAACTTAGGGTTCGAACAAAGGAGTTTGAAAGAAAAATGAGAGCGAAGAGGGTTATTGGATTTCAGTAGATTCAACAACAACTAAGCTTAATGTATAGTAACTGTTTTATAATAACTAAACATAAGCTAAAACGGCATGACTTTGCCTTGGACTAAAACGGCAGCATTTTGCCACGATTACTCTTAATACAAAAACGACTACGTTTTGAGCTACAGAGTGAAGCAACTACTGGAGGCCTTCTCAATAGCTCCTCTCAAGCTAAATTGTGTTAACAGTTTCAGCTTGACTTTGAACAAGAAAGGCATCCTCAACAGTTCCCCTCTAGCTAGAATGCGTTAACAGTTTTAGCTTGATTTGAATCAATAAAATTGTTGCAGTAGGCAGTAGCATATTTGCTCAGCTTCTTGTCAAAGAAGAGAATTGGCATTTGCAGCTTTGTTTGCATCATTTGCAGTAAGTCAGTCTGTAATACAAAGTAATTGACAATAAATATCTCAAAAGAAATTATCACAGAATCTCCAGCACTCCATAAGCCTGACTTGGTTCAATCACTCTTTTGTCAAAAAAAAAAAAAAAAAACTGCTACAATCATTTGTAAGTTTCAATATCGATAATAAATTAACTCCAGACTTCGTCAAAAAATGACAAATTCACTCCAGATTTCATCACTGCATAACTTCACCAATGTGTTCACCATTGTCATGCAAAAAATCTACAAATCTTGCTGCTACAACAAATCTTGCCGCTGCAAACATCTACAAACAAATCTTGCTGCTGCAAACATCTACAAACTTCAATATCAGTGATAAATTCACTTCAGATTTCTCCACTATTTTCACCACTATCATATAAATAGCATCTACAAGCCTCAACATTAGCGACAGAATTCACTCCATGACTTCACCGTTGTTTTCACTACTTGTTATGCAAGGAATTATGAAGTTACCACAAGGAATTTCAACTGAATGAGTAATGCTGAGTAATGTAAAAAAAAAAAAAAAAAAAAAAAAAAAAAAAAAAAAAAACAGATTCAACTGATAGCTTTATCATTAGTAGCTACAACATTCAGCTTTTTAAAGTGTCATACATATTGAACACAATCTTCTTGGCAAGTACCTACACTCATATATAGTGAACAACTATTTCTATGTCTTTGTTCCCTGCATGAAAAACTGGATTGGTTGCCAATACCTTAGCACTAACATTATCACACCAAATTACAGGGGGTTTGGCAAATGTCAGTTTAAGTTAAGTAAAATACTTTGTAGCCATGCAACTTCAATGGAGGATAATGCAACCACTTTTTGTTTCTTAGAGCTCCATTGAATCAAGTTAGGACCTAAATACACAGTAGCCATTGGTAAATCTTCTATCACCAAGGACGTTGCTCCAATCAAGATCAGCATAGCACTTTATGTGTAGGGCAGCTATTGGTCTAAAAACCAAACCATGGTTGATAGTAACCTTAAGATATCTAAGGATTCTTTTGCAAGCCTGCCATTGCAAGGTTATTGGAGTTCGTAAAAATTGGCTCAACTTGTTGACAAAAAACTGATATTAGGTATGGTAAGAGCTAAGTATTGCAGAGCACCAAGAGCGCTTCTGTACAAGGTGGGATTTTCAAACAAATCACTGTTAGTGGGAAACAATTTTGTAATAAGAGCCATAGGAGTAGGGCAAGGATGTGTCTCAAGCATTTGTGTCTTAAGGAGTAAATCTGTAACATATTTGGTTTGTCTTAAATGGACACCAAAATCTATTTTGACCACCTCTAAACCAAGGAAGTAATGAATGGCTCCAAGAGTTTTTAGAGAAAACTGCACATTGAGATCCTTGACTAATTGATGAATAAATTCCATACTAGAACCAGTGAGAAGAATATCATCAACATATATCAAAATGTAAGTTACATGACTGTATTGATGATGAACCAAGAGGCTCGACCTTGATACAGAATAATGAAAACCTTTACTCAAATGTGCTTCCTTTAACTTGTTAAACTAGGCCATTGGAGCTTGTTTAAGGCCATACAAAGCCTTATTAAGCTTGTAGACATGAGATGAGTTGATGAGATCAACAAATCCAAAGGGTTGCTGTATGTAGACTATCTCATTTGACTCACCCTTCAAGAAAGAATTGTTCACATCTATCTACTGAATGTCCTAGTTATGAGTAACAGCAAGAGTGATATGATTCGAATTGTGGAGTGTTTAATGACAGGGTTGGAGGTTTCAAAGTAGTCCAATCTAGGGGTTTATTGAAAACCTTTGGCTACTAGTGTAGCTTTGTATTTTTGGAGAGTACCATCAGCATTAAATTTTGTCCTAAAACCCACTTGTTGCCTACCGCATTCCTTTCATAAGAAAATGGGACAAGAGTCCAAGTATTATTGTGACTCATTGCATCATATTCAGTTTGCATGGCCTGTTCCGTTCAGGTATGGCAAGGGCTTCAACTACTGAGTTTGGTTTAGGAATAACAGTTCTTGTAGCCGTAAGAGCAATGGTTCTTGTGGTGGCTACTATTTTACTTCTTATGGTCATAGGATGAGTATTTGAGGTGGAACTAGATTTGTCAGAGGTGGCTAAAGGGGAAGAAGAAACTAAATCTACTTCAAGTGGATAAGTAGATACAAATGCTATGGTAGAGATGGTTTGTGAAGAAAGTAAAGAATCAAAATGTGATAGTGTAGGTAGGGATGATAATGGTGAAGGTAATTTGGTAGACAAATTAGAATGTCATAGTGTAGATGGAGATGATAATTGTGAAGGTAATTTGGTAGGCAAGGATGATGTTGGTCAAAGAACAACTTCAAGTGGACAAGTGGAGTTAGAATTGTTAGATGGTAGTGTAACAAGAGATTGAGTAGGGTTTTGGGGATTGGGAATATGTGTAAGTGGAGACTGGTTAGAAGTATCTGACAAGGTATTTGGTGAAATGAGAATATGTGATGGAGGTGATTTAGAAGGTGCAATTTTAGAGAGGTCAGAAGACTGCATAGGAAATGTATTATGGTTTGTAGGATGAGGATAATTAGATCCTGTGGGAGAAAGTTGCCTACCATATTTTGATTGAAGAAGACTTAATCTAGGGACAACTTACTGATAAGTGGTGCAAATATATATATATATATATATATATATATATATATATATATAAAGAGAGAGAGAGAGAGAGAGAGATATTATGGGTAAATTGTAGGAAATTCATGACTTTAATGGATTATTTTTATATGAGTTTCTTTATATATTTCTATTTTCAAGAATCACGGGTATGTGTATGAGTTTTAGGTTTTTAAGCAGAAAAATTGTGATTTTATACTCACACGATGGTTGCAGGCATTGGAAGTGTTGAAGTGAGAGCCAGATCGTTAAGCAGAAGAAAGAATGTGAAATTGTTGGATGGCGTCACGATAGGGTTTTGCTGTGTCGTCACACAACAAGATGATCTAGGTAGAGAGTTAATGCTACGGTGTGAAGCATTATGCGCAACGGCATGACAAGGTTTTTAGCGAGTGGTGGATTATGGGAGAATTCAGAGCTGCGACGTGGATTGTGAAGAAAGGAAAAATCTTACCTTTTCCAACTCCAACTTGGACTTATATTTTCCCAAAAATACCTTTAGTAATAAAAAACTATAAATAGGGCATTGTAAATTATTTTAAAACAGTTTTTTATTTTTTATTTTTATTTTTTGCAAGAAAAAAAAGGAGATTATTCCTAAGGTTTTGGATCATTCATGCTTTTGGGGGAATTAAGGTTTGCTTTCTTCATGTTGATTTATTGTTACAAATTCTTCTTTAGGGATCCAATGTAGCCTAATTGGAAGGCTCTGTGTTTAGACATCGATTTATTGTTACTAATTCAATGGAACTATCATGATTCATTCATTGTGTTTATTCAATCTTTAATTTTCTTTATTGTGTGATAACCCTTAATGTGAATTATTAGGTTGTATGTGTTATGATTAGACATATATCATGTGTTAGTCTTGAAGAGCTCATGTGAATGAATGATTAGTATTTTGTGTATACGCCCTGACAAAATGTTAGTTGGTTCATGATTTCTTGAATGATAAAGTATTTGTGTATACGCTCTAACAAATTCGCCTTTATTCATGACTTCAAGTACTCCCGTGTTTAAAAGTTTGTATACCATACGCTAGACTATATGCCCTAGTTAGTCTTGTGTTAAAGATACTAGGTTAATCTTGAAAGCCTTATAATACCTTGGTTTAGTGAGTATGAACCCTAGAGAGTGAATTAAGATACAATAGTTAGATGGTTGTCATAAAGCTGGATAGTTTTGGTGAGATTGGAACCCTAGGTTTTGGTTAATTGGATTTTTGGTAATTTACCTAGTGGTTTAACTTTAGTTTTAATTAGTTGTTTTTCATTTGAATTATGACAATTCTTTTAAATCAATTTAGGGTATTAGTTTTATTTAAGGCAAGGTTATTAGGATTAGTAAATTGCTTACAAATCTCCGTGAGATCGACGATTGCTTTTGCACACTACACTATGATAATGATCGTGCACTTGAGAGGAAGTAGAATTTGTTCATCAAGTTTTTGGAGCCGTTGTCGGGATTTGACTTAAGTTATTTAGTTTTCTTGATAACGTGTGCTTTGATTTTGTTAATTATTTTTTATTTATTTATTTATTTTTGTGTTCTTTAATTTTAATTGTATTATTTTTTATTTGGGTTATTTTTTTTTCTTTGGTGTATTAGTTTTTGAATGCAAGGTTGCTGATCATTAGATAAAGAATTTTTTTCCTTACGTTGATAGAATAGATTTGATTGATAGAAAGAGGATGGAACCAGAGATTCCTGAAAATTCATCAGATTCAAGCTTAGAACCCAAGATAATGACTGAATTACCTCATCCTATGAAAGAATATGCACGTCCTACTATAAGAACACTGTCATCTTGCATAGTTTTGAATGATGCAGCAAGGAACTACGAGTTGAAGAACATTCACTTTTAGATGTTACCTTCATTTCATGGCATAGCCACAGAGGACCCATTAACTTTTATTTGTGATTTTACTCAACTATTCAAACTTTCCCTTTGTAGAGTTTGACAGAAGATCAGTTGTGGATGCATTGTTTTCCTTACACATTGAAAGATGCAACTAAGAGATGGTTCATGTCTTTGACCCCAGCTTCGCTTACCATGTGGGATGCAGTTTACAACAGTTTCATAGGTAAATTCTATTCTCATGCTAAGACTGCTAAACAATGAGTTAGGATTGCTACCTATACTCGGATAGAAGGTGAGTTGCTCCATGAGGCTTGGGAATGTTTTAAATTGTTGTTAGTTCAATGTCCACATCATAGATATCCTTTGGAATTGCTTAATCAATTTTTTTTATGATGGATTGACAAAGGCTTGCCATGGCATACTTGATAATGTTGCAGATTGTGCTATAGGAGAAAAGATTACATAAGAGACATATGAGCTATATGAGATCTTTGAGCAAAATCGCGGCAAAAAAGTGTTAGAGGAAGATCTAAAGGAATTTATAAAGTGAACAAGAACTCTGAGCTGACAATGCAGGTTTCAGAATTGACCAAGCAAAAGAAGACTATGTGTAATATGATGATAGGACAAGGACAAGGCAAAAGTAACTCTATAGAGGTGTCTGCTATTTATGGTAATAATGGTCATACAATTAACATTTGTCCTTCTTGTGAGTAGACTTGGCAAAACAGATGGGTGGGCTGGGTACGGGTCGGGTCATCACGGGTACGGGCCCAATACGAGTTGAAGTATATGGGTCCAAAATATTGGACCCGTACCCTACCTTATGTGGGTACGGGTGGACCCGCAGATACCCGTTTTTTCTCCCTCCAGATTTTAGTTTTTACGTTTCACCCCTAATAGTTTTCAATTATGATAGTTACACCCCCAAAATTCCTACAGTTTTAATTTTTTTATATTTACACCCCCTAAATCAACCACTCTAAATTCAATTCAATTTAGAATATAAACAAATAGGAATCAAAATAAACAAATAACACATAAACAAACAATAACATATAATACAAAACTACAACTACCAACCAAAATAAACAAATACATAATCACTAATACACAATTACACATAAACAAACAAAATAATCAATAAACTATAAATACCAACTAAAATAAACAAATACATAATCCAATATTCAACAAAAAACATTCTTAAGGCAGCAAATGTTCATCCCACAGTGGAGGTGATAGAGTCTCTTGATTCCACAGTCCTGAGATTAGTTAATGGAACTGATAAGAGCTTGAAAATACACATTTATTTAGTGGTTTATGGGGATTAATTATGGGAAATTAGGCTTGATTTGGTAAAGTTGCTTAATATTTTCATAATTGCCTTTTACGGGATCACGGGTGTTTTTGAGTGTTTTTCAGGCTACTAGTGCTTAAATGTTATGCTCGGATGAAGAATCATGTTGGCAACAGAATGAGTGACGAGTGGAAACAAACGGATCAAGAATCGGAGTTGAATTGAAGAAGTTATGGAAGTTGAAGTAAAGAGAAGATTCTAGATTACATTCCAGCTTGAGCATGCCTCGGTATTTTGAGAATATATTGAGCTGTAGAACTCTGATTAGGACTATTCTTGGACCGTTAGAAATCTGATTCAAAGGGCTATATTTCATAAGTTTACCACTTTTCCAAATTTTATCGTTATCGAGTTCAAAAATCACCATCTCTGAAGAACAGCAGAATGATGAGGGAAGAAGGCCAGCAGCTACTGTGTCGCGGCACACTTTTTCCAGTAGCTACTGTGCCACAGCACAGTGCCGGAGGGCACAGTCACGGAACTTAAAAATCACCTATCCATTTTTAGGTAGAAAAAGAGGACTAAGAGTCATATCCCTAATAGAATTGAAGGAAATAAAACCCTAACCCTTGTGGGATATAAATAGAAGTCTTTTAGTATTATTTTGAGGGATTCTTTGGTGAGAAGAGAGGGAAAAAAATCTGCAGAGAAGAGAAGTAACGGAAATTCTGGAGCTTGGATTCACAATATAGAGAAGTTTTCCTTGTTCTTTTCTTATAAACTCATGATGATTGTTTTAATAAATATGATTGTTTCTTTCATGTTTATTATGAACTAAATTTATTCTCTAGGGCTAAGATGTAGCCCAATCTCTTGATTATGTATTGATCTTTGATTGTTAATTTTTATTAAGAATTCTTCTTAAGTTTTACTATTATTCATAATACTTTTGATTCTTAAGGGCCCAAGAATTGAATAAACTAAAAGACTAAGTTGAGATCGAGAGATGATACTTAGTTGGTCTACGGTAGTAAAACCATAGGTTGAGCGAATGCTAGAGATAGATTACCGCGACTTGTGAGGTTTTGGTAAACTCTATAGAGCATAATGATCTCCAATTGCTTAAATCTGATTAGAGATAATTCGAGTTAGTAATTAGGGGTTAACTTAATAATTTTCGAGAGAAAGTTATTGGAAATTTAGGAAGTTTGACCTATAGGAAGAACTTAACAAAATTAGCATAAGAGATCGATACATATGAATAAGAGTTGGTGTGAAGTCTATGCCCTAGGTCTAGTCATCTTGTTTTTACCCAAAGGTTTATTTTAATTGTTATCTTTTTAATTTCAATTGTTAATTTTATTTAATTTAGGTTTTCCTTGATAAAATTTGGATTGATCAAATAGTGATAGGATAGTTTAATTGATATTTGATAATAGTAATTCCCTTGGATTCAATATTCGTAATTTTACACTTTATTATTTGCACGATTTTGTATACTTGCGAAAATCTACAACAGGTTTTTGGCGCCGTTGTCGGGGAATTGCTTTTATATTATCAATATCAATACAAGCTATTTAGTTGCTAATTTGGTTTGTAATTTATTTTTATTTATTTTGTTTTTAGTGCTTTAATTTTTATTTCTGTATTTTTAGTGTTAGATTGTACAGAGGAGTTAGTTCAATTGCTGATACAGGAGTTGAAATTATTCAAAGAGCATTGAAGGAGTACTCTAGTCCTACTGTTGAAGGGTGTTATTCTAGCATTAGGAGGCCACCAGTTCAAGCAAATACTTTTGAAATAAAGCCAGGAATTATTTAATTGATACAACATTTGGTTCAACTTGCGGGGTTACCTAATGATGATCCTAACTTGCATATTGCTAACTTTCTAGAGCTTTGCGACACATTCAAACACAATGGAGTATCCGATGATGTAATTAGGCTTAGAATTTTCCCATTCTCTCTTCAGGATAAAGCTAAGACTTGGTTGATTTCTTTGCCGTCAGGAAGTATTACTACATGGAATGAGTTGGTTCAAGCATTCCTTAGGAAATACTTCCCACCTGTCAAGTCTGCTAAGACGAGGTGATATCACAAATTTTTTTCAGCAAGATATGGAGTCATTCTATGAAGCTTGGGAGAGATTTAAGGATCTCTTACGGAGATGTCCTCATCATGGGCTGCCAATATGGTCGTACGTGCAGACATTTTACAATGGGTTGCTGCCAAATATACAAGTGATGATTGATGCTGCAAGTGGGGGAGCTTTGAATAACAAAACACCAGAGGAGGCTTATAATCTGATTGAAGTAATGGCAACCAATAACTACATGAGGTCTTCAGAGAGATTCAATGAGGAAAGCAGCGGAAGTGCATGAAGTTAATGGTTACACCGCATTGGCTGCTCAACTCTCTGCCATTCAAAAGCAATTGGGAGTTGCTCTTAAGGTAAATGCTATTGAATCATCTTCCCTAACTTGTGAACTTTGTGCAGGAAATCATTTATCGAAGGATTATCAAGAAGGAAATCCATTTGCCCAAACGGAACAAGCTAACTATGTCAACAACTTTCAACGAGGGCAAGGGAATCCGTATTCTAGTACATACACTCCAACATGGCGTAATCATCCAAATTTTTCATGGAGTAACAACAATGAGCACAAACCACCACCAAGCTTCCAACCTCAAGAGAAGAGATCTAATATGGAGAGTGTGCTCACTAAGTTCATGGAGGAGTTGGGAAAAAGATTTGACAAGAATGAAGCTCAACTCCAAAAGTATGAAGTTTTATTGCAAAACCAATCCGCTTCCATAAGAAATCTTGAAACTCAAATGGGGCAAATCCACAATATTTTAGTGAGAAGAGTTCAAGGAACATTGCCAAGTGACATTGAGAAGAATCCGAAGGAGAGAGTCAATGCTATCATGCTGAGAAGTGGTAAGGAGTTAAAGGAAGCAAACAAAGAAGGAGAAACAAGGGAAAAACTTGAAGATGAAAAAGAGGGCAGAACCAAGTGTGCCGCAGCACACTGTTGCGACACAAGGGCAAAAATTGATGAAAATACCCATGTTGCGACAAACGATATCACAACCCTCCCGTATCCTCACAGGTGTAGAAACAGAGATTAGACAAGCAATTTGGTAAGTTCATGGACATGTTTAGAACTTTACACATTAGCATTCCTTTTATAGACATGTTGGAGCAAATGTCAAAGTACATGAAGTTTCTAAAGGAGATTCTCACCAAGAAGAGAAGGTTTGAAGAACATGAGATGGTGATGCTTACGGAAGAATGTGCTGTGTTGCTATCGAAGAAACTGCCACAAAAGCTCAGAGATCCAGCGAGTTTCACAATTCCTTGCACGATAGGTAATATTCATTTTGATAAGGTTTTATGTGATCTAGGTGCTAGTGTAAATTTGATGCCCTTTTCAATTTATAAGAAACTAGGCCTAGCTGATAGGTCTATAAAATAGCCCAAGGGAGTAGTAGAAGATGTATTGATCAAGGTAGATACGTTGATTTTCCTAGTGGATTTTATTATTCTTGACATGGAAGAAGATTAAGAAGTTCCTTTAATTTTAGGAAGACCCTTTCTAGCTACAAGTAGGGCTTTAATAGATGTACACCAAGGTAAACTAATCTTAAGGGTGGAAGACGAACAAGTGGAGTTCAATGTTTTTAGCACAATTAAATGTCCATCCGACTTAGATAATTGCTTTGAGATTAGCATCGTTGATGACAAAATAGCAGAGACCTTAGAAGAAAACTACCTGTAACGCCCCGCTTGAGGTACGTTGTTACTGTTTCCTCTTTCGCTCTTATTTTGAGTTGGTTTTTGGTAATTTAGTGTTGTGTTGAATGTGTGCCCTGAAATTGGTTGAAAACAGAAGAATTTCAGTCTACCGTGCTTCGCCGAGGCGAAGAATAATCTTCGCCGCGGTGAAGAGAGGTTGAACCACGGGAAAGCTGGCTGGGACGGTTTCGCCGCGGCACAGTTTCTTCGCCGCGGCGACAGCCGACTAAATTGTTGATTGAGTTTTAGATATTTTCTTCCCTAAGGGCAATTTGACCTTTCTACCCCCTAATTAGCAGGAAAAGTGGGGAGTTAATTGTAAGGATTTTTCATGGAGAATGTGTTGATTTGGGGGTGAGTTTGTAATGAATCAAAGGATATAGATGGAATTCCCAAAGAAGAATAAGGGCAAAATGGGAATGAGTGTGTTTATATTTCTTTAAAAGGATTTAGAATCAAAGAAACCCCTCATTTTCTTCTTCTCAAACGCAACTTTCCATCCTCACTCCTCTCAACTTCTCTTTTCTTTTGATCAAGGTTCTCCAAGGTATTTTTAAAGGGATTTGGGGTAGAAAAGCAACCTAAGGCTTCCTAAGGTAAGGATTTCTACTTAAGTTGTGTGATTTGGGAGTTTTAACCCATATTGAAGTTTGAGGGTTTTCCTTCTTTTGGTTAAGATTAGAGGAAAAATCAAGCTAAACAAGTGAAAGGAAGAATTTGTGAAGTCTCTCCATAACAAGTAAGTAAAACCCAACCCAAGTTGAGATTTATGAAATTTCTTAATTAGGGTTTTGATAGACTTGATGTATGTATGTGATGTACATGTAATATGGCATGTATGAAGGATTAAATAGAGATTTCTATGCTTTGTGAATGTTTATACCTTGCAAATTTGAGAAATGAGATGTTGGATTGGCAAGGTAGTTGAGATGGATTTGAAGGGGTGTTATGGAACCCTTTTTGGAAGTGTTTTGTTTGACAGGTTATTATGGCTTTGTGAAGGGGTTTTTCCCCATTTTGGATGGTTAAGAAAAGTTTTAGAATCATGGCTATGATAGAGTTTTATAGTGCACATGAGTTGTTTGATGAAATGCCTAATAGAGGTTTGAGTATGAGTAATGAACCTTAATTCTTGCAACATTGCATGTTGGCATTTCATAAGTGCATTAGTAGTGATGAACCATCCATAGGCACTAATTGTGCATGGAAAAGTGACCTAAGAAAGTGTAAGGAAATGGTTTATGCAATTACCCTATGAGTAGAGAGCTTAGTGGGTAAAATTACTCTAAGGGTAGAGAGCATTGAAAAATGCTACAATAGAATGAATTAGAAGAGTAGTATAGTTGGGATGATGCTTTGTGATCATCACCCGACCGTTATGGGAATCGGATTGATGCTTTGTGATCATCATCCGAATAGCCCTTAGAGAGATGGGTCGATGCTTTGTGATCATCACCCGATGAGTAGTAGAAATGGGTAGATGCTTTGTGACCACTACCCGGTTAGTTAAGAGATATGTAGGTTGATGCTTTGTGATCATCATCTAACATTTGGTAGAAGTGGGTTGATGCTTTGTGACCATCACCCAATAGTGACTAGAGACGGGTAAATGCTTGGTGATCGTTACCCAAAATTCATGAGGAACGGGTAGGTGCTAGGTGATCTCCACCCGATAGTTAGAAAGAACCGAGTTGGTGCTTTGTGATCCTCACTCGGTAGTCACTAAGAACGGGTTGGTACTGTGTGAATTCCACCCGATAGCTATAGAGTGAGATGGTGCTGTGTGAACGCCATCCGGCCGTACCTCCGGTAAGATGAGGCCATGATGTTATTAGAAAGCGAAACGAGAATCGAAATAGCATAAGGAAAGAATTAAGAGTTATTTTATACGGGGAGACGAAGAGAGAGAGTTTTACTTACGAGCATTATTTTGTGCTCACCCCGTTATTTTCCTTTGTGGATGCAGATACTAGGTGATGCAGTCGGAGGGGCGTCGGCAAGCGAAGAGAGATAGCTACACTGTTTCCCCTATTTCGTCTTTTAAAATACTTTTTGTAAACAGTACTCTTTATGTATAAAAGACATATGACGTATAATGAAAAGAAAGTTTTTGGGCCCAATTTTCTATTGTTATTATGCATGCATTGTACTAGTTTTCAGTAGTTGTTACACTACCCTAGCCCACCTCTAGAAAATTGTTTAGTCAACTCTAAGATGATGGAGGCTGAATTTGAGAGGGTAGATGAACAACAATTGAAGCCTTATGTGTATGATGCATTGAAGGATAGAAGGGTTTGGATTTTCTTAGATGATCCAGATTAAAGGAGTCAAAAAGTCGAGCTTTTGACTCTAATAAAGCGCTTCTTGGGAGGCAACCCAAGCACTTTACTTTAATTTCGGTTTTTGTTTTGAATTTATTTTAGATTTTTGTTCAATGTTTTAAGTTTGTCAGATTTAGTGTGGTTTGGCATGTTAATCATTTGTGTTCACCCATAAGTTTCGTTATGCACTCTAAATTGGCCAAGCATGGCACATAGTTTGTTTTCTTTTGGATTAGATTCCCGATGATTATTGGATACAACAAACAATATGCATGCCTTCAGAAGATTATCCCCACATAAATGTTGTGCACGAAAGGTAGTGTGGTTGCTCTCTCTGCACATTGAGGACAATGATCATCTCTAAAGTTGGGGGTATGCAATATTTTTTCTTATGGTCAAATTGTTTTTGTGTTTTGATTTATCTCTTTAAAAGCTTTTGGGTGAAATTGTTTTAGGTGAGTTGCTCATACATAAGTCAATGATAAGACCATGATAGTGAATTTGTAACATTATTAACTTTTGTGTAATGTAAAGATGATAGTAGATGACAATTGCATTTAGTTATGACTCTCTTGGGAATGGTTTTGATTGGTTGAATAACTCGGAAACTTAGAGACGTTTTATGTGTGTTTTTATGGGCAATAATTTTTTTTTGTGAAAATTGGGCATAAACTCTAGAACTCGCTTGATAACCACTTGAGGTGAAATCCTAGAATCTACATTGCTTAGGATATGATTTAGGTAATTTTCTTTGGAACGATTAAGCCTTTCAAGCCAACCTATATTATTTTATCCCTAGTTAACCTTTTGAGCCTATATATACACTTGGTAAGCCTCTTTTTTTTTTTTTTTTTTTTTTTTTTGTGTAAACCTACTATATCTCACCTTGACGATGAAGCCTAAAACACTTTCCGACCCATCTTATAAAGAGAGACTTAATTTAAGGTGACCTTATATGAAAAACTCATGAAAAGAAGTGCGGTAGAAGAAAATGAATATATCTTTTGGACCACAACCTAAGTATGGGCAATGAGATAGGTTGGGGGTTGTGAAAAGAAAAAAAAAATGATAATAGTAGAAGCAAGGTGCGGTAGACAAATTTTTTTTTGAGTTACTATCTTCCTTAAGAAAAATAAATAAATAAAAAAAGCAAAAGAAAGAAAAAAAAAATAAAAAAACTTTGCAGAAAAATAGGAAGAAGTAGTTGGGGAGAAGAACTTGAAATAAGGTACATTACATGAGGGTTTGTGCTAATATTGGAAGGAAGAGTTCAATCAATGTGAAAGGGTAGAGGGTGAATGAGAAAGGAAGCAAGAAAGAGATTGTTCATGGTCATTTATTGAAAAATATTAAGTCTCTTACATTTTGTTAAAAATTCCTTTCCGTTCTTTCATAAACCATTACCCTAGCCTAACGTTACAACCATGAAAAAGACCTAATGGTCTGAGGTAGTGATTTGATTTTACATTAGTGGAGAGTGGTTTGAAAAGTGAGCCTATGGAGTTTGATTGCACATTTGTTTTATTTTCGTACTTTGCCTATGGAAGCTATGCATAAAATCATCTGGGTTTTTGGATGAATGGTTTGTGAATGATTATGAGAGAGTCAATAACAAAAGTGTAGTTGAAATTCAGTTATTCTTTGCATTTTCGTGTTGTTAATTATTCGATTTGTTCACATTGACACAATTTTTGAGACGATTATATGTATGGACCCCAACATGTTTGTTTGAGTCTTTAGTTTTGAGTCTAGGTGAGGTTAGGTTTGGATGTTTGTGGGTATCATCGCTGGAAACCCTCACAAGACTATAACTCATCCAACTAGGGCCGCCTAAGGGTTTAAAGGCTTGTTGCATATGCTAAATGCAACCGTGACAATCTACGGAAGTGATTTAGGATAGTTTAGATATAGACTTTATTTTGTTTGTGTTTTCGAGCTAAAGGACTTGTTCTATTGCTTAGCTTGCTAGGGACTAGCAAGAAGCTAGTTGGGGGTTGTAATAAGAGCTTGAAAATACACATTTAGTTAGTGGTTTATGGGGATTAATTGTGGGAAATTAGGCTTAATTTGGTAAAGTTGCGTAATATTTTCATAATTGCCTTTTACAGGATCACGGGTGTTTTTGAGTGTTTTTAAGGATACTAGTGCTTAAATGTTATGCTCGGATGAAGAATCATGTTGGCAACGGAATGAGTGATGAGTGGAAACAAACGGATCAAGAATCGGAGTTGAATTGAAGAAGTTATGGAAGTTCAAGTAAAGAGAAGATTCTAGATTACATTCTAACTTAAGCATGTCTCGGTATTTTGAGAATATATTGAGCTGTGGAACTCAGATTAAGACAATGCTTAAACCGTTGAAAATCTGATTCAAAGGGCTACATTTCATATGTTTATCATGTTTCCAAATTTCATCGTTATCGAGTTCAAAAATCACAATCTCTAAAGAATAGTGGAATGTTGCGGGAAGAAGGCCAGCAGCTACTATGCTGCGGCACACTTTTTTCAGTAGCTGCTATGCCGCAGCACAGTGCCGTGGCACAGTCACGGAAGCTACTAACTTGTTATCCATTTTTAGGTAGGAAAATAGGATTAAGAGTCATATCCCCAAAAAAGTTGAATGAACTAATGGACTAAGTTGAGATCGAGAGATGATACTTAGTTGGTCTGCGGTAGTAAAACAATAGGTTGAGCGAATGCTAGAGATAGGTTACTATGACTTGTGAGGTTTTGGTAAACTCCATAGAGCATAATGATCTTCAATTGCTTAAATCTGATTAGAGATACTTTGGGTTAGTAATTAGGGGTTAATTTGATAATTGTTCAAAAGAAAGTTATTGGAAATTTAAGGAGTTTGACCTGTAGGAAGAACTTAACAAAATTAGCATAAGAGATCGATACATATGAATAAGAGT
Organism: Pistacia integerrima; assembly: GCA_026225825.1. NCBI lineage: Eukaryota > Viridiplantae > Streptophyta > Magnoliopsida > Sapindales > Anacardiaceae > Pistacia > Pistacia integerrima. The sequence continues at coordinate 27,175,443 of CM047748.1, forward strand.
TGGTGTGAAGTCTATGCCCTTGGTCTAGTCATCCTGTTTTTACCCAAAGGTTTATCTTAATTGTTCTCTTTTTAATTTCAATTGTTAATTTTATTTAATTTAGGTTTTCCTTGATAAAATTTGGATTGATCAAATAGTGATAGGATAGTTTAATTGATAATTGATAATAGTAATTCCCTTGAGTTCGATATCCATAATTTTACACTTTATTACTTGCACGATTTCGTACACTTGAGAAAATCTACAACAGGCACATCAAGATCATCATCCGAATCATCATTCACCTCATCATCTACAAAACAATGATCAACTACAAATATTAATAAATGTAAATAATAAAATATATGAAATATTATGTTAACATGTTACTTGTAAACTCATGTCCATATAGCCAAGTTTGAGTGCATGTCAAAGATTCTGCATTTTTTGGTCGAAGTGAACTTCGATATTTGTTGAGCACTATACTGCCAATACTAAAAGAGGACTATGAGGCAACAGATGTTATTGGTATTGCCATGATATCACGAGCCATCATGGAAAGTACCAAATAACAATCACGATTGTTCTTCCAATGATCGAGGATATCCAAATTATGATATTTGACGCGATCAAATCTCATCTCTTCCAAATAAAGATCTAATTTGAATTTCTTAGTGGAAATGAAAACACTCTCATAGTTGTCAAAATCTGCATCATTTAAACAGTTAAGTGTCAAAAGTTTAAATTAAACAATAAACAATACTTTATTTATCATAAGAATATAAAAACTAAAAAGTATAGTGACTTACAGAAGAATGATCTACACACCTACTAGAAGTAGAACCACTTGCAGGAGAAACAAATGAAGGTGAGGCAGGAACTTCTTTAGAACATTTAGCCTCGTAAGCTTGAAAACGCTTTTGCAAGTTATTTTTAACAACCTCCAACTTCCGTGTGGCAATAGTTGAATCATAAACTTTGTTAAAAGCATACTCCAGAAACTAAAACTTGAGACATGGGTCAAGAATAGTTGCAATCGTCAACACAAAACTATAAGAATCCTAATATTTTGTAAATTTTGGGATCATTTGTTCTTTCATCCTCACTCATCATCTCTTCAACTAAACGCAATTGAATTTCCCACACACATTTCAGGTACAAGTTTGCTGTAGGATATTTAGAACCCGATAATAAAGTCGTAATATCATAAAATGGTTCAAAGAACTTGCATATCCTCGCCCCCATCCCATTCGTCATCTGATGGAAAAAAATTTATAATTGAGATCTATTGCTGATAAAGCCACAAACACAGAACGAAATATTAATTCCGTTTCAAGCATTAAAAATATCGAATTCCATCTAGTGGAAACATCCAATCTCAACCCCATTGAGCTTTTCACTCCCATTTGTATAGCAAATTCTCCAAACTTGATTCTCTTAGCCTCAGTTGCTTTAATATATTTCACACTATCTTGAATCTTATTTAAAGCAACACTAGTAGCTTTTAACCCTTCTTGAACAATAAGATTCAATATATGTACAGAACATCGCACATGGAAAAATTCACCTCCACATAACAAAGCATTCTGCACACAAAGTTGGTTCCTCAAGATATCCTCCATCCTATCATTACTACTTGCATTATCCAAAGTAATTGGGAAAACTTTCTTTTCAATTCCCCACTCTTCCAAGAAATTCATAATATTATCTGCCAAAACAACCCCTGGGTGTGGAGGAGGAATATAGCAAAAGTTCAGTATTTTACTTTGTAACTCCGAATCCTCATTGACATAATGAGCTGTCAAAGAAATATATCCCTCAGTTGTACCAGAATTCCAAACATCAGAAGTTAAGCATATTCTACTAGTAAGCCTCCCTAATTCAAGCTTAGTTTTTTTCTTCATCTTTTCATATATTTTTAAGCAATCCGCCTTAGTGGTGTTCCTAGAATAATGCATAAGCGCCTTACACACATACGAAAAGACTCTCCTAGTTCCTTGATTCACCACATATGAATATGGATAGCTATGTTAAATAATTGATAAGGCAATATATTCATGATAAGTCTCTTGACTAATCTTTCTACTTTGCAATCTATGATCATGATCAATCAATAATTGCCCTACATCATGGTTGGCATGTTTTGGACAATTTCCCATATGACGCTTCAAATTTTTAGTCCCATGTGTGGCACTGCCATATGCATAAGATTTATTGCATGCCTTACACCTAGCCCTCTCATTCTTATTCTCATCAACATATGTCTCAAAATAATCCAAACTTCTGATGCTTTACGTTTATTTATAGAACTAGTTGCAGGAATACTAGAATTAGAAGGAGTTGTCATTACCCTAGAAGCATCGTCACTTGCTCTCACGTTAACCATATCCGTATCTATAGTTTCAGAATCCGCCATGTCAATACTTGAGACTACAAAATATATATATATATATATAGGGTGATGTTACAATAATATTAATATATTAGGTCTCTCACACAAACTCAAAGGATAATACAATAAAATAAAGAAACAAACATAAATGACACCATAACTAGAATAAAATTATCAAACCCTTTCGAGTTATGTGAGAAAAACAATGCATAAACAGTGAGATAAGTTATTTAGTCCAATTGAACTATTGTGTAGCAGTGGGTTCAAAACTAAGGCAACATGCTCCACTTTCAAGCTTAATGAACTTGACCTACAATTCATAAACACTAGCTTGTTCACTGAAACAGACAGTGGTGTACACATTGGAATCCAACATTAGATACGACTATTTGACTATCTATATAATAAAGTAGAGTCCTCCAAACATGGGCGACAAAGATAAATTTTTGATACTTTTTCCCTCGGAAGTATTTGTTTTAATAATTTACCAATAGAATCCATGCCAGAAATTTGTAACAAGAGTATCAAAAAATATTAAAAGTTATATCTGCAATGTAATTCATGTTTTAGGTTCTCAAACGGACCTTCACCAGTAAAAAATCTGAGTCAACCTTGCATTGAAGAGAAGAGTCAGGGGACAACTATCTTTACTTTGATTTGGCTATAATACATAAATCAATATTGTTCTATAATAATCAAACCAGAGATTAAGGGCTGTTATGAAGATTAACAGAAAGGACTAGCTCTTGCAAAAGGGTTGAAATATCCAATTGTTTTGCAAAGCTTAATTAAATCCATTACTCTCCTAGTCAAATGGCTAGCCCCATCTCCCACTTTCTGGTATATGTAGTTTAGCTCTTTTTTAACTACTATATTTTTTACTCTACTTCTATGGAAAAATCTTGTATCCAAGTCTTCGATAGATTCGTCTCACCAGCCCTCATTTAAACTGCATGCGCATATTCTACTACTTAATTACAAATTAACACACTTATAGTAGACTTTCGGCAATAAAAAGATGATTTCTAACAAAAAGAGATAATTGTTGTCATGGAAACTACAATTTGTCTTTAGGATGAAGCTTCTAACGACCAAAAAGAGAGTGACAACCGTCTCTCTGAAGTGCAATTTTTCTTACCACATGCAAAGAAATTATCAAACTCTTTCAAGTTCATGTAAAGAAAGGATTGCATTAAAAATCAGCAGATGCATTTCAGTTAATTAGGACTGGTATAAAACTGGAAATTCCTTCAAGTTTTATCATAGATTATACATTAATATTTTCATTACTTGTATAAAGGATTTCAGTTAATTAGAACTAGTATAATCTGGTTTATTACATAGTAAAATAAGTAATTTATTTATCTAGTTTCTTGTTTTGGTTAAGATTAAACCAAGTCTTGTTTGGGTTTAGATTATAGAGCCTATGACACTAGCTATCAGCAACAAAATGCAATTAAAAGAAAAACTACTCAGTAAAAACACGATGAAATAGAAAGTCTGACACACAATTTTTAGATAATTTCACATCAAAATATGTGCTTTCGCAGCATCTAAATGCCTAAGAAATGTAATCTCATTAGTAATGCAAAAACAACAGTACAGCTAAATGCACAAATTTCATAAAAAATTAGGGCTACAAGAACAGAATCTCAAAGACCATTGAAACAGAGCACCATTGTGAAAGCCATTATTCCGAGATGCTTATAGAAAATATGTTAATATAATGCTCCGGTTAACCACACAAAGACCTTAGGGGCCACACCCACATGCCACATGTAAGAATGTTAAGCAAAATATTGTGCAGCAAGCATAAAAGTCAAGAGCTGTAGTAATAAAATATCTTGAAGCAAAATATTTAAGGTAACATTAAGAAAAACAAATCTTGAAACCCAATTCACTGATCTGCGACTGCAATGGTCGGGAGGAGAGCCGCGAGTCTTGCAACAGAGAGAGACAGGAGATGACCAACTGACACCCGACGAAGGATGAGTAAGGGCGATTGGTGACGGTAGGTCTGGGAATGGGATCACGGTTCACGGATGAGAGATTGAGATTTGAGAGAATGAATGAGTTTGGTGAGGTTAACTGACGACTGATGAGTGAATAGAGTGATGAGAGATTGAGAGAGTGAATGAGTCAGGTGAGGATCAGTGAGGAGAGATTTAGAGGCGAGAGCGAGAGAGAATGTTATTTTGTTTAAGAGTTAGGGGCTTAAGGTTATTGGGTTAGAGATTTTAGATTTGCAAAAAAGGGTTACCTGCGGGCACCCGCGGGTTTACCCATATAACCCGTTAACGGTCGGGCAAGGTACAGGTTGAAAAAAAAAACGGGTCCAACATATTAAACCCATATCCTATGTTTTTTACCTGGGTACGGGCCAACCCGTGGGTCTAGACCTATTTTGTCGGGTCTACTTGTGAGAGCTTTCCAGAGTATGTAGAGATGGTTGAGCGGGTCCAACATATGTGCAGGTAAGGGTCTGACCTATTTTGTCGGGTCTACTTGTGAGAGCTTTCCAGAGTATGTAGAGCAAGCAAATATGATGAATTCTTACAACCAAAGGCCTAACAACCCTTTTTCCAATACTTACAATCCAGGTTAGAGGAATTATCCCAACTTCTCTTGGAGCAATGATCAATGACATGCGAGCTCTAACAATCAACAGAGGAACCTTCATTGGTGGAGACTAGAGACACTAAATAGCTTTATTCAAGTCTCTCGAAGAACAATCAGAACTTTGAGTAGAGATTTCAACAACAAGAGGCATCCATAAGGAAGTTGGAAGTTCAAATATGCAAAATAGCTGAGGCAGTGTAAGGACATGTTCTTGGGAAATTACCGAGCCAATCTGAGCAAGCAAAAGCAACCATGACTCTAAAGAGTGGTAAGGTAATTAATAAAGAAATTAATTCTGAGACTAATGAGAAATTGATTGATCACGCAGGGAAAGATAAAGCTAAGGAGAAGCAATCGAGTTCACCCATTCAAACTAAAGACATTAGTTCTATCGTTGCTCTACCTAAGCCTTATGTTCCACTTCTCCTATTTCCAAGTCAATTAAATAAAAGCAAATGGGATAAGTCCTTTTTTGGAATTTTTGATATATTGTCCAAAGTTAATGTTAACTTACCTTTGCTTGATGTGATCAGGAACATACCTGCATATGCAAAGTTTTTCAAAGACTTGGATACACAGAAATTCAGGTATGAGCCTAATGAGAAAGTAATGATTTCTGAGACAGTAAGCGCAGTGCTTCAATGCAAATTGCCACCCAAGTTGAAGGTGTTAGAGTAGGTGCCCGAGAGCCAATCCTATTTTGTTAATTGACTCTTGTTAATCATCTTTTATTATCAATAAAGACATTTATCTATATCATGTTATTTAACACTTCGATATTTTTCTAAACAAGTGCTCTAGCCTTTGAGTTAGCAATGAACTCTTTCTCAAGTATAAGCCAAATTTTATAAGAGAATTGACACTTTGATATTTGTCTACATGCTCTCAGAAATTGAAGCAAGTAATCAGCTAACTAAGAACTTATCAATTCGTTTCCATAGAGTATAAGCTGGATTAATTTTTTCCTTAATAAGATCATCATCATCTTTATCACTAGGATTATCTCATTTGTAAGCTATCAATGGAGTTGGACAAGGAACCAACTTGTTAGACGATCATCAAGTTTATCATGGGCTCCAACTACTGAAAGAACTTAAGAGCGCCAGAAACGATAATTGTCTCTGGTAAGCTATGGATTAATAGTCTGAAGACGAGAGGAAACAACAAATGTTAGAAAATTAAGTGAGTTGTGTATCATCGTATCAAAATTCATTGATGATTTAGAGCTTTTAGACTTTTCTGACATGAGGTAAGTCAAATTAGCTCTAATACCATGTAAAACTTAGGGTTCGAACAGAGGAATTTGAGAGGAAAATTAAAGGGAAGATGGTTATTGGATTTCAGTATATTCAACAACAATTAAGCTTAATGTACAGTAACTGTTTTATAACAACTAAACATAAGCTAAAACTACATCACTTTGCCTTGGACTAAAACGACATCACTTTGGCTTGATTACTCTTGATGCAAAAACGACTACATTTTGAGTTACAGAGTGAAGTAGCTACTGAAGGTTTTCTTAATAGCATGAAGTTTATGTTAATCGAAATAAAGAACCATACACCTAATTTAGAAGATATAATGACTTTTATCCTTCAAGTTTTATAATTCAATGAAAACAATATTACAATTATATGATGGTAAAGAAAAAAAAAATGCAAATGAAATACCATACTTTCAAGTCATGCTTTATGAGAGATGAAATTATTTTCTAAGAGAGATAAAGTAAGATTGAGAAATCTATACATATAAATCATAATTTTCTTGGATAATGGATATATTTTGATTATTTACGTGTATGCCTTCTCTAAACTTCTGATCACTGTGAAAAGAAAGTGATATTAATTTGTTACAAATTTTAACCTAAAGAAAATAATAACAATAAATATAAAATTAATGTAAGTTTTTATTTGCCAAATTATGAAATGTGCGAACATTATTTGGATATATATGTACTTTCGACAGTTAAGCACAATTGTGATTCTCGTTTTATCATTTACGCACGTGGAGACATTTCTAGTATATGTGTAAACATTTGATTAACCTTTTCTCTTTGTACACGTGTCATTATCAAAGATATTTTATATCTTAATTTGCCTTATGAAACTTGTACAAAAAGTCTCTTTAAAGGTGTCACTCTATTTTTAGAGTGGTACAAGAAAGTTGGTAAAAGGTTTTTACATGTGTACGATTGAGATTTGTTTTTGCAAGGATATAAAATGGGTCATCTTCTTCCTTGCAAACTAACCTGGTTTTTGCCTTCTTTTTGCTCTGAATTTTTTCTGAGTATTCTTGCCCAGGTTCATATTGGTTGTTGACTCTATTGACAATTATATTACCTTTGATTGAGTTATGGGACCATGTTCCATTGATTGAAACTTGAAGAGAATCAAGTTCTGGAGCGAAACGAAGAGTTCCTCCATTGAAGCCCATGTGGAGCTTGAACTGACCAAGCCGTGTCTTGGGTGGAAGCTTGCTGTAGCAGAGCACTGAAGGGGTCAGAGAGTGGCGTTAGAGTCGTTTAGAACGAGGAGTTTTCTTTCATTGTAGTACTTAACACCCAACTCTGGATTTGCTTGTAATTGTATTTGTTATAGTGGATTGGCTTCTTTTGGACGAGGTCACATGGATTGACTTATAGTGATTATAAGCCATGTAAAAGCTTGAAATGAAGGCTAACATCATGGTTTCTATAGATGTGAATAGCGCTAATAGTCCTATCAACAACTTAATCGGTAATGATTTGAAAAAATCATTTTGTGCATAACGGGATGTATGAATACACAAAAACATTAGTATTGAAATGGAAGAGGAGGATAACGCAATTATATCTGCCATAACAAAAATACGGAACACAACATTACCTCGATGGGTAGGTGTTCCTTCCAAATTATTGTTACCTCCAGGTACAGTGAAAGCCGCTTGAAAAACCACAGTAGCAATGATTGTTGCAACAAGCATGCATTGACTAGCTGTGTTCCTCATCCACTTTTCTCCATCTTTCTGTAAGCCTGCATGTGTACTAGTGAAGAGCTCTCGAGGTGTTTTGCCTTCTGAATTCTTCAATCCTCTAAATGAAGGCATTACAAGCTTTTCAACATCCTACATCATTAATATGAATCATTAGTTTTACACAAAGAAGTTGGTAGCTTAATTTTTGAATTATAAATTCATTACTGTTGGAATTCAACTCTATTTTTAGTATTAATTTTATTTAAAAAGTCAAATTATAATCATAACATATATATTTTAATTGAAACTATAATCAAGAGTCATCAATAATTTTTATTTTCTCAAAGTCAAGGTATATAAATAATTTGTACATTTTCAAAGTAGAGGTATTTAATAATGATATTTGAATAATAAGAGCTGCATTTCTAGAGCTGCACCTGGCACTGTGCTTAGTGGTCTTGGATTTGGATATTTTGCAGTTAGATGTAATAAACTATTTTCGTTGCTGTCTGGATAGGATGCTATCAACTATTTGTTGAAACCTATCTGATCTATTAACTTAAACAAATCATCATGACGATGCATAATCGCAATGTGAAATATGGTCCGTTCATTATCATCTTTGAGATGAACCAAATTAGGATAAAGTTCGATGAGTTTACCCAAGAATTTGAAGTTCCCCAATTGAGCTGCTTTGAACAATAAATCAGGATGCTCTTTTAAGTAATCCCAAACTTGGTCGCGCTTTGCCACGAATATTTTCTCCCAAAGGCATTTGACTAACGCTAGAGCTTGATTTAATAAACTTGTTTTGTCACTTTCGCTCTTTTGGCCTGTTATCTCTAATATTTTCTCCCAAAAACATTTGACAGACTCTTTACTTCTGTTATTTTGGCCCAACAGATGAAAGGGCGCTAAAGCCAACCGATGCAAGGGTGTCAAACGATCCATGCCATGCTTGTATTCAGTCACAGCCAATTCATTTTCATTAGCATCTTCACCTTCTAGCAATTCCCTTGCAAGATCTGAAGAGGGAAGAAAGAGAGAGAGAGAGATTACTTTGATTCATTTACCAAAAAATTTAGAAGTTAACTAAATTCTGTCCATCATTATAAGTAATTTGTGCATATAGTTATTTTAGTCGAACATATATTAATTCTAAGATGAACTTATTATGTTATTGATAAGAGCTTGAATGTTTATATTTTGTTAGTGATTTAATTGTTTAATTTATGGAAAAATGTGTTTAAAGTGTGGAATTTGCATTATTTCTTTCATAAATACCATTTATGGGATCACGGGTGCATTTTGAGTGTTTTCAAGCTCAAAAAGGTTTTTGAAGGGAAAAGAATGATGTTGATAGGATTCACAACGCGTAGGAACAAACGGCACAAGAATCAGGGTCGAAATGAGGAAGTTGTGGCACATCGAAGATATTACGGAAAATCTGGAAATCCTTCATCATGAGTATGCCTTGATGTTTCTATCATAACTTGAGCTATAGAAATCAGAATTCAACGATTCTAGTGGCGTTGGAAAGCTTATTCAGAGAGCTACAATGTTTGTGTTGATGACTTATTCAAAATCTGAAGATTACAGATGCCTTAGACAGAAAGAACGATCACCGCAGCGACCATTCTTACCGCTACGGCGATGGGTCACGAGTGTGTGTTAATTCATTACCCTAATCCGAATCTGAATAGGCTAAGTTTTCTAATATTTTTCCTAAGCACGACCAGAACCCTAGAGATATAAAGGAGAGTCTTTAAGAAGTAAAAGGGGGGACTTTTGGAGAGAAAAAAAAGGACAGCTACTAAATTGGAGATCAGGATCCTGAAAGCTCTTGTTCACCTATTAGAGAAGTTTTTATCTTTTTCTTGAACTGATGTCATTGAATAGAATGATGGATTTTGTTATTTTTATTATGAACTAAATCTCTTTTCTAGGGCTAAGATATAGCCCAATTTATGAGTTGATGAACATCAAGCAAAAACGTTAAATACCCATTGAAACCCATTCCGCTGTGCATTAAAAGAGTTCATATACTCTTTCAGTTAATATAACAGATAATGCAATCTATAATAAATAACAAATAAATATTTTTATCACTGACCGGAGAACTCCATTTTAGGTAATACAATTTCATTAATACATCAGATGAAATTATAGGTCGACAGTTGGAAATGACATATACAACTTTATTTCTGTTTCCTAAATTTATACTGGCTTGGAAAAAACCGAATATGGAATGATGAGGATAATATATCTCTCAAAAGACCATATTGGGACAAACCAAACACTAATAACGATAGAAATACAAATATAGTACCTAAAATAGGGATTAACATTGACTTATAGTGATTATAAGCCAGGTAAAAGCTTGAAATGAAAGCTAACATCATGGTTGCTATAGATATGAGTAGCGTTAATAGTCCTATAAACAACTTAATCGGTAATGATTTGAAAAAATCATTTTGTGCATAACGGGATGTAAGAATAGACAAAAACATTAGGATTGACATCGAAGAGGAGGATAACGTAATTATATCTGCCATAACAAAAATACGAAACACAACATTACCTCGATGGGTAGGTGTTCCTTCCAAATTATTGTCACCTCCTGGTACAGTGAAAGCCGCTTGAAAAACCACAGCAGCAATGATTGTTGCAACAAGCATGCATTGACTAGCTGTGTTCCTCATCCACTTTTCTCCATCTTTCCGTAAGCCTGCATGCGTACTAGTGAAGAGCTCTCGAGGTGTTTTGCCTTCTGAATTCTTCAATCCTCTAAATGAAGGCATTACAAGCTTTTCAACATCCTACATCATTAATATGAATCATTAGTTTTACACAAAGAAGTTGGTAGCTTAATTTTTGAATTATAAATTCATTACTGTTGCAATTCAACTCTATTTTTAGTATTAATTTTATTTAAAAAATCAAATTATAATCATAACATATATATTTTAATTGAAACTATAATCAAGAGTCATCAATAATTTTTATTTTCTCGAAGTAAAGGTATATAAATCATTTGTACATTTTCAAAGTAGATGTATTTAATAATGATATTTAAATAATAAGACACTAAAGAAACTCTAAAAATATTTACCTTAAAAATGCGTAATTCTCGTTGCATTTCTAGAGCTGCACTTGGCACTGTGCTTAGTGGTCTTGGATTTGGATATTTTGCAGCTAGATGTAATAAACTATTTTCGTTGCTATCTGGATAGGATGCTATCAACTGTATGTTGAAACCTATCTGATCTATCAACTTAAGCAAATCATCATGACGATGCATAATCGCAATGTGAAATATGGTCTGTTCATTATCATCTTTGAGATGAACCAAATCAGGATAAAGTTCGATGAGTTTACCCAAGAATTTGAAGTTCCCCAATTGAGCTGCTTTGAACAATAAATCACGATGCTCTTTTAAGTAATCCCAAACTTGGCCGCGCTTTGCCTCAAATATTTTCTCCCAAAGGCATTCGACTAACGCTAGAGCTTGATTTAATGAACTTGTTTTGTCACTTTCGCTCTTTTGGCATGTTATCTCTAATATTTTCTCCCAAAAACATTTGACAAACTCTTTACTTCTGTTATTTTGGTCCAACAGATGAAAGGGCACTAAAGCCAACCGATGCAAGGGTGTCAAACGATCCATGCCATGCTTGTATTCAGTCACAGCCAATTCATTTTCATTAGCAACTTCACCTTCTAGCAATTCCCTTGCAAGATCTGAAGAGGGGGAAAAAAAAAAAAAAGAGAGAGAGAGAGATTACTTTGATTCATTTACCGAAAAATTTAGAAGTTAACTAAATTCCGTCCATCATTATAAGTAATTTGTGCATATAGTTATTTTAGTCAAACAGATATTAATTCTATGATGAACTTATTATGTTATGCATTCTATATAATAGATTAAAATAAAAAATTTAACATTAAAATCAAGCAAGAAAAGAAATACGTGAATACTCACCGTACAAAGAAGTATCGATGCTATCAAAAAATAATTGTTTTTTGTCAGCTAATGTCAGTGTTCCTCTATCATACTGCCGGTATAAATATAATGCCATTTGCCTTTCTCCAAACATAGCAGCTAGATTTAGTGGAGTCAAATTACCGCCACCTCGGATTGTCAACAGGTCTGGGTCGTTATTCAACATTTTCTCAGCAATTGATTTGTTCCCAGCCATAACAGCAAGACAGAAGGCATTGTTCCCTTTTACGTTTTGCAACTTGAGGTCATCTGGTGCTATCTTATCAATCATCTTCTCTACAAAGTCAGTTTGATTTGCTCCTGCTGCTACATGGAAAATAGTTTCGTGTTTCTCTGTTATTGCAACATTGAATGGACTTGGTGTTGAAGCGGAGCTTGATGAAGAAGACGCACTTAATGAGCTTGATGAAGAATCACTGAGCAGAGGATTAAATAGCTGACCATTAACTGCATCAATATTTCCCTCTAGTGCAGCGTTAAGAAGATCCAACCGTAATTTCTCCTTTTCTCGGTTCCGATCTTCAAAATAAAAAAATAAATTGGATGAATATTACATATAAAATTAAAATATGTGTCCTTGTTTCTTGTTTTGAGAGAGAGCTAACCAGTCAACAAATGAAGGGAAGGTAACCACTGAATATTTTGTTCACATCGTTCCAGATTTTGCTGCTGCTGATTAATATCTATTGGAACTTCCGTTGATTCATGATTTGAATTCCCACTTCCAGGGTCCATGTCTCCTGAATAAACGGGATCGATTTATTTTTGTCATACACATATGATGATATAATATTCATTGGTTAGCTGAAGTGCCTCTCCCTTGAATTCTAAATTATTTGTACCATGCATTTTTATATTCTAAACAGTGCGAATCCTTATAAACGTAAAGTAAAGCAAACCTTATAAGTTCTACACGAATACATAAATTTCAATACATCCTTACATATAAACTAATTTAAAAAAGTATTGTCATGGAAAAAGCTGTGCAATTTTTATCACTTGAAGAAATAAGAATGCTTAGAATAGTAATAATTTAATTAATAATTAATACTAAAATTTATTACCCATTAAAATTAACTAAATAAAAAAGTGAATAAAAATATGATTAAAATTATTCATTTTTAAGAAAATACCTTTTAAGAGAGGAACACCTTTTCATTTTCTCATTTTCATAATACTATTTTTAGACAAACATATTGAATACTGAAAAATGAATTTACAAACAAATAAACTCTTAAAAGACAAAATTACAAGTATTCTTATCAACTTAATTTTATAAAGTTAATTCATTCATTGATGAGTTGATGACCAAATATATCTCTGTGTGTGTGTGTTTAAGTAACCCTAATCCTCCCCTTCTCATTTTTTTGATTTTTCTCTGACGTCTTTCTTCTTTCTTGTTTATTTTTCTCTCTTATTTTTGTTTTTTTTTCTTTTTTTCTTTTTCTTCTCTGCCGCCCCTCTTTTCCTTTCTTTTTCTTCTCTTTCCTTTTTTCTCGTTGGCCACCTCTCCTGTCGTTCTCCTTTCTTTTGTTCTCTTTTCTTCTTTCTTCTCTTTCTTTCTTTTTCTCCTTCTTCTCCTTCTCAATCCCTTCACTCCTCCAAGATCCAATTTGAGCAAGACCACATCTTGCCACTATCTGGCCGCCCCTTGCCTAGATCGTGCCAGTACGATCCAGTGAAGCGGTGGCCAAATCATGGTTGCCCGATCTGTTCACTAGACTACCACAAACTTTTTTTTTTATATATATTTTGCATTTTTATTTTTTCAGTTAAGAGCTCAATAGATTTTATAAATTATAAATTTTGTGTTAAATTTTTGGAGAGTTTGAATTATAAATTTTCTTGATTTGGTAAGTAGTTGAGGTGCGGTTGTGGAAAAAAAATTGAGAGGAATATATTTTGGTGAGGAAGATTTTGTTTTGGATGGGAATAAAATGATAACAAAAGAAAGAGGAAATTTTAGGGTGAATTTGAAAATTTTGATGGGGGTAAAAACAATATTTTTATAAATTAAGGAAAATTTTATAAATTTTATTTCATATATGTAAATTTAAATATTTTAGGCCAGATTATTATATTTTGGTTAAAGGTAATAAGGTCATTTCAATAAAACGGTTATTAACAGAGTGAGGGTTTCTTAATCAGGACAATAATTTGAGGTGTTAGATTTTTTGGATGGCCGAGATTCGTTCATATTAAAATTAGTTACCATACAAAATTCATGGGAGAGAGAAGGTGAAAGAGACGAGGTGAGAGAAAGTGAAAGAGATAAGGTGAGTAAAATTTTGTAGAACTGTATATCAAATTTAAAATCTTGGTGATAAAAATTCTATATATAACATCTGTTATTAAATCTACACCATTTGTTCTTACATCATCTTAGACTAATATTAGATATAAAAATTAGACTCAACACCATAAGTTGGTACTATCCATGAAGACAGTTGATACAAACTAGCTAGAGATTGATTTCGAATAGAATAACAGTTCTGCATACAAACTGACTTGACTCAAAGTGAATGGATGCATATAAAAACTAAACTCAATAAATAAATTACAACAATAAATGAATTACACCATATTTGGTTCTATTCAACAACTAAAATTATATATTTAATTCGCACATTGAGTATAAATATATGCATACATTATTTGTACATACAATGATAATGATTCTGAAAAACTGATGGGAGATACCTCAAGTGAAAGGTTGATTGCAGGCTAAAATATCTGAAGGGCGCTGGTTGGCAGATGAATTTTGGAAGACTGACCTTGACTACAATGCAGTACTTTGCACAAAACTTGCATACTATGTCTCATATATACAATTAATTCAGTCTCAAAGGGATCCATAGAAAATATGTTTAAAAAGGATTAAATGCTCAGTGCAAGACCACAAAGGTTCAGAGATTCTTTGTTTTTCACACCTTTTATCACCTAATGTAATTAAATAAAACCCCTTTTTAGTGGTAATGCGGTGGTTGGAATGGCCATTATGAACCGACAAATCATACCTATATCTCTTTGGTGATTAGGAATAAAGTGAAGAACATTAATTAACTAAGACATATAAATTAAACCCATCTTCAGTGGTAATAACATGATAAAGGATGCAACTTTAGTAAAGCAAATGCCGTGTATTGCCTTGGAATTCGCCTGGTCTTTAGACGCACTATCATGATATTTTATATCCTTTGTTTTAGGCTTTTTCAGATTTATTTATTCAAGTAATTATAGTCCTCATCAGTGTCGATATAAGTTGACAATCACAACCGATTCATGTAATAGGACCATAATTTTGATTCTTCTAGCAAATTAATCAACTATTACGATGAACTAATTAATTGCTAGGGTTTCCTTAATAATATTTTTATAATTATTTAAAACTATATATATATTTTTTACTTAGTTAAGCTCCATTTTGAAATATAAATTATTTAATTGAATTTTAAAAGAAAAAGATTGAAATAAAGGTACCATGAGCAACCATTTAAAAATATAAAGGCCAATAAAAGCATAATGTCAGCTTTTTAGTTCAGTAAATTAAAACTCCCCGTTGTTCTCATATGCTTTTCACATCACCTTCTGTGATCTTGCTTAAACGAATTAAAAATTGTGAACCAACAATAAAATAATTGTTGATCGAATTAACAAAGAACCCCACCGTAAAGCAGAAGAATAAATATTCTATAGATACATGATTTCTGCATTGTATATGAATTACTCAAAAAACTAAGTCCAATATATCCACTATTTTTACACATAATGAGAACATTGAGTTTAACATTTTAGATATTCTAGAAGCTAGTTAAACCAATCAAAAGAGGTTAGGGTCGTGCTAAATAATGGGATTAGAATTACTGTAAGTATTTTTGTTAATTTATGAAGATGTGTGTGCACATTCATTTCTAATATTTACACATTTATTTGGCTAGGTACAATCGTGTCTATAGTTTATACATGTTGTAATATATTGCATAAATGTGTGCACATTCTATTAGTCTGAACTTATTGCAAATATGTGTGCACGTTTTACTTAGTTTTGTAAACATTTTTTTCTAGTCAGACCTTTTAGCACAAGTGTCGTGTTTTCATTGCTTGTTAGGATATTTTACAGTTCTGAAATATGTATGAGAGGTCCATTTGCAGGTGTCCGACGTTTCAAAAGTGGTCCTAGAAAGTTGTTGTGCTTTTTCATATGTGGTCCGACAATGTTTTTGAGAACTTTCCTAAAATAGCTAAACATGTGTAAGCCTTTGTCGGCTAAGTGCTCTAAGGGTTTGTTAAGCAAGATTTATTTAAGATCTTCTTCTTTCTTGCGTTTTTCTTTGAACCTAGACATTCCATTTTGTTCTCTGAAAGTTCTTAGGGAGCTTATTCCTTTGGTCAGGTTCCTTATGTTGTTTTATACTCAAAATACTGTGATTATCTTTTGTCATTGAGTGTTTGTTGGAACATGGTTCCTTTGATGAAAGCTTGAAGGGAGTTCAAGCTGAGGAGCTGAAAGTAGATTTTGGCATTTGAAGCTTGATTGTAGCTCAAGCTATCCAGGTGGTTTCTTGGACTCAAGAAATCTATAGCTGAGCGTTGGAGTAATCAGAGGTGGAATTAGAGTCTTGTAGAGTAGGGAGTTGTTTACATTATTGTACTTAATTTCGACTCTTTTTTTACTTGGAATGTGTTTGCTATAGTTGATTTGCTTTGTCTGAACATGATCCCATGGATGTAGGTTGTTAGCTGAACCATGTAAAAATGCTTGAGTGCTTTACTTTCTGCTTATGTTTGATTTTGTGTTTAAGTTGAATGCCTTTTCCCACAAACACTAATAAACACAATCAACCCATTCCGCAAATGTTTAATAAACTTGATTAAAGATAAACTTTCATTTGGTATCATAGTAGACTCTGAAGAGTTTTTTTTTTTTTTTTTTTTTTTTGTGCTCTATTTTTGCTATCATTTGCATCTTTTGTATTTTTGCCATCTTTGACATGATCTATTCCTTTTTTTTGTGTGTTCACTTTTTTCCTTGTGTGTTAAGATGATTCTCTTTAGTGAAGGAGGTTCCACTAATAGACCATCCATGTTAGAAGGACCAAACTACCCATATTGGAAACCCAGGATGCGTGTCTTCTTAAAATCAATTAATGAACGAGTTTGGATCTCTGTTTTGCATGGCTGGAAAGCCCTTATGATTGTTGAGTATGATGAGACAAAGCCTAAACCCACTGATGAATGGATTAAAGATGAACTGGAACTTGCTAACTTTTATTCTAAATCAAGTCACACAATCTTTAATCTATTTCTGTCAATCAAATTAAAATCATTGCAAACTATGAAGTAGCTAAAGATGCATGGGACAAGGTTCACATAAAAAAATGAAAGAACTGATGTTGTTAAGAAGACAAGGCTTAGGAGACTTGTCACTTGGTTTTGAAAATTTGACTGTGCATGATGATGAAACTACCACAGATTTTAATCTGTGTAGGATTTGTGATGTTTCTAATGAGTGTTATGCCTTGGGAAAAGTTTATGCTAATGCTAAACTCATCAAGAAAGTTCTATGCTCATTGCCTGAGAGATTTATGTCAAAGGTGACCTGCATTGAAAAATGTCATGATGTGGACTCCATGGACCTTGATAAGCTGATTGGATCTATTCAAACTTTCAAGCTCAATCTAAAATGGTAGGATAAGCGGAAATCAGGTAATGTTCTAGCTCTAAAGCGTGAGGTAAATTCTAATCCCTTGAAAATGTTGGTGAAAGTGATTTGAGTGATTGTAAACGTGCCTTACTCACTCAAAAATTTGCCAAATTTTTGAGGAAAACATGAAAAAACTAAATGTGGCCAAAAAAGGTAAACAACCTTTTGTGAAAAAAAATTCTAATCAGCTTAAGTTTGAAGTGTTTTAGAAAAAGTTTTCAAAAGAAAATGAGGATAAAAATAAAGGCAAAAGTGTTTTGAGTGTGAGGGTTATGGGCACATCCAATATGAATGTGCTAACACCTGAAGAAAAAGGGTAAAGTGATGGCTGCTACCATGAGTGAGAGAGAGGAAGATGAGTCTAATGAGAATGAAATTTTTTTGGCCTTTACAATTAATCAGGAAGATAGTGAAAGTGTGTCATCTAATGATTCCAATGATATGTATACTGAGCAACAAAAAGCCTATGATAAAATGTATGAACAATGGTTAAAGGCAATCAACAAATTGCGGTCTCTTGAAGCTAAAAACTCAACCCTGTTGAAAGAAAAAAAAAACCTTATTTGAGAAAGTTTTGTCCTTAACTTCTAATTTAACTAACAAAGAATTTTTGTTGGATCAAATATTGATTGACCTAACTGAGGCTAAGACCATTGTTGAGAAGTTGAATGCAGGTACAAGCAAGCTTGATGAAGTGCTTAGGCAAGAAAAATTGTTTGGTGTGGGATTCACTTTAGGTGCCAGCACATCCACATTTGGTGTGCACACATTTGTCAAAGCCATAGAGCCTGTTGTTGTTATTGATACTGGTAAACAAGTTGTGAAGGTAAATAAATTTGTTCATGTTTGTCACTTTTGTAATACGAAAGGTCATATCAGACCTAAGTGTTTCAAGCTCATTGCCTATTTGGAAAAATACCTTGAAAAACATGACATGTTTTCTCATGTAACAACACATGCAAAGATTGGTTTTTATTCTAAAAAGGTTTGAAAAACCAAGTCTAGTGTAAATTGTTTTGTTGCCCATACCTCCTTGCTTGTCTTTCAAAATGATTAATGGTACTTTGATAGTGGTTGTTCTAGACATATGATAGGTAATAGATCTCTTTTGGCTAATCTAGAATTCCTTGATAATGGTCATGTTACCTATGGAGATGGAATGAAAGGTAAAATTCTTGGTAAAGGTTCAATTGATATACCTGGATTTCCTATGTTAAATGATGTCTTGTGTGTTGATGAATTGAAAGCAAATCTAATTAGCATTAGTCAGATCTATAATAAGATTTTTGTTGTGCAATTCCCTAAAACCAATTGTCAAGTCTTGAATAGTGAAAGTATTTCCTTGTTAGAAGGAAAGAGGTCAAATGCTAATTCCTATCTATTGACTAATCAAGTTTCTTGTTTTAGCACAAAGACAAATTGTGTTGATTTGTGGCACAAGAAGCTTGGACACATGAACTTCAAAGACTTTTGTGAGACTTTCCAAAAAAGATGTTGTAAAAGTTTTGCCCAAACTTGAATTTCCAAATGGTAAAGTTTGTTGCTCTTGTCAACAAGGTAAGCAAACAAAGATCTCACACAAATTTTTGTCTTATTTAATTACCTCTCGTGTTTTGGAATTGCTTCATATAGATCTTAGGGGTCCAATGCAAACTGAAAGCATTGGTGAGAAGAGGTATGTTTATGTTTATGTAGATGACTTTTCAAGATATACTTGTGTTGATTTCTTAAAAGAAAAATCTGATGCTTTTGATACCTTTCAAGTCTTGGTTAAGAAAGTATAACTTGAACAAACTTGCTTGGTGAAGAAAGTTATAAGAATTAGAAGTGATCATGGGAAGGAGTTTGAGAATGCTAATTTTGCTCAGTTTTGTGACATGCAGAGGGTTAAACATGAATTTTCAGCTCCAAAGACATCACAACAAAATGGTGTTATGGAAAGGAATAATAGAGTGCTTCAAAAAGTGGCAAGAGTGATGTTGAATGCCAAGAAACTTCCTAAGAGACTATGGACTGAAGCAATCAAACTGCTTGTCACATTTCTAATAGAGTTTTTCTAAGAAAAAAGGATTATTGAGAATATTCACAGGCAGATGAAACTGATAACATGACTGCCCCACAAAATGTGTCCACAAGTTAAGAGGATGTGAACACATCTGAACCTCAAGCACCAAAAGCTCGCACAAATGTGCCATCATCTTTGGCAGATGTGAATACACCTGGAGCTCAATTAGAAGAAGAACCAAATTATGAACACTTTTCACAAAATGAATGGATTGAACTAACAGTTGAACTAACTGATGAATTTACCTAGAGAAATACCTTAACTAGAAAAGAACCACCTTCATGTATCAAGAAAGCTCATCTTCCATCAATTGTGATTGGAGATCCTAATGAGGTAATGGTTATAAGAAAGAAAAGAATGAATGAAATTAACCATTTGTGTTATGTTTCTCTTTCAAAGCCCAAGAATGCCAAACAAGCTCTTGAGGATGACTGTTGGATTGCTGCCATTGATAGGAGCTTGAACAGTTTGAGAGGAATGACATTTGGAGTCTAGTTCCTAGACCTGAAGTAATCAATGTCATTGGGACAAAATGGATTTTCAAGAACAAGTCTGATGAGTTTGGAAACATTGTAAGGAACAAAGCCAAACTTGTTGCTCAAAGATATATGCAAGCAAGGGGAGTGGACTTTGATGAGACTTTTGCTCTGGTTGCTAGACTTGAGTCAATCAGATTGTTGTTGATTGTTGCATGTTGTTTGAAGATCAAGCTATATTAGATGGATGTGAAGAGTGCATTTCTAAATGGGATGTTGATGGAAAAGGTTTATGTGAAGAACCTATTGGGTTTCAAGATCCACACAAACTTGATCATGTCCAAAAGTTAAAGAAAGCACTTTATGAGATGAAATAGGCCCCACATGCCTAGTATGAAAGACTTACCTCTCTCCTTGAACAAAATTGCAAGAAAGGTAATGCTGATAAAATCTTGTTCATTAAGCATATTAAAGGTAATGTTTTGTGTGCACAAATTTGTATAAATGATATAATTTTTGTGTCAACTTCATACATAGGGTCTCAAGAGTTTATTTGCTTAAAGAAAAATGAGTTTGAGATAAGCATGGTAGGGGAACTTAGTATGTTTTTAGGACTTCAAATTAAACAATTTGAGAATGGAATGTTTGTATCACAAACTAAATATGTCAAAAACATGTTGAAAAGATTTGCACTTGAAAATACAAAACATGCCAAAACACCAATGAGCTCTACCCTTAGATTGTCCAAGGATAAACACGGAAAAAAGGTTGACACCAAGTTGTATAGGAGCATGATAGGAAGCCTATTGTACTTCATTGCTAATAGACCAGATATATGCTTTAGTGTAGGAATTTGTGCAAGATAGCAGGCTAGCCCATCTAAACTTCACTTGACAATAGTGAAGAGAATTATGAAGTACATCTTAGGTACATGTGAGCTAGGTCTGTGGTTTTCATATGATATCAACTCTACCTTGGTCGATTACAGTGATGTTGATTGGGCTAGAAGCTTAGACTATAGAAAAAGCACTTCAGATGGATGCTTTTATCTTGGTAACAACCTGGTGACATGGTACAGGAAGAAGCAGAATTCGATCTCCTTGTCAACTACAAAAACTGAATACATTGTTGTAGGGAGCTGTTGTACTAAGGTTTTGTGGATCAAACAAATGTTATGTGATTATGGTTTTGATTAAGAGTGTGTGATTGTGTTTTGTCATAACACTAATGCCATTACCATTTTGAAAAACCTGCTTAGTGAGATTTGTAATCTTGGTGAGTTGAAATGGCTGGCGACGAACTCTGGTGCCATGTTGGAGATGAAAGGAATGGTTAATTTCAACCCCACTATGGGGGAAGATAGAGTGGTTTTGGTCCCTTTTGTAGCTAAAGGCTTCTCGGTTAACTTGGCTTGGAATGAAATTAGGGTGAGGAAGACCAAGGTTGATTGGTGCCATCTTGTGTGGTTTTTGAAATCTATCCCTATACATGCTTTGACCCTTTGGATGGCCATCAAGGGGAAGCTCAACACCTAGGATAAGTAGGAGAGGTATGGTATCTCTCAAAACTCTTGTTGTTGTTTTTGCAATTCTATCCGTGAATCATTAAATCATCTTTTCTTCACATGTAACTTTACTAAGTCCATTTGGTGCCAGGTTCTTGATATAACCACTATGAGTTACGCGGGAGGGTCTTGCAGTGACTATATCAAGGGCTTGTCCCTTAATTGGAAGAGGAATAAGCCTTAGGGAAGTTGTGTTTGGGTACTTCCGTCTATTGGATTTGGAAGGAAAGGAATAATAAAGTGTTTGGTAGGGAGTACAAGGATGCAACTTCAATCGTTACTATGAATAAGTTAATTGTGAGGGTTAGAACTATGAATCTTAGGATGATGAGAGAACCATTAGTAATAGGAGTCTTGCTCATGATTGGGGATTACCAATGTGCATTTTTAAAGGATGATTTTTGTTGGTTGGCTTTGTTTTGGTGATGGCTGCTTTGTGTGTGTTTTAGAAATGGTCTTAGTCTTGTATGGGCTTTTGTTTTCGTCATAACCTAGGGATATTTTCCTATGGTAGGACATGCACTGAGAGATAATATTTTGTATAGCTCTTTTGTCTTGGTTATACTTTCATTTTTTATTCTATCAAAGGGATTTGTCCTGTGGTAGGTTGGCTGTCTTTTATATGTCTATTTGCATATTTTTTTTTTTCTCTTTCTGTTAAAGCTTGATTATCCCCAAAAAAATTACTGATTTAATAGGTGATTTTTTAGTAATTATAGTTTGTTCGGATTTCTATAATTTTGCATAGCCCTAGTATTGATTGGTGTGTGGTTCACGTGATATCCCCATTGTATCATAAATGTTCTCATAGTACCACTCTACATTATTCACATATACGATAATAATGATTCTGAAAAACTGATAGGGCATTTGGTTGCCTGATAAATGTCGGAAGACTGATCTTCACTACTATATATGTACTGCAGTGTGCACAAAACTATCAATACTATGCCTCATAAATATATATGGTTTATCGTAATTAAGTTTAGTCTCAAAAGGATCGATCAAATATAAATTAAAAAATGATTTGTTGTATATCGCTTTAAAGTAATATTAATTAACTTGATTAAAGTTAAAAGTGTATGCAAGTTGATTGTCTTTTGTTAACTTTAATTAAATAACTTTGTTCATAGATTTTTTGCTTTTCACACTATATTGCTTTAAAGTAATATAAAGGACACTTAGCAAAGTGGTTATGCACTCAGTACTTATAATGGGCATCATGAACTTGGACATCATAAGTTCATAACTACAACTCTTTGTGAATTGGAATAAAGTGGTGCACATTAATTAATTAAGATATATTCATATCTTTTGCTTTAAGCTAATATATAATTATATTCATTCAATTAATTATAAACCACAATTTAATAACCAATAATTAACAGGAGTTGATAATCACAGCCAGTTCATGTAATATGACCACAGTTTTTGATCTAACAAATTAAGTAATTAACTACTACGATGAATTAATTTCCAATGTTTTCGTAATAATTTTTTCTTTCATACTTATTTAAAACTAATCTTTTTTCTATCTTATTAGTTAAGTTTGACTTTGAGGATCTTTAACAATAAATTATTTAAGTGAATTTAAAAAGAAAAAGATGAAGATTGAATCAGAGATAACATGGGCAACCCTTTAAATCTAAAGACAATTAAGAACATAATTAATGTCAACTTTTTAATTAGGCGTGCAAATTAATAAAACTCCCTGCTATTCTCGCGTGCTTTTCACATGAACCGTTTATAGTACAACAAAATTGACCATCAAATTAACAAAGAAAAGCTCATAGTGAAATAGAAGAATATTCTAGAGATTGATAATTGTAATAATTTATTGTACTAGTTAGAGAAATCTACTCAAACAAGTCCTATTAATCCACTACTGTAAGACATTATAAGAAAATTGAATTTAACATTATTGATACTTTACAAGATAATTAAACTAACCAAAATAAAGTTAAGGGTAGTGTTATTAGTAATCATAATTTTACCCCTTATAAAATTACTAAATGAGACATATATAAAAGAGTTATATGTATACTCAACGCATGATAATTCCTTGTTTTATTAATTCAAAATTTTTATTTTCTCTTTTAATTTATTGTCGATGCCAAAACATAGCACCAATATGAATAGATTATCTTGGCCTCCGTCTACTTATGACTTTTCCACTCTGCCCCTAGATTGACTTCTCTAACGTTGTTCTGGATTGCAACGCTGCTGATTCCTACAATATACACAAAGTTTCTGCAAATAGGAATGCCCAAGCATGATGTTTTTCTCGTATGAATTGTTATAATCATCCAATGCCGTTAGCCTTCTTCTATAGTCAAGTAGATAGAGTTTTAGGAGAATACATCCCTTGGAAGAGTAGGAAATCAGATAGGATGAATTAAGTGAGTGTTTTAAGGAAATTTGGGATCTAATTCCGCTTTGCAAATGGATCCAAACTAGTTTCATTCCCTAATTTGACTTAACTTCCTTAATCCTTCTAAATATATCATTAAACCTTGATTCTACTTCCTTTTAGGAGAATATCTTATAGATGGCATGTTTAGGGTGCTAGTAGTATCCATCAAAGATGTTTACAAATTAGCTCTTGGAAAATTTAGGTACTACAATCATAAACTCTAATTCTATTGTCAAGCAATAGAAGTGAGATTTATGAATGAAAAGGGTTTGATAAAGAGCATGTAAGTACTAAATTTATTACTTTGTTACTATAAGTATTTTTTTCAAATTATGAATTCAGTGTGGTGACACTGATTTTTGATGTTGTAACATCACTTTGTTAATGCACAATCGTTTTATGTTTTTCTGGTGTCTTGACACTAAGTGTCCGTGTGATGACACTTGTCCCCTAGAAAGTTTGGTGAAAACTTTCCTAAAATGGCTAAACACAAAAAGTGCTTTTTGGCTGGTTGTCCCCTTGCATTGTTGAGCAAGTTTCCTTTATATTCATCTTCAACATTGCATTTTCCTTGAAGCCTAAATATACCTCTGAAAGTTTTTTGCATATTCTTTGAAGTTTCTTCTGTTTTGAATAAGTTTCATTATGCTTACGTAGGCTTATAAATACCTTGTTAACCCTTGTTTGAGTGTTCACTACAACAAAAATGGCCTACGGTAACATGCAAAAAGTGTTATCGTAGGTAATTCGTAGATTTATAAGGATGCTATGATAGCCCGTATTACTAAAAAGCAGACATTGATAATACTTTTTGCATGTTACTAATCATTTCAGTAACTGTCATAAAATGTTGTTGTTAAGTATATTGTAGCACTTATTCGTAGTTACGAATGATTTTTGATAACACTGTATAAATACTATAAATAAGTTTTCTATAACATTCTTAACCTGTTACAGTTTAGTTTTCTGTAATATTCTCAAAATGCTATAAATAAGTTTTCTGTAACTTTCTTAGCATGTTACAGTTTAGTTTTCTGTAAGATTCTCAAAATGCTATAAATAAGTTTTCTGTAACTTTCTTAACCTGTTACAGTTTAGTTTTCTGTAACATCTCAAAATGCTATAAATAAGTTTTTTGTAACATTCTTAACCTGTTACAGTTTAGTTTTCTGTAACATTGTTAAAACGCTACAGAAGAGTTTTTAACTACATGTTAAACAATGATACACTAATTTTCCAAAGAGCATTTCATAGATGGTGAACCTTCATATACAAAAAATTTGCATATATGTCTAATAAATAGGCACCCAACATCCATAAAATCTAATATGCTTCATATATCATATCACATTTTGTAACATATAAACCTTCATATACAAAAAGTTTTATATATGCCTAACAAATATGCACCTATCATTTTTACATTATAATACCTAGATGATTGGAAAATTAACTATGAGTAATAGTTAATACCTTCCAATCATTCAAAAAATTCTAACAACAAAAACCATCATGCATACCATCTTTCATTCCAAATTGTGCTTTACCAAAAAAGTACTCTTGCATTTTTCACAACCTACAAAACCATTAATACAAAAAAATCTTCAATTTCCATGTATATTCTCAAAGATGAGAACACATATATATTGTAAATTCAAGAAAAGATTAAGACAAAAACACCCCAAATATTTAATGCAAAAGAAAGAAGAAAAGAACATGTTTAAATCTTCAACTTCACAATAACTAGTTCTAAAAAATGGCACCATGCAAGTTTAACAGAACATGTTTAAATATTCAACTTCATAATTACTAGTGCAAAAATGCCAACTGCAATTTTATAGTTTGCAAACTGCAGTTTGCAATTTTATAGACTGCAGTCTGCAAAATGCAGATTGTAGTTTGCAAATATGCCGATTGCAAAATTGCAAACTGCAGTTTGCAAACTACAGTCTGCAATTTTGCAAACTGTAGATTACATATTGCAGTTTGCACACCTTCAAGAATCTTTCTTCACTCAATTAAATAACAAAGAACACATTATTATTTTATAGTACAAAACCTTTAAAATTTTACAAATACAGTAGAGTGACCTACTTAGATATATTTCATGTCATGCTACACAATTTAAATAAAAATAAAAACTTCTGAAGATAGATCAAACTCTATACATAAACTGTGTGTTCATACAATTAAAACATTGAATACATATATACCTCAACATGAGAAAATTTAGATAGTAAGATAATGCATACCTCACCAGCAGCTACACTAATGACATGAAGAGTATAACCTTGCCCAGAATTTCCTGCATCCAATAATTTAAAAGAGCAACAATAAGTTTCTAAGTTATACCTCAAACCTCAATAAGAAATAATGCAGCCCAAACCGTATTTGAACCATACAGTAGATAAACAAAATACACCATTTTACATGGGCAAAGTAATGATAATCAAGAATTCTTAAGTGCACAAACACGAAATTAGGATCAGACTAATAAGTAGAGAAACTGTGCTTCAAAAGCTAAGTAATATTCTTAATTGCTAAGGAATTGACCATATACAAGTAATTCGTGATTTCAGAAGGAAAATTAGTAGCCATAACCATCTAAAAATACCTTCAGTAAGCCTTAAGATACAACATAAGAACAAGAATTTACTAAGTTTTCCATGCTGGAAATGGAGTTTTAAGAACAATTCTTAATAAGATATCTACAAGGAATAATTAACTTCTATTCGGACTCCAAAATCCAAAGATATATTTATGATATGATTAGAACCTGAAGGATGAAGAACAGAATAATAAATATCTACAAACAGGTTATCAAGGTTAAAAAGGAGGCCAAGATAACTCCCAACTGTCTGTAGTGTAAAGTTCAAAATTATTATGACAAGGAAATTAAAAATAAAAATAGAAATAAAAAACCACAGGTATTTCAGTCTATTAGTGAAAGCATAAAGGAGAGCCTCCTCGGCCTCTTCTAGTTTTTCAATACCTCCTAAGCCAAGAATCACTCCCCCATACGTCTTTTCTCAATATTATTATTGCAAATGAAGACAAAGAAGAAAATTGACTTTGGTTTGCCTTTTGTTCCATTAATTTTAACAGAACATTGTGACATAAAAGCTATATGTTTTTCATTATTTCAGCTACCGTATTATCATAAGAGAGAAAAGTAAAAGAAATTTGGCATCAACAACGAGATCAGACTGCATCTCCATCATGCAAGGATCCATCCATGATGACTAGGCAAAAATTCTGAACTTGAAAAGAAAAATACCAAAATTATTTACAGAAAATAGAAAAAGAGAAAAATAAACACACAAAGTTACCAAGCCATCACAACTTACCTATCCATAGAGTCCCCAACCAAAAGTAAGCAGTGCTCCAGCATCTCATAGGGCCAAAAATTATTTATGGAAATAACCATATCAGTACATCTAGAAGTGAAGCATATGAAGTGGATAGACAAAAAAAAAAAAAAAAACCACACACATTGAGTCTATTTCAATTTGAAATAATCCTAAATTAAATGTGCTTAACTTTAAAGTTAAAATTAATATCTTGTTCAGCAAATATGCCTAGGTTTTAACATCTAAAGCTGCAAATCTAACTGTAATCAATATAATCCTCACTGAATTAACTTAGCTTATGCTTCAAAAGGATGAATATATAACTTGCAGCGTAACCAGTTACATCAGACACATACCTGTGATTACTGCACGATGTCGATGTCGCCCTCCACAAGCAGTTGCCTTCACATAATTTCCAGGAACTCTAAAACCTGGTCCCTCAGAACACATGCTTCCCCAAGAAAAGGCGGCAAATCTATCTTTCATGTAAGAGGAGGATCAATGCACGGTATAGGATGAGGAGAGGAGACCATACGTATCCAGGAACCCAAACCAAGTTGCCCATCACCTCCATAGCCCCAACCACACACCTGCCCTATATCTGAAACTTCACAAAAATAAAATACATCAAGTATCTCGCTTTAACGGGGCGTTCTAGAGACACATAAGTTGTTCCCATAATTTTCTCAAGTCATTCCGGAATCAATAACTATTTAAAACACAATTTTCTTTCAACTCATTCAAATATGTCCCCTGTTTCCAGAATTGGGGTTACTGACTTGAAAAATTCATAACAATTCAGCACTTAATCCAAACATCTTGAAACTCTCCAGAATTAAACTAGACACATATAGGATTCTCCAGAATTTAAAATCACTGAATTTGGATAAGAATATAAGCATCAAATCATTTTCCAAAAATACATGTTCTGCAGAAAACGAAAATTCCAGAATTCACAAGGCAACTTCAAAAATCCATATAAAATTCAATCCTTCGAGTTTTTGAGTGAAATAAATTTCTAAACACTCCTCAAGAAGTCTACAACAGCATATCCGAAATTAAGCTTCACAAGAAAACCCAAAACATACAAACAATTTTCGGAATTCCAGATGGTCAGATTTTTGTACAGTGAACCCTTATATCAAAATCACATCTTTAACCAAATTTTGTTTAGGAAACACATGTATACTCTACCCAAATCAATCTCCCTATTTTAGTTTTGTTTTCATGAATTTATACCAAATCATAGACAAAACAACCAAAGAGAATTCTTTAAACCAATTGAATCATAAATCACCAAAAGGGGGAAATATCAAGCTTTACTCACCTCCTATTTGCTCAATCTCCCTTTGCTTTTTCCGATCACCGGAATTTGCTCGCCGGCGGTGACTTTTCCAGCCGCTTCCATCGTTCTCTTCTCTCCTCTCTCTCTATTATTGGTTCCATCTTCCTCTCCCTTCTTTCCTTTCTTCTTCCTCTCCTTCTCTTCTTCTTCTCTCTCTTTTCTCTCTCCTTTCCCTTCATTCTTTTCCTCTTTTTTTTTTTCTTCTTCCTCTTCCCCGTTATTCTTTTCATTGAATGGTCACTGTTCATCAAAATATCTAAAAATTTCATTTAGTCCTCACTTATTTTGGCTACTTCCTTGTACTCCTCAAAACTTTCAAATTACTACAATTTACCCCCAGAATCACAAAATAAAATTTAATAAAACTCCATAAAAAAAAGTACAGGGTATTACATTGCAGCTGAAATTTTAGTGAAAAAGAAAAATTGCAAAAGTGGCGTGAAGAAGATGAGTGAATGATGTATTAGGTTTTTTTTGGGGGAATTTTGTTTGGCGAGTATACAAGTTTTTTCCCAGTTAAAGTTTAAGAAAATGGTAATAATTTTATGTGTTATTATATTTTGATTTAGTAACACTTTTAAGTGTTACCATTTTTAATTTAGTAGAATCAATATTATTGCAATACACGCAAATAGCCTACGGGTCGAGAGGCGCTACCCCCTACACCCCTACCCATTGACTGGGCAACGAGACTCCCGAATGCGTATGTGTGACCCCTTATTGTTGAAGTAGTGGACAACTCCAACACTTGGGAGACAAAACGACACCAAAAAGTGACGAAATCACACCGAGAATTAAGGTGAAGAGTCAAGACGGTGAAATAGCTTTTTCAGGCGAGATTTCCAGTCAACCAAGCTTGGGGAAGGTGAATCTGACTTTAGGGAGTATGAACCAGCCCCTAGGATGTCTAGAAGTTGCCGAAAAACTAAGAAATTAAAGTCATCAAGAAGATGAATGGTCACAGATGGAGGAAGCTTAATGGTCGTTGGAATCCAGGAAGGTCTTACATGATGACGGCCAGCTGTTGGAGAAGGAAAATGGTCGTCGATGGAAGTTGGACGGTCTCTGGAAAATGGATGAAGATGGGTGGACGTTTTTGGCTTAGCATAACCTTCCATCTTTCTTTTATACTATTTGTAAAAATATTTTAGTTTGGTCCCTACATGAATGAGATGTAACAAAGTAAAGCCCAAATAGTAAATTTGACCCTTAAACAATAAAAATGAGACAAAATCAGCCTCATTTCATATTGGCGGGAATAATATTTTGTTTTCCGGTAAATAATTGGGTTTATGGTAACACTTATAAAATGTTACTGTATTTTGATTATATGGTAACATTATAAAAAAGTTACTATATTATTAGGTCTATTGTAACACTTTAAAAATGCTACTGTAGATATATTTTCTATAACATTTAAGAAAAAGAGTTTACCATTTACATAAAATGTGTTACAAAAAGTTAAAGTGTTACATATAAAAATTGTTATCGTAACATTTTACATCAAGTGTTACCATAGATAGTCTACGGTAACACTTTAAGGAAAAGTGCTACTGTCCAGTGTTACCATAGGCCATTTTTGTTGTAGTGGTTGTTCAAACGTGGTTTCTTTGATGATGATGATGATGATGATGATGATGATGCTTAATGCGATTTCAAGTTTTGGAGCTAAAGTGTGTCTTTGGTGTTAAACCTTGAGAGGAGCTCAAGGTTGACCGGGTGGTCTCATGTAGTAAAGCTAGCTATGGTAGTTCGAAGTTCAACCAAAGGGTGAAGTTTAAAGTGTTGTCATAATAGGAAGTGTTTTACAACTGATGTTTAACTTCGGCTTTTTAATTGAACTATAAATGTTTATCACAATGGATTAGCTTCATTTGGACTTGGTCCCATGGATGTAGCAGGTTGCCGAATCATGTAAATTTGCTTTCGTGCTTTACATTTTGCCATGGATGTTTAGTTTGTGTTGATGATGAATGAACAAACCCATAAGCATAAAATGTACAAGTTTAACCCGATTCTGCTTAAGTTTAATCTACTTAGTAAAGTAATTAAAACTTTCATTTAGTATTAGAGTGTGTTCTGAAGAGTCATTTCAATAGATTGTTGCTCGTTAGTTGTGCTTTTATCTTGATTTGGCATCTGTTGCATTTTTGCTTTTATTTTGCGATTTTGAGCAGTTTGCTCGCTATAGACCTTGTGAGACCACATTTGTGTTTTGTGTCACCATATCGGCCTTTTGTGTTTGACTATGCTGTGGGTCACGCCCCCAGTTTGTTGTGTTAGTGTGTGACTGCATCAGTTTTGGTTACGATGACACCTACTATACTTTTACCATGAACCTTTTTAGTGAAGTGGGTCTACCAATAGACCACCCATGTTAGAGGGACCCAACTACCCTTTTTGGAAACCTAGGATGAGAGCGTTCTTGAAATCCATTGATGAGAGAGTATGGATGTCATGTGTGGTTAGTTGGAGTGCACCTAAAATCGAAGAGGAAGGTGTGAACAAACCAAAACAAATAGGTAGTGGACCGAGGCTGAGTTAGATGCTTCTAACTTTAACTTAAAAGCCCTTCATGCCATTTTTTATGTTGTTAGTATTAATAAGGTGAAAAATATTTCTAACTGTGAGATTGAAAAGTTTCTTGGGATAAACTCCAAGTTAAAAATGAAGGAACAGACATTATGAAAAAGACCAGGCTTAGAAGATTGGTAACTGATTATGAAAAATCTTGTTATGCATGAAGATGAAACAATTATAGATTTTCATGGTAGATTGTGTGATACGACTAATGAAAGTTATACCTTGGGTAAGATCTATTCTAACTCTAAGCTTGTTAGGAAAGTATTATGCTCTTGCCATAAAGATTCATGTCAAAGGTGACCTCCATTAAGGAATGTCGTGACCTTGAAGTTATGTAGTTGGATGGGTTGATTGGACCCTTACAAACATTTGAACTCAACCTAAGAAGATGGGACAAGAAATCAGGTAAAGGTCTTGCGTTAAAGCATGAGGTAATTTCCAAACCCCTTGATGATGTTAATTCTAGTGATGTGGAAGATGATCAGTGTGCTTTGATCACAAATTTTTTTTCCAAATTTTTGAAAAAGAACATGAGAAAACCTAATGTGGGGAAAAAGGGAAACAACTTTATGTGAAAAAATTTCTGACCAAACTGGTCAGGGTGCCTTTTCAAAAGGATTTTTAAAACAAAATGAGAAGAAAAACAAAGGCATTAGGTGTTTTAAGTGTGAGGGCTATGGCCATATCCAGTCTGAGTGTGCCAACACTCTAAAGAATAAGGGCAAAGTAATGGTTGTCGCCCTAAGTGAGAATGATGACAATGAAAGTGATGAACATGACCCTAATGAGAATGGAAATTTTTTAACCTTTATAGTTAATCAAGAGGATAGTGAAAGTGTGACCTTTGATGACTCTTGTGATGTCTATAAAGAGCAATAGGAAGCCTATGATAAGATGTATGAATCATGGCTAAAGGTAATCAAGAAGGTAAGGTCTCTTGAAGCCGAGAAAGCATCTTTGGTTGAAGACAAGAAAATCTTGTTTGATAAAGTGAAAATCATGTCTTCTAGGGTGTCCAACAAAGATTTTTTTTTTTTTTTTTCTATGTGAAGCTTTAAATGAACTAACTGAGGCCAAGACCATTGTTGAAAGGTTAAATGCAGGTTCATACAAGCTTGGTGAACTTCTCGGCCAAGGAAAGATTTTGGGGATAAATCTAGTTTAGGATTTACTTCTGGTGCAAGCACATTAAAATTTGGTGTGAGCACATTCGCCAAGGCCTCATAATCTCCTTTTGTTGCTGTTGCTAAGATTGGTGAGCAATCTGTAAAGGTAAAAAGGTTCATTCCAGTTTGTCATTTCTATCATAGAAAACGTCACATTAGATGAAAGTGTTTCAAATTCATTTCCTATATGAAAAAGTGTCTGAAAAATCATGAAATTCTTTCTAAACTATTGCCACACCATTCTCTCATGTCACCACATTCAAAACTAATTTCTAAGAATAAAAAGTTATGGAGACTTAAGTTAAGTTTAAACTACTTTGTTACGCATACATCATTGTTTGCATTTCAAGATGATCAATGATACTTTGACAGTGGTTGTTCTAGGCAAATGATAGGTAATAATGCTCTTTTGACTAAACTTGAATTTCTTGATGTTGGCCATGTTACCTATGAAGATGGCAAAAGAGGTAAAATTTTTGGTAAAGGTTCAATAGACATTCTTGGCTTCCCCATGTTAAATGATATTTTGTATGTTAAGGGACTAAAAAACAATTTGATTAGCATTAGCCATATATGTGATAAAGACTTTGTTGTGTAATTTTCAAAAACCAAATATCAAGTCTTGAATGGTGAAGGTACTTCCTTGTGTAAAGGAAAGAGGTCTAATGATAGTTGCTATTTGTTGTCTAAAAAAGTTTCTTGCTTGAGCACTAAGACATATTGTGTGAAACTATGGTACAAGAAGCTTGGACACATGAACTTTAAAGACCTTGTGAAACTTTCCAAGAATGATGCTGCCAAGGTCTGCCCAAACTAGATTTTCCTACAGGTAAAGTATGTGGCCCTTGCCAACAAGCTATGTAGACCAAGAGTGCTCACAAACCCCTATCTCATTTAACCAGCTTTAGTATTTTAGAACTTCTTCATATGGATTTAATGGGTCCTATGCAAATTGAGAGCATTAGTGGTAAGAGATATGTATTTGTATGTGTTGATGATTATTCTAGATTTGCATGGGTTGATTTCTTGAGAGAAAAACCAGATGCATTTGATGCTTTCCAAAGTATTGTTATAAGGTTGCAGGTTGAACAAAACTGCCTTGTGAAGAAAGTGGTGAGAATTAGTAGTGACCATGGGAAGAGTTTGCAATTCTCATTTTGCTAATTTTTGTGATGCACAGGGCATTTGGTATGAGTTTTCAACCCCAAAGACACCTCAATAGAATGGTGTAGTGGAGAGGAAGAACAGAGTTCTCAAAGAGATGGTAAGAGTGATGCTGAATGTGATAGCGTGTCTTCAACACTACAAAATTAATAAACCTTAATGGGATTGAAATTACTGACCAACGCATCTTCAATCATCTCAATTGGACTTCTAGAACTCATGTTATAACCCAGTTACTAACCTATGCCCAAGCTGTGATTGGATTAGATCTTTTGATTTCGATGTAAACTTTGAATACCCAAATCTACTAGGATTAAAATGCTCAAGCCCAATTTAAAAAGGTCAAGAAGTCTACTTCAAACCTTAATAAGACCTCTTTCTCATTCTGGAACTCTAAGATCATCAAAGTCTCCACTAAACCTTCAGAGGTCGAATTTGCCAATGTTTGAAAACTACACATTATGCTCCACTTTCATTCACATGCCTTTATTTCTTTCCTAATTCACAAAATATATTAATCAACTCAATTAATCATAAAATATATCACAAAGATTGATATAAAGGGATTGAAAATATCAATTATTGAACACTTATCAGAATGCAAAGAAATTGCCAAAGAGATTATGGGTCAAGGCTATCAACACCGTATGCCACATTTCAAACATGGTGTTCTTAAGAAAATGTACATCACAAACTCCCTATGAGCTTTGAAAGGGTAAGAATTCTAATCTCTCATATTTCCATGTTTTTGGTTGCAAATGTTATGTCTTGAATGATAGAGAAAGCCTAGGAAAATTTGACTCTAAGAGTGATGAAGGTGTATTCCTTGGTTACTCTTCAAATAGTAGAGCTTATAAGATCTTCAATATGAGAATTGAACATATTATTGAATCTTTTAATGTTGTGTTCTTTGATCCTGAAGATTACTCAAAGTTCTTTCAAGTTGATGAAATTGTAGACATAATTGTTCCTTATGATGTGACCACAAGCAAAGACGATGTGACTGCATTGAACTCTCTAAGAGCTCAAACTAGTGTGACGACCCCTACATTTAATGTGATCACAACTAGAGCTCAACAAGGACAAGCATCAGGTTCTCGAAGAGATGGACTTGAATTGATTGTTGATCTTTCTGATGAGATCACTCCAAGGAAGACTTCCGCAAGGAAAGAACCTCCCTCATGGATCAAGAAAGCACATCCTCAATTTGATTGGTGATCTCGAAGAGGTAATGGTAACAAGAACCAAAAGAATGAATGAGATTAATAACTTGTGTTATGTTTCTTTTGCAGAACCCAAGAATGCTAAGCAAGCTCTTACAGGTGACTGTTGGGTAGCTACTATGTATAAGGAGCTTGAACAGGTTGACATTGTTGTAGGGAGCTGTTGTACATAGGTTTTGTGGCTTAAACAAATGTTGTGTGATTATGGTTTTGATCAAGACTGTGTGACTATTTTTTGTGACATCACTAGTGCTTTTAACATCTAAAAAAATGTTTTTCAACACTCTATGACTAAGCACATTGATATTAGGCACCACTCCATTAGAGATTTTGTTGAGGAGAATATCATTTCACTTGCACATGTAAACCCTAAACTCTCAACTGGTAGACTTGTTTACAAATGTTTTAGATTTTCAAATATTTGTTAACTTGAGGAAGTCCATTAGACTGATTCCAACTTGAGTAAAGTCTTTGGTTTTATTGAATAAATTCATGAGAAATTTCTTTTATTTTAAAGTTGCAAGTGTGTTGATTTGTTTGATGACATGAAGAATGTTTTTCACTCTTGAAAAGTTTATGCTGTGAGTGATGTGTCCACACTATTTCATCTCTTGAAGTATAATAACTTTCTTTCATCATTGGGTGCATATTGCTTAAATTCTTGTCACCTTGTGAAAGAGCTACCTTGCTTGAAGTGTGCTAGTCATTTTTTAGTAATTTTCTATGATATAGAGACCCCTATGTTTTTAGAAAATCTACCATTTAGAGGTCTACCTCCCTGCAAGTCCAAAAACTATACTTGGTTACTTCTTTAGAGAATTTGCCTATTAAATCTCTATTGTTATGAAAAAGAATTCATTTTGAGATTATGTTCAAAAGAAAGAAAAATGAAAAAGGGCATGAGGGAAGGGGGAGATTTCTCTTTAATGACTAAGCATGGCAATGGGGCGGGGTGGGGTGGGGATCTCATTCACCATCGCCATACCCGCTCTCAAAATCATCCCCCACACCCACCCCATCCCCGTTACAGGGATGAAAGGAATTCCCCATCCCCACCCCAATGGGGAATGTTGGAGGCATGTCCCTGCCCCGTTAATTTTCCCTTTGGTTGAAGTTTGGCCGAATCGAAGAGATCAAATCGGTGTCAGCGAAAGACAATATGAAGTTGGCTAAGGGCGAATAGCAATGGCAACAAGTTTAAGACTTAAGGGTTAAGCTTTGTTCTTATTCAATTGTTTAGGTTGAGGGAAATTAGGAAAATATGAGTTTATATAGGTAGGATAATTGTGTAATTAGGTGAAATGTATAGGGGTATTAGTAATATATATATATATATATATATATATATATATGGGGTGGGGCGAGGCGGAGGAAGGGCAACCCCCACCCCTGCCCCATCCCCAGGGACGGGATTAA
Organism: Pistacia integerrima; assembly: GCA_026225825.1. Classification (NCBI taxonomy): domain Eukaryota; kingdom Viridiplantae; phylum Streptophyta; class Magnoliopsida; order Sapindales; family Anacardiaceae; genus Pistacia; species Pistacia integerrima. Next base: position 27,211,857 of record CM047748.1, read on the forward strand.
AACTCCTCCCATCTCCCCCGTTATCCCTGTAAAAACAGGGGAATCCCCGCCCTATACAAGGTGGGTCAGGAAGAGGCCCTGAAGTTTAGGGGCCCATTGCCATGCTTATTAATTACTTGACCAACCTGCACTACAAGAAATATATTATACTGTAAAAAAATTAATTTTATCACATGTTATTTTGTCACGAGTAATATAGTTATTATGATAAAATAAAGAAACATCACATTAAGTATCACAAAGAGAATATACAATGACTAAAAAAAATATTGTCATAATATTTGGTCAAAATAAAGAATCCCATAATAAATGTAGTGAAGAAAAACATTTTTATCATAATATTTCGTCACAAATTTTTGGCGCAAATTTTTGGCGCCTAGGTAAATTGTTTATTGTGACGAACATATTTTGTCATTAAACATTTTAGTCACTATATTTCGTTATACATTTTATAACTACAAATGATTTTGTCATAAAAGAATTTATTTATTATTACAAAAAAAAAAATTGTCATAATATATGTTGAAATAGAGCTATTAATGACAAAATGTTTGAGTCAAAATTTAAGCGCCGAGATTATATGTTTATCATGGCAAACATATTTCAAAAACTTTAGTTACTATATTTAGTAATACACGCTATATTTATGAACTAATTTGTCACAAAATAATTGTTTATCATTCCCAAAAAAAAAAAAAAAAAAATTGTCATTTATAAATGTTAAAATCGAGGTATTACTGACAAAATATTTGAGTCAAACTAAATGTGATATTTTATGACAAAAATTTGCTAAAAAACTAAATTAATATGCGTACAATTATATGTCATTCCTCTCAAGTTTTTAGCAATAACATATATGTCATTAAATAATTTAAAAAAAAAAAAAACCCTCATTAACACATAGGAGTGGGTACGAGGTTAGGGGCTCGGAAATTTGGTCGAGATCGGGTGGTGATTAGGGGGAGGTCGGGTTTGGGTTTTGCTATATCTAACTAGATCAAAGAAATCAGTTTCAAAACAAATTACCAACAAATTAGTGATGAAAACAAAATCTGTTTGTAAAATCGTAGCAACAAATTTCAACCCGTTGCAGATATTTATCACCAAATTTCAGTTCCTAATCAGTTGTTAAATTATTGCTTTTATTTATTTATTTTTTTCTATTTAAAAAAACTCGAAAAGGCCAAAAAATTGTAAAAAAAATACAAAATCATTAATAATTTTATAAATGTAAATATTATATACCATTTTCAGTTTTAATGATAAAAAATATCAATCAAATTCAAACTGAATACAAATATCACATTTTTTGCTTCAATGTTATAGACTTAATATTTAAATCACATGTTAAAAATTAATGTTTGTATTACACGTTCACATCAAAGATGAAATTACAAAAATAAATCAATTCAACGATGGTATATATATATATATATATATTGGGGGTTAAAGGTAATATATAAAGAATAAAATAATGGCTTTGTTTGGTTGGATTTTGGGAATACTACTTTTAGTATTCCCAAAAAAGTTAAACAGTAAAATACCCAAAAACTCATAATATTATTCAACTTTATTCAACTTTTTTTAAACCCCTTAAATTTGTTAATTTAATTAAATACCCCTAAATATTTTTAATGTTTTTGTTACAGCGACTCCGGCCACCCTCTGGCGGTGGTGGTCGGCTGTCCGTATTTGAGAGTGGGTTAGAGGTGTTTTTGTTAACTTTTAATGTTTTTTATAAGGGGTGTTTTGTAAAAAAACAAACATAGAGGGTATTTTATTAATTTGTAAATCTTACATTGTAATACCCGTCCAATTCAACTTTTTTTTAACTTTTTTCAAAAGACTTTTCTCAAAAACCCAAAGTTTTGAACCAAACGAAGCCAATGAGTCCCTAAAAAAGGACTCCTACAGAGTCAAGGTCCTTGGACAGGCCCAAGCAACCACAGAAAATAAAACAAGAGGAAAGGCCCGGACTTGCAATCCAGAACGGCCACCTAACTAGCCTAAAAGAGATCTATACAAAAAGACCAGTAGCTAAAAAATGCAGGATTTCTTGAAAACAGATCAACTGCTCAAGTTGTACAAAAACAACAGCCACCAAAAATAGCCAAAAAAACCCAGCACCACAAAAGCAATAACAGTGCAACCCCAACCAAAAAACCCAGCTCCACAATTGCAAAATACCTATCTACCAAAAATGGACAATCATAAAGTCCAGGAAAAGAAAGACTCATGTTGGAGGCACCCATAACCTGAACGAAAATCTATGCAAACTCAAAGCAGCCAAGAAACAACTGTGCAAAAAGAACTCTTCAGCTGAGAAAAAGGCAATCCCACCAGCAAAAAACCTGACCAGCCAACAAGCGGAGCAAAGCAGCAGCACCGAAGAGTCCAGACAAGCAACCGACTGCCAAAAGAGGACAGAAGCCCAACGCTAGATCAAACAAAAACCCAGAATCTGCACAAACCAACTAGTAGAGCAGCCCCTTGGGCAATTCCTCCAAAAAGAATTAGGATGGATGGTAATTTTCAGCTCTGACTTTGCGCCAACATTTGGAGGCCCTTGGTGGGACAGCACATAACCCAAACTAGAGTAAACTGAAGGCCAAGCATCAACAACAAAGGAGAATTAGGATGGATTGTAATTTTCAGCTCTGACTTTGCACCAACATTTGGAGGCCCAAACGAACTCGAAATTTGACAAACCAAACCTTTCTAAAAAGCTTGAGATGTCTACTTTAACTTCACAGAAGGCTCTGAACTCAATCTGAAACTCTAAGTCGATCAAAAACCTGCAAACAGCCCAAAACATTGCTGGAAATTTCTAGTTTTAAGCATTATTCACTAACACATTACCACAAATGCCTTATGCATAAAATCGATATCTTAAAAAAAAAAAACTTCTAATTTAATGGTATATAAATGATCAATGGTTCAGTTGACTAAATTAACCAAAAATAAATTAAATGATGAACCAAAGAAACACAATGGAGTAAAACAAACTCATACCATAAAAACCATGCTTAAACCCAAATACAAACTACTTAAGTAATGATAAATAGCAATTAGTCTTCAGGGGAAGATATTCATAGGCACAAAGATCTAAGTTTAAAAGTACAATGGAAAAACCAAAGACAACATCACTCCTTATGATCAGATTCAGATTAACCCTTTTCCCGCCCCCTGTTTCTTGTAATGGTTTTAACTTCAAAGGGCTTTTTTTTCTTTTCTTTTATTTTTTTTATGTAAAATATAAATAACAATATATAATTAGGAAATAAATCATTCAATATTTAAAAAAGATGAGATCGACTATAGGTTCAATTACTTAATACTTTCAATCATTCATGCTGTTACATTTTGTAAAATTTAATAAATACAGAGGAAAATTTTTGTTTGATACAGCCATCTAAAACAAATAAGAATAAAAATAAAAGTAACATAATCCATAATCCATAATCCAGGATCGCATAAATTAAAGATCAAACAACCTATATCAGCAAGAATAGTAAGATAAAGAACTTACTAATTTCTAGCTCCAAGAACCCGAAATTCAAGATCCGGAGCTGCTTTTTTGGTTTATGAACTCTCCTTTGATTTTTCTAATTTTCTTCAGTGTTACAAAGAAAAAGGGAAAAATTGAATTGGGCGAAAAAGGAAAAAATTGAATTGGGTGAAGTGAGCGCCTTTGGTCTCTTCATTTCTTTGTAAAACTGAATTGGGAAAAATTGAATTGATTTGTGTAAGAGTGGGCCATTGGAGGAGGCCATGGTGTATTTTGAGTTCTGTGGAGGTAATGGTATAGCGGTTAATGCTATGTTTTATTCTAATGTCATTGATGGTCTGGGGAAGGCAGGGAGAGTGGATGAAGCTGAGGAATTCTTCGAAGAGATGATTGAGAAGGGATGCCCACGGGATTCATATTGCTACAATGCACTTATTGATGCCCTTGCTAAGTGTGGAAAGATTGATGAAGCTTTGAAGATATGGTTGGAGGATTTTGGATGATCTGGCTCCAATGGGTGTTATTCCTGAGAGTTGAGACAGTTTTTGAAGATGTGATCAATGATTTGTGCAAAGCAGATGCTATCAACGAGGCTTACAGTAACATCCCAACAGTATTGTTTATTTTGAGTATATTTCACGTAAATAGGTATTTTTATGGATTTCTAAATATAAATAATAAAATTTATATTTTAATTTAATAGATTTTTTAAATTAAACTTGGTAAATAAGAGAGAGACTTAATAAAAAATATAATTAATAATAAAATATATAAAAAATTTTAATTTATTAAATAAAATTAAGATAGAGAGTATAATTCTAAACTTATTCTTTAATTTATATTTAAAAAATAAAAGTCTATTAAACTCTTATTTTTATGAACAAACTCTTTATTTTGAGTCATATAAAATGCGTAATCTTTTGCAAAGTAAATATATATAATTAGTAAGGAAGGAAAAAACAAATCAACCCGTTTGCCTTAGGTGTTAAGGGGAATACTTGATAGAAGAGTGTCATTGGTTTGAATCCCATCATTTGTATTTAAAAAAAAAAAGAGGGGTTTTTAAAACCTTCGGTCTCTTTTTTTTTTTTTTTTTTGTTTAATTTATTTCATTAATATTAGCTGATCTTTGCCCACAATTTACTCTTAATTGGGAAAAAAAAAAAAACTTACTTTAGCATATTAGAATATAATCCTAATCCAATAAAAATACAATGATGGTCTATGGTTTAAGTTTCTTATATGGACTCATAAGTTATCTCAATTCCTAATCCTAAAAAGATTCTAATGGTATAATATCCTAATTCTATAATGAGTAATATTCATAATCATACATACAAATACTTAATTCTAACACTACTCCAACTTCTAATAATAATTGCAGACTAATAAAACTTAACTAAATTAATTAATATCAGAAAAGGACCTTATAACTAATATTTGTCTAATGAATAATATAATCTTTAGATCATACAAACGGTTGTCTCATCCTCTTTGAACACTTTCGTTCTTTTGGTTGTCAAGTGCTAAAGTACATACAGCAAATGATTATATGAAATTAAAATATTGAGATAAATTATACAATTGAAGCTACCCCTGAGGTGGGTATGTGATATGCAGTTTAGTTAATATTTTACTTAATTTAATTTGTTATTTCTAATTTATTGTAGCAAGGATTTCGATTCCATGATTGATTTAAACTTCTAATTTTATAGAGCGAGTGAGAATATATATGCATGTAAATGATGAACATGTATTAGCTTAAAATTATAACAAAAAATCAATTACAATATTTATAATTATGACAAATAATAATATATATTTTATATATTAAAGATGGACCTTCTTTTTTTAAAAGTATTAGTAATTGAATAATTTATTGGTGACCCTTTTTATTTTTTTTACTTTAAACGGTGTCGTGAAATTGTTGGTGAGAGAATGATACGTAGACAGAGAGAATCTGCGTTGGTGGTTCTTTTCCACTAAATGGACGATAATGACCAATTAGTGGTGATATTAAAAGGGCAACGTTCATGTCCCTTTTTGTCTATTAATTTTATTATTATTTTTCTTTCGCTAAAACCGACAAGAAGGTACTTATATATTCCTTTTAATTGCCCTTCGGTTGCCGTTACGTTTTGCGGCCAAGGCCTACTTTAGTACTTTCAACACTTCTTGTTATAATCATGTACAATACCTATTGCACAGACCCTTCGTTACATCTCAAAATCGCTTTAGAAGATTTTTGAGTATTTGTTTTTTGAAAAAAAAAAAAATTTATACCAAACTTCGTAATTAGTTGTATCTAACGCGAAACTCACCTGGGATTTATATAAATAACAATAACAACAAATCATGCCCACACAAGGGATGTAACCAAGTTTTAAGAAGATCAAGACGTTAATTAAATTTAACAATATAATTATAAATAAACTTATAATAAATAATATATTGGGTATAAGTTATACAAAGATATGAATATTTATCTATAATGCTCTTTATAATTAATATACTTATGATTTTACTTGACGATATGAAATAAATTTATAATACTTTAGCGAGTGTAAAACAAAACAAGAAAATTTACTAATGAACAAGTTATTAAGTCAACACAAATAACAACACCTTTAAATCAATTTGGGGTATTAGTTTTAATTAAGGCAAGGTTATTAAGATTAGTAAATTGCTTATAAATCTCTGTGGGATCAACCCTTACTTTTGCATAATACAGTGTGATAGGGATTCGTGCACTTGCGAGGAAGTAGAATTTGTTCATCACTTACTGTAGGAGGGATAATAGGATGTGAAGGAGAACGAAGTGAAATAAAGGACAAATTTGAGTTGGTAGAAACATCAATAGACTCAGATGAGGTAATAAACAGTTTTCCGGTTGAATCAAGACACTTATAACCTTTATAAACTAGGTTATATCCTACAAAGACACATTTTGAGGAGTGAAATGCAAATTTGTGTTTATTAAAGAATCTAAGATATGGAAAGCAAGCACAACCAAACAATTTATGTGAAGAATAGAGAGGTGGTTGATGAAATAAAAGTTGATACGGAGAGGTATTATTTAAAACACTAGAAGGCATCCCATTAATGAGAAAAACAATAGTGTCAAAGGCAAGGCATAAAAAATTCAAACGCATAGATGCATGTGCTAGCAATGTAAGTCTTATTTCAACAATGTGTCTATGCTTCCTTTCACTTCTCCCATTTTGTTGATGTATAAGAGAGCAAGAGTGCCTAAACTGTATTCCTATTTTAGTGAGACAGGAGAGTAAACCTTTGTACTCTCTTCCTTGGCCAAATTGAAGGTATTTCAGTTTGCAACTGAATTGCCTTTCAGCTAAGTGATGAAGCCTATTAAAAGTGGATTTGACCTCAGCCTTAGTTCTAAGAGGAAATAACCATGTAAATCGATTAAAATCATCAAGGAAATGGACATAATATTTAAAACCTTCTAATGAGGCAATAGGGGCAGGAACCCAAATGTCACTATGAACAAGTTGTAAAGGTGTTATAGCTCTAGACTGAGAAGAAGGAAAACTAGCTTGAAGCATTTTTCCCAAATGACATGTATCACAAAAAGGAATTGAAGATGCAATCTTTGGAGCAAATGAGCTATTTTTAGACATGTTAGTAAGAATTTTATTCATAACAGCAAAGTGAGGATGTCTTAGCCTCATGTGCCAAAGCATGGAATTGTTAGTACCAATATTAATCATGTGAACTAAAGGCATAAGACAATTGTCATGTACAGAATCTGAAGCAGATTTAACATAAGTAACTGATGCAAATGTTGACAAATCTTGTTCTTTATTAACAATAATATCATCAACAGTTTTTACAATAGATAGAGGATATTCAGTATAAACTGATTTACATGTTTTGGAAATTGCATGTGTATTACAATTGCTAGAAGGAAATATTGAACTATGATTGTGTAACACATGACTGATATTATTGTTCAACACAGATGGTGTATCATTACTATAACATTCAATTTTCTTATTTAAATAAGCAGAATACATTGAAAAACTCTCTAGGAAGACTTTAGACTCAACTGAATTGATAGAAGAAGTAGGTAATTTTGAGGATGAAGAGTGAAGAGAAAAAGTAGATGGAATGGTCAACTGGTATAACCCTTCTTTAAGTTCTCCTTGCAGTAAGACTGTCTTAGTGATTTTGTCCTTAACAACACAACCATTAAATTCAACCACAACATTATTATCTTTAGTAAACTTAGAGATGCTAAGAAGGTTTTTAGTAATGTGAGGGACACATAACACATTTTTCAAGAATAAGCATTTAGATTGTAGTTTACTGGGAAGTGATGTAAAGCTTGTATGAGAAATAGGAAGAAACTCGCCATTGTCAACCTGAAGTTGCTCAAAACCTCTATAATCCTTACTAGCACTTAGTTGGTTCAGATAAGATGTGACAAGTCTATAGCCCCAAAATCCATGTACCAAATAGGACATTGGACAATGGATGAAGAAGTAGTAAAGGTTAACAGTCCACTAACTGTATGTGCATGATAAGAGTAAACAAGAAATGAGTGTTGATCAACAAATGGCATCTAATTCTGAGACCGTGCTAGGTGAGTAGCAAAATGAGATTGATTAGGTAAAGAAGTTTGAGGCTCTTGGTTTTAAGAATTTGGCACAGTGGTCATACTAGGATGATTATAAGATTGTTGTAGTGTTGTAGAATGATTGTAGGTTTGTTGTGGTATATGCTGATTGAAGTTGTGAGATTGATGACTTGGTATGTTGAAACCACCAGAATTGGAATGAACATGACCACAAGGACCAGAATATCCTCCTTGGCTCTGTGAACCAATACTTGGCATGACACCATTATAAGCAGAGTTAAAACGATGATAACATTGAACAACAATATGTCCTGCTTTATTACAATCTTGATAGGTAGGTCAACCTCTACCACGGCCTCTTGCAAAGGAATTGTAAAGTGTAGGCTAATAATGTCTAAAAATAGAATCATTGGAGGAAAACTTGTTCTATTTGTCCATTAGGGAGAGCTTGTACTATCTATCCAAAATGCACATTGTGTGAGTGTTGACCCAACCATCCAGCTAAGATTGGATAAGTTTGATTGAAGTGAGAGCTCCCAAAGTTGTTCAGTGAGGGAACAAAGTTATGGACAAATTGAATAATCCAATAGATTCAGAAGAACTAGATTGACTAATATCAAATGATGAAGAATGTCTAGTAAAAACTGTTGAAGCAGTATTAACTAAACTATTATGAAAATCAACTAAAATGAACTTTGCTAGTCTGATTTCATATTTTTACAGTAAAAATTGAGCTTTTGTAGAGAAATTGAATCAATCTTGGACTCTATTCTAGAAGCGAGGTTAACCACCACTGCATCATACTTAGGACCTAGTCCTTCCAATATGTGTTGAAGCAAATCTTCGTCTGACATAATTTGTCCACTAGCTAATAAACTTTTAGCAATACCTTTCATTTTCCTTACATATCACTGATATTGAGATTATTCTTATGAGTAGTTTGAAGTAAATTCTTCAGGTGAAGTGCTCTAGCCTTTAAGTCAGTGATGAACTCTTTTTCAAGCGTAAGCCAAATTTCAGAATTGACACTTTGATATTTGTCTGAACATGCTCTCAGAAATTGAAGCAAGTAACCAGCTAACTGAAAACTTATCAGTTCTTTTCCACAGAGTATAAGCTAAATTAATTTTTTCCTTAATAAGATCATCATCACTTGTATCATCATCTTTATTACTAGGATTATCTAATTTGTAAGCTATTAATGGAGTTGGACAAGGAACTAGACTTGTTAGATGATCATCAAGTTCATCATGAGCTCCAACTACTGAAGGAACTTGAGAGTGCTAGAAACAATTATTGTCTCTAGTAAGCTTTGGATTAATAGTCTGAAGACTAGAGGAAACAACAGATGCTAGAAAATTAAGTGAGTTGTGTATCATTGTATCAAAATTCATTGATGATTTAGAGCTTTCAGACTTTTCTGACATTCACGTGAGTCAAATTAGCTCTAATACCATGTAAAACTTGAGGTTCCAACTGAGAAATTAGAGAGAAGATGGTTATTGGATTTCAGTAGATTCAATAACAACTAAGCTTAATGTACAGTAACTGTTTTATAACAACCAAACATAAGCTAAAACTACATCACTTTGCCTTGATTACTCTTAATACAAAAACGACTACATTTTTGAGTTACAAAGTGAGGTAGCTACTGAAGGTTTTCTTAACAACATGAAGTTTATATTAATCGAAAAAAAGAACCATACACCTCATTTAGAGGACATAATGACTTTTATCCTTCAATTTTTATAATTCAATGAAAACAATATTACAATTATATGATAGTAAAGAAAAAAAAATGCAAATGAAATACCATACTTTCAAGTCATGCTCTATGAGAGATGAAATTATTTTCTAACAGAGATAAAGTAAGATTGAGAGGGCTATACATATAAATCATAATTTTCTTGGATAATGGATATATTTTGATTACTTTAGCGTATGCCTTCTCTAAACTCCTGATCACTATAAAAAGAAAGTGATATTTGTTACAAATTTTGACCCACAGAAAATAATAACAATAAATATAAAATTAATGTAAGTTTTTATTTGCCAAATTATGAAATATGTGTGAACATTATTTGTGATATATGCACTTTCGACAGTTAAGCACAATTGTGATTCTCGTTTTATCATTTACGCATGTGGAGATATTTCTAGTATATATTTGATTAACCTTTTCTCTTTGTACACTTGTCATTATCTAAGATATTTTATATCTTAATTTGCCTTATGAAACTTGTACAAAAAGTCTCTTTAAAGGTGTCACTCTATTTTTAGAGTGGTCCAAGAAGGTAAAAGGTTTTTACATGCGTATGATTGAGATTTGTTTTTGCAAGGATATAAAATGCGTCATCTTCTTCCTTGCAAACTAACCTGGTTTTTGCCTTCTTTTTGCTCTGAATTTTTTCTGAGTATTCTTGCCCAGGTTCATATTGGTTGTTGACTCTATTGACAATTATATTACCTTTGATTGAGTTATGGGACCATGTTCCATTGATTGAAAACTTGAAGAGAATCAAGTTCTGGAGCGAAACGAAGAGTTCCGCCATTGAAGCTCATGTGGAGCTTGAACTGACCAAGCCGTGTCTTGGGTGGAAGCTTGCTGTAGCAGAGCACGATCAGAGAGTGGCGTTAGAGTCGTTTAGAACAGGGAGTGTTCTTTCATTGTAGTACTTAACACCCAACTCTGGATTTGCTTGTAACTGTATTTGTTATAGTGGATTGGCTTCTTTTGGACGAGGTCACATGGATGTAGGCTAAAATGATTTTTAGCCAAGCCATGTGAATCTATGTGTGCTTTACTTTTATGCTTATGGTTGGTTGTTTATTTTGTTGAGTTGATGAACATCAAGCAGAAACGTTAAATACCCATTGAAACCCATTCCGCTGTGCATTAAAAGAGTTCATATACTCTTTCAGTTAATATAACAGATAATGCAATCTGTAATAAACAACAAATGAATATTTTTATCACTGACCGGAGAACTCCATTTTGGGTTATACAATTTCATTAATACATCAGATGAAATTACAGGTCGACGGTTGGAAATGATATATACAACTTTATTTCTGTTTCCTAAAATTATACTGGCTTGGAAAAAACCGAAAATGGAATGATGAAGATAATATATCTCTCAAAAGACCATATTGGGACAAACCAAACACTAATAACGATAGAAATACAAATATAGTACCTAAAATAGGGATTGACATTGACTTATAGTGATTATAGGCCAGGTAAAAGCTTGAAATGAAGGCTAACATCATGGTTGCTATAGATATGAATAACGTTAATAGTCCTATCAACAACTTAATCGGTAATGATTTGAAAAAAATCATTTTGTGCATAACAGGATGTGAGAATAGACAAAAACATTAGGATTGAAATCGAAGAGGAGGATGACGCAATTATATCTGCCATAACAAAAATACGGAACACAACATTACCTCGATGGGTAGGTGTTCCTTCCAAATTATTGTTACCTCCTGGTACAGTGAAAGCCGCTTGAAAAACCACAGTAGCAATGATTGATGCAACAAGCAAGCATTGACTAGCTGTGTTCCTCATCCACTTTTCTCCATCTTTCTGTAAGCCTGCATGTGTACTAGTGAAGAGCTCTCGAGGTGTTTTGCCTTCTGAATTCTTCAATCCTCTAAATGAAGGCATTACAAGCTTTTCAACATCCTACATCATTAATATGAATCATTAATTTTACACAAAGAAATTGGTAGTTTAATTTTTTAATTATAAATTCATTACTGTTGGAATTCAACTCCGTCTTTAGCTTTAATTTTATTTGTAAAGTCAAATTATAATCATAAGATACCTATTTTAATTGAAACTGTAATCAAGAGTCATCAATAATTTATATTTTCTCAAAGTAAAGGTATAAAAATAATTTGAATTTTCTCGAAGTAAAGGTATTTAATAATGATATTTAAATAATAAGACACTAAAGAAACTCTAAAAATATTTACCTTAAAAATGCATAACTCTCGCTGCATTTCTAGAGCTGCACCTGGCACTGTGCTTAGTGGTCTTGGATCTGGATATTTTGCACCTAGATGTAATAAACTATTTTCGTTGCTGTCTGAATAGGATGCTACCAACTGTTTGTTGAAATCTATCTAATCTATTAACTTAAACAAATCATCATGACGATGCATAATCGCAATGTGAAATATGGTCTGTTCATCATCATCTTTAAGATGAACCAAATCAGGATAAAGTTCGATGAGTTTACCAAAGAATTTAAAATTCCCCAATTGAGTTCCTTTGAACAATAAATCACGATGTTCTTTTAAGTAATCCCAAACTTGGTCGCGCTTTGCCATGAATATTTTCTCCCAAAGGCATTTGAATAACGCTAGAGCTTGATTTAATAAACTTGTTTTGTCACTTTCGCTCTTTTGGCCTGTTATCTCTAATATTTTCTCCCCAAGACATTTGACAGACTCTTTACTTCTGTTATTTTGTCCAACAGATGAAACGGCGTTAAAGCCAACCGATGCAAGGGTGTCAAAACGATCCATGCCATGCTCGTATTCAGTCATAGCCAATTCATTTTCATTAGCATCTTCATCTTCTAGCAATTCCCTTGAAAGATCTGATGAGGGAAAAAAAAAAAAATATAAATAAAAAAGAAGAGAGAGAGAGAGATTGCTTTGATTCATTTACCGAAAAATTCGGAAGTTAACTAAATTACGTCCATCATTATAAGTAATTTGTGCATTTACTTATTTTAGTCAAACAGATATTAATTCTATGATGAACTTATCATGTTATGCATTCTATTTAATAGATTAAAATAAAAAATTTAAGACTAAAACCAAGCAAGAAAAGAAATACGTGAATACTCACCGTACAAAGAAGTATCGATGCTATCAAAAAATAATTGCTTTTTGTCAGCTAATGTCAGTGTTCCTCTATAATACTGCCGGTATAAATATAATGCCATTTGCCTTTCTCCAAACATAGCAGCTAGATTTAGTGGAGTCAAATTACCGCCAACTCGGATTGTCAACAGGTCTCCGTCGATATCCTACATTTTCTTAGCAATTGATTTGTTCCCAGCCATAACAGCAAGACAGAAGGCAGTGTTCCCTTTTACGTTTTGCAACTTGAGGTCATCTGGTGCTATCTCACCAACCATCTTCTCTACAAAGTCAGTTTGATTTGCTCCTGCTGCTACATGGAAAATAGTTTCGTGTTTCTCTGTTATTGCAACATTGAATGGGCTTGGTGTTGAAGCGGAGCTTGATGAAGAAGACGCACTTATTGAACTTGATGAAGAATCACGGAGCAGAGGATTATTGAACAGACTTAAATGCTCAGTGCAAGACCACAAAGGTTCAGAGATTCTTTGTTTCTCACACTTTTATCACCTAATGTAATTAAATAAAACCCCTTTTTAGTGGTAATACGGTGGTTGGAATGGCCATTATGAACTGACAAATCATACCTATATCTCTTTAGTGATTAGGAATAAAGTGAAGAACATTAATTAAGATATATTAATTAAACCCATCTTCAGTGGTAATAGCATGATTAAGGATGCAACTTTAGCAAAGAAAATGCCGCGTATTGCCTTGGAATTCGTTTGGTCTTCAGACGCATTATCATGATATTTTATATCCTTTGTTTTAAGCTTTTTCAGATTTATTTATTCATGTAATTATAGTCCTCATCAGTGTCGATATAAGTTGACAATCACAACCCATTCATGTAATAGGACTACAATTTTGATTCTTCTACCAAATTAATCAACTATTACGATGACCTAATTAATTGCTAGAGTTTCCTTAATAATATTTTCTATAATTATGTAAATTTTTTTTTTTTTTTAACTTAGTTAAGCTTCTTTTTTAAATATAAATTATTTAATTGAATTTTAAAAGAAAAAGATTGAAATAAAGGTACCATGAGTAACCATTTAAAAATATAAAGGCCAATAAAAGTATAACGTCAGCTTTTTAGTTCTGTAAATTAAAACTCCTCCTTATTCTCATATGCTTTTCACATCACCTTCTGTGATCTCGCTTAAAAGAATTAAAAATTGTGAACCAACAATAAAATAATTGTCGATCGAATTAACAAAGAAGGCCACGGTAAAGCAGAAGAATTAATATTCTATAGATCCATGATTTCTGTATTGCATATGAATTACTCAAAAAACTAAGTCCAATTTATCCACTATTTTTACACATAATGAGAACATTGGATTTAACATTTTAGATATTCTAGAAGCCAATTAAACCAATCAAAAGAGGTTAAGGGTCGTGCTGATTAATGGGATTAGAATTACTGTAAGTATTTTTGTTAATTTATGAAGATATGTGTGCACATTCATTTCTAATGTTTACACATTAATTTGGCTAAGCATAATCGTGTCTGTAGTTTACACATGTTGTAATATATTGCATAAATGTGTGCACATTCCGTTAGTCTGAAGATATGTGTGCACATTCATTTCTAATGTTTACACATTTATCTGGCTAAGCATAATCGTGTCTGTAGTTTACACATGTTGTAATATATTGCATAAATGTGTGCACATTCCATTAGTTTGAACTTATTGCAAATATGTGTGCACATTTTACTTAGTTTTGTAAACATTTTTTCTAATCAGACCTTTTAGCATAGGTGTCATGTTTTCATTGCTTGTTAGGATATTTTACAGTTATGAAATATGTATGAAAGGTCCATTTACAGGTGTCCGACATTTCAGAATTGGTCCTAACAAGTTGTTGTGCTTTTTCATTTGTGGTCCGACAATGTTTTTTAGAACTTTCCTAAAATAGCCCAACATGTGTAAGCCTTTATCAGCTAAGTGTGCTAAGGGTTTGTTGAGCAAGGTTTATTTAAGGTCTTCTTCTTTCTTGCATTTTTCTTTGAACCTAGATATTCCGTTTTGTTCTCTGAAAGTTCTTAGAGAGTTTATTCCTTTGGCCAGGTTCCTTATGTTGTTTTATACTCAAAATACTTTGATTATCTTTTGTTGTTGAGTGTTTTTTGGAACATGGTTCCTTTGACGAAAGCTTGAAGGGAGTTCAAGCTGTGGAGCTAAAAGTAGATTTTGGCATTTGAAGCTTGAGTGTAGCTCAAGCTATCTAGATGGTTTCTTGGACTCAAGAAATCTGTAGCTGAGCGTCGAGGTAATCAGAGTGTGGAATTAGAGTCTCGTAGAGCAGGGAGTTGTTTACATTATTGTACTTAATTTCGGCTCTACATTGACTTGGAACGTGTTTGCTATAGTTGATTTACTTTGTCTGAACATGATCCCATGGAAGTAGGTTGTTAGCTGAACCATGTAAAAATGCTTGAGTGCTTTACTTTCTGCTTATGTTTGATTTTGTGTTTAAGTTGAATGCCTTTTCCCACAAAACCTAGTAAACAGAATCAACCCATTTTGCAAATGTTTAATAAACTTGATTAAACATAAGCTTTCATTTCGTATCACAGCAGATTCTGAAGAGTTATTTTAGTAGATCTATTTTTTTTTTTTTTTTATTTGTGCTCTATTTTTGCTATCATTTGCATCTGTTTGTATTTTTGCCATCTTTGACATGATCTGTTCCTTTTTTGTGTGTGTTCACTTTTGTCCTTGTGTGTCAAGATTCTCTTTAGTGAAGGAGGTTCCACTCGTAGACCATCCATGTTAGAAGGACCAAACTACTCATATTGGAAACCTAGGATACATGTCTTCTTAAAATCAATTAATGAATGAGTCTGGATCTCTACTGTGCATGGCTAGAAAGCCCTTATGATTGTTGAGGATGATGAGACAAAGCCTAAACCCACTGATGAATAGACTAAAGATGAATTGGAACTTGCTAATTTTAATTCTAAATCCAGTCACACAATCTTTAATCTATTTATGTCAATCAAATCAAAATCATTGCAAACTATGAAGTAGCTAAAGATGCATGGGACAAGCTTCACATAAAAAATGAAAGAACTGATGTTGTTAAGAAGACAAGGCTTAGGAGACTTGTGACTCAATTTTGAAATTTTGATTGGTCATGATGATGAAACTATCACAGATTTTCATCTGTGTAGGATTTGTGATGTTTCTAATGAGTGTTATGCCTTGGGAAAATTTTATACTAATGCTAAACATGTCAAGAAAGTTCTATGCTCATTGCCCAAGAGGTTTATGTCAAAAGTGACCTCCATTGAAAAATGTCATGATGTGGACTCCATAGACCTTGATAAGCTGATTGGATCTACTCAAACTTTTGAGCTTAATCTAAAATGGTAGGACAAGTAGAAATCAAGTAAAGGTCTAGCTCTAAAGCATGAGGTAAATTCTAATCCCCTTGAAAATGTTGGTGAAAGTGATTTGAGTGATTGTAAATGTGCCTTGCTCATAAAAAAATTTGCAAATTTTTTGAGGCAAACATGAAAAAACTAAATGTGGCCAAAACAGGTAAACAACCTTTTGTGAAAAAAATTCTGATCGACTTACGTTTGGTGTTTTTTTAGAAAAAGCATACAAAAGAAAATGAGAATAAAAATAAAGGCAAAAGTGTTTTGAGTGTGAGGGTTATGGGCACATCCAATATGAATGTGCTAGCACCTGAAGAAAAAGGGCCAAGTGATGGCTGCTACCATGAGTGAGAGTGAGGAAGATGAGTATAATGAGAACGAATTTTTTTTTAGCCTTTATGGTTAATCAGGAAGATAGTGAGAGTGTGTTATCTGATGATTCCAATGATATGTATACTGAGCAACAAAAAACCTATGATAAAATGTATGAACATTGGTTAAAGGCAATCAAGAAATTGCAGTCTCTTGAATCTGAAAACTCAACCCTGTTGAAAGAAAGGAAAACCTTGTTTGACAAAGTTTTGTCCTTAACTTCTGATTTAACCAACAAAGAATTTTTGTTGGATCAAATATTGATTGACCTAACTAAGACTAAGACCATTGTTGAGAAGTTGAATGCAGGTACAAGCAAGCTTGATGAAGTGCTTAGGCAAGAAAAATTGTTTGGAGAGGGATATGGTGTGGGATTCACTCTAGGTGCTAGCACATCCATGTTTGGTGTCTACACATTTGTTAAAGCCATAGAGCCTAATGTTGTTATTGATACTGGTAAACAAGTTGTGAAGGTAAATAAATTTGTTCCTGTTTGTCACTTTTGTAATACAGACCTAGGTGTTTCAAGCTCATTGCCTATTTGGAAAAATGCCTTGAAAAACATGACATGTTTTCTCATGTAACAATACATGCAAAGACTGGTTTTTATTCTAAAAAGGTTTGAAAAACCAAGTCTGGTGTAAATTGTTTTGTTGCCAATACCTCCTTGCTTGTCTTTCAAAATGATTAATGGTACTTTGACAGTGGTTGTTCTAGACATATGATAGGTAATATATCTCTTTTGGCTAATCTAGAATTCCTTGATAATGGTCATGTTACCTATGGAGATGGAATGAAAGGTAAAATTCTTGGTAAATGTTCAATTGATATACCTGATTTCCTATGTTAAATGATGTCTTGTGTGTTGATGAATTGGAAGCAAATCTAATTAGCATTAGTCAGATCTATGATAAGATTTTTGTTGTGCAACTCTCTAAAACCAATTGTCAAGTCTTGAATAGTGAAAGTGTTTCCTTGTTAGAAGGAAAGAGGTCAAATGCTATTTCCTATATGTTGACTAATCATGTTTCTTGTTTTAGCACAATGAAAAATTGTGTTGATTTGTGGCACAAGAAGCTTGGACACATGAACTTCAAAGACCTTTGTGAGACTTTCCAAAAAAGATGTGGTAAAAGTTTTGCCCAAACTTGAATTTTCAAAAGGTAAAGTTTGTGGCCCTTGTCAACAAGGTAAGCAAACAAAGATCTCACACACATTTTTGTCTCATTTAATTACCTCTTGTGTTTTGGAATTGCTTCATATAGATCTTATGGGTCCAATGCAAACCGAAAGTATTGGTGAGAAGAGGTATGTTTGTGTTTATGTGGATGACTTTTCAAGATATACTTGGGTTGATTTCTTAGAAGAAAAATCTGATGCTTTTGATGCCTTTCAAGTCTTGGTTAAGAAAGTGCAACTTGAACAGACTTGCTTGGTGAAGAAAGTTATAAGAATTAGAAGTTATCATGGGAAGGAGTTTGGGAATGCTAACTTTGCTTAGTTTTGTGACATGTAGAGGGTTAAACGAGAATTTTCAGCTCCAAAGACACCATAACAAAATGGTGTTATGGAAAGGAAGAATAGAGTGCTTAAAAAAATGGCAAGAATGATGTTTAATGCCAAGAAACTTCCTAAGAGACTATGGGCTGAAGCAATCAACACTGCTTATCACATTTCCAATAAAGTTTTTCTAAGAAAAGAGGATTATTAAGAATATTCACATGCAGATGAAACTGATAACATGATTGCCCCACAGAATGTGTCCACAAGTCAAGAGGATGTGAACACATCTGAACCTTAAGCACCAGAAGCTCACACAAATCTGACATCATCTTTGGCATATGTGAATATACCTGGAGCTCAATTAGAAGAAGAACCAAATTATGAACACTTTTCACAAAATGAATGGATTGAACTAACATTTGATCTAACTGATGAATTTACCTAGAGAAATACCTCAACCAGAAAAGAACCACCTTTATGGATCAAGAAAGCTCATCTTTCATCAATTATGATTAGAGATCCTGATGAGGTAATGGTCACAAGAAGGAAAAGAATGAATGAAATTAACCATTTGTGTTATGTTTCTCTTACAGACCTAAGAATGCCAAACAAGCTCTTAAGGATGACTGTTGGATTGCTGCCATGCATAGGAGCTTGAACAGTTTGAGAGGAATGACATTGGAGTCTAGTTCCTAGACCTGAAGTAATCAATGTCATTGGACAACAAGGATTTTCAAGAACAAGTCTGATGAGTTTGGAAACATTGTAAGAAACAAAGCCAAACTTGTTGCTCAAAGATATATGCAAGCAGGGGGAGTGGACTTTGATGAGAGTTTTGCTCTGGTTGCTAGACTTGAGTCAATCTGATTGTTGTTGATTGTTGCATGTTGTTTGAAGATCAAGCTATATTAGATGGATGTGAAGAGTGCATTTCTAAATGGGATGTTGATAGACGAGGTTTATGTGGAGAACTTGCTGGATTTCAAGATCCACACAAACCTGATCATGTCCAAAAGTTAAAGAAAGCACTTTATGAGCAAAAATATGCCCCACATGCTTGGTATGAGAGACTTACCTCTCTCCTTGAACACAATTACAAGAAAGGTAATGCTGATAAAATCTTGTTCATTAAGCATATTAAAGGTGATGTTTTTTGTGCACAAATTTGTGTAAATGGTATAGTTTTTGTGTCAACTTCACACACACGGTCTCAAGAGTTTATTTGCTTAATGAAAAATGAGTTTGAGATAAGCATGGTAGGGGAACTTAGTATGTTTTTAGAACTTCAAATTAAACAATTTGAGAATGGAATGTTTGTATCACAAACTAAATATGTTAAAAACATGTTGAAAAGATTTGGACTTGAAAATGCAAAACATGCCAAAACACCAATGAGCTCTACCCTTAGATTGTCCAAGGATAAACATGGAAAAAATTTTGACACCAAGTTGTATAGGAGCATGATATGAAGCCTATTGTACTTCATTGCCAGTAGACCAGACATATGCTTTAGTATAGGAATTTGTGCAAGATATCAAGCTAACCCATCTTAACTTCACTTGACAATAATGAAGAGAATTATGAAGTACATCTTAGGTACATGTGACCTAGGTCTGTGGTTTTCATATGATACTAACTCTACCTTGGTTGGTTACAGTGATGTTGATTGGGCTGAAAGCTTAGACGTTAGTAAAAGCACTTCAGATGGATGCTTTTATCTTGGTACCAGCCTAGTGACATGGTAGAGGAAGAAGCGGAATTCGATCTCCTTGTCAACTACAAAAACTGAATACATTGTTGTAGGGAGCTGTTGTACTCAGGTTTTGTGGATCAAACAAATGTTATGTGATTATGGTTTTGATTTTTGTGATAACACTAATGTCATTAACATTTTGAAAAACCTGGTTAGTGAGATTTGTAATCTTGGTGAGTTGAAATGGTTGGTGGCGAACTCTTGTGCCATATTGGAGATGAAAGAGATGGTTAATTTCAACCCCACTATGAGGGAGGATAGAGTGATTTGGGTCCCTTTTGTAGCTAAAGACTTCTCGGTTAACTTAGCTTGGAATGAAATTAGCGTGAGGAAGACTAAGGTTGATTGGTGCCATCTTGTGTGGTTTCCAAAATATATCCCTAGACATGCTTTGACCCTTTGGATGGCCATCAAGGGGAAGCTCAACACCAAGGACAAGTAGGAGAGGTATGATATCTCTCAAAACTCTTGTTGTTTTTGCAATTCTGCCCGTGAATCATTAAATCATCTTTTCTTCACATGTAACTTTACGAAGTCCATTTGGTGCCATGTTCACACTATGGGTTACATGGGAGGGTCTTGCAATGACTATATCAAGGGTTTGTCCCTTAATTGGAAGAGGAATAAGCCTTAGGGAAGTTGTGTTTGGGTGCTTCCGTCTATTGGATTTGGAAGGAAAGGAACAATAAAGTGTTTGGTGAGGTGTACAAGGATGCTACTTCAATTGTTACTATGAATAAGTTAATTGTGAGGGATAGAACTATGAATCTTAGGATGATGAGAGAACCATTAGTAATAGGAGTCTTGCTCTTGATTAGGGGTTACCAATGTGCATTTTTAAAGGATGATTTTTGTTGGTTGGCGTTGTTTTGGTGATGGCTGCCTTCGTGTGTTTTAGAGATGGTCTTGGTCTTGTATAGGCTTTTGTTTTCATCATAACCTAGGGATATTGTCCTATGGTAGGATGCATTGAGAGATAATATTTTGTATAGCACTTTTGTCTCGGTTATACTTTTGTTTTTTATTTTATCACAGGGATTTATCCTGTGGTAGGCTAGCTTTCTTTTATATGTCTATTTGTGCATTCTTTTTCTCTTTCTATTAAAGCTTGATTACCCCAAAAAAAATTACTAATTTAATAGGTGATTTTTTAGTAATTACGATTTGTTCGGATTCCGATAATTTTGCACAGCCCTAGTATTGATTGGTGTGTAGGTCACGTGATATCCCCCATTGTATGATAAATGTTCTCGTAGTACCACTCTAAATTATTCACACATACGATAATAATGATTCTGAAAAACTGATAGGCCAGTTGGTTGCCTGATGAATGTCCGAAGACTGATCTTCACTACTATATATGTACTGCAGTGTGCACAAAACTATCGATACTATGCCTCATGAATATATATGGTTCATCGTAATTAAGTTTAGTCTCAAAAGGATCGATCAAATATAAATTAAAAACCGATTTGGTGTATATTGCTTTAAAGTAGTATTAATTAACTTGGTTAAAATTAAAGTGTATGCAAGTTGATTGTCTTTTGTTAACTTTAATTAAATAACTTGGTTCATAGATTTTTTGTTTTTCACACCTATATCACTTTAAAGTAATGTAAAGGACACTTAGCAAAGTGGTTATGCACTCAGTGCTTATAATGGGCATCATGAACTTGGGCATCATAAGTTCATAACTACAACTCTTTAGTGAACTGGAATAAAGTGATGCACATTAATTAATTAAGATATATTTATATCTTTTGTTTTAAGCTAATTTATAGTTATATTCATTCAGTTAATTATAGACCACAATTTAATAACCAATAATTAACAGGAGTTGATAATCACAGCCAATTCATGTAATATGACCGCAATTTTTAATCTCTTATAACAAATTAATTAATTAACTACTACGATGAATTAATTTCCAATGTTTTCGTAATAATTTTTTCTTTCATACTTATTTAAAACTAATCTTTTTTTTCTATCTTATTTGTTAAGTTCGACTTTGAGGAAAATCTTTAACAATAAATTATTTAAGTGAATTTAAAAAGAAAAAGATGAAGATTGAATCAGAGATAACATGGGCAACTCTTTAAATTTAAAGACAATTAAAAACATAATTAATGTCAACTTTTTTATTAGGCGTGCAAATTAATAAAACTCCCCGCTATTCTCGTGTGCTTTTCACATGAACCATTTATAGAACAACAAAATTGACAATCAAATAAACAAAGAAGAAGCTCATAGTGAAATAGAAGAATATTCTAGAGATTGCTAACTGTAATAATTTATTGTACTAGTTAGAGAAATCTACTCAAACAAGTCCAATTAATCCACTACTATAACACATTATAAGAAAATTGAATTTAACATTATTGATACTTTACAAGATCATTAAACTAACCAAAATAAAGTTAAGGGTAGTGTTATTAGTATTTTTTATAATCATAATTTTACCATTACTAAATAAGACATATATAAAAGAGTTATATGTATACTCAACGCATGATAATTCCTTGTTTTATTAATTCAAATTTTTTTTTTCTGTTTTAATTTATTGTCGATGCCAAAACATAGCACCAATATGAATAGATTATCTTGCCCTCGGTCTACTTATGACTTTTCCACTCGCCCCTGATTGACTTCTCTAGAGTTGTTCTGGATTGCAACGCTGCTGATCCCTACAATATAAACAAGGTTTCTGCGAATAGGAATGCCCAAGCATGATGTTTTTCTTGTATGAATTGTTATAATCATCCAATGCCATTAGCCTCCTTCTATGGTGAAGTAGATAGAGTTTTAGGAGAATACATCCCTTGGATGAGTAGGAAATCAGATAGGATGAATAGAGTGAGTGTTTTAAGGAAATTTGGGATCTAATTCCGCTTTGCAAATGGATCCAAACTAGTTTCATTCCCTAATTTGACTTAACTTCCTTAATCCTTCTAAATATATCATTAAACCTTGATTCTACTTCCTTTTAGGAGAATATCTTATAGATGGCTTGTGTAGGGTGCTAGGAATATCCATCAAAGATGTTTACAAATTAGCTCTTGGAAAATTCAGTTACTGCAATCATAAACTCTAATTCTATTGTCAAGCAATGGAAGTGAGATTTATAAATGAAAAGAGTTTGATAAAGAGCATGTAACTACTAAATTTACTACTTTGTTACTGTAAGTATTTTTGTCAAATTATGAATTCAATATGGTGACACTGATTTTTGATATCATAACATCACTTT
Source organism: Pistacia integerrima (assembly GCA_026225825.1). Taxonomy (NCBI): domain Eukaryota; kingdom Viridiplantae; phylum Streptophyta; class Magnoliopsida; order Sapindales; family Anacardiaceae; genus Pistacia; species Pistacia integerrima. The sequence continues at coordinate 27,235,112 of CM047748.1, forward strand.
GTTAATGTACAATAGTTTTATGTTTTTCTAGTGTCATGACACTAAGTGTCCATGTGATGACACTCGTCCCCTAGAAAGTTTGGCAAAAACTTTCCTAAAATGGCTAAACACAAAAAGTGCTTTTTGGCTGGTTGTCCCCTTGCACTGTTGAGCAAGTTTCCTTTATATTCAGCTTCAACATTGCATTTTCCTTAAAGCCTGAATATACCTCTAAAAGTTCTTTGCATATTCTTTGAAGTTCCTTTTGTTTTGAATCAAGTTTCATTATGCTTAGATAGGCTTATAAATACGTTGTTAACCCTTGTTAAAGTGTTGTTCAAACTTGGTTTCTTTGATGATGATGATGATGCTTAATGGGATTTCAAGTTTTGGAGCTTAAGTGTGTCTTTGGTGTTGAACCTTGAGAGGAGCTCAAGGCTGATCGAGTGGTCTCATGTAGTAAAGCTAGTTGTGGTAGTTCAAAGGTCAACCAAAGGGTAAAATTTAAATTGTTGTCATAACAGGAAGTGTTTTACAACTTATGTTTAACTTTGGCTTTGTAATTGAACTATAAATATTTATCATAATGGATTAGCTTCATTTGGACTTGGTCCCATGGATGTAGGCAGATTACCAAATCATGTAAATTTGCTTTCATGCTTTACATTTTGCCATGGATATTTAGTTTGTGTTGATGATGAATGAACAAACCCATAAGCACAAAATGTACAAGTTTAATCCATTTTGCTTAAGTTTAATCTACTTAGTAAAGTAATTAAAACATTCATTTGGTATTAGAACATGTTCTAAAGAGTCATTTCAAAAGATTGTTGCTCGTTAGTTGTGCTTTTATCTTGATTTGGTGTCTGTTGCATTTTCGCTTTTGTTTTGTGATTTTGAGCAGTTTGCTCGCTATTGACCTTGTGTGACCACATTTGCGTTTTGTGGCGCCACATCGGCCTTTTGTGTATGACTATGCTATGGATCACGACCCTAGTTTACTGTGCTAGTGTGTGATCACATCAGTTTTGGCTGTGACGACACCTACTGTATTTTTACCATGAACTTTTCTAGTGAAGGTGGGTCTACCAATAGCCCACCCATGCTAGAGGGACCCAACTACCCTTTTTGGAAACCTAAGATGAGAGCATTCTTGAAATCCATTGATGAGAGAGCATGGATGTCATGTGTGGTTAGTTGGAGTGCACCTGAAATTGAAGAGGAAGGTGTGAGCAAACCAAAACCAATAGATAGTAGACCGATGCTGAGTTAGATGCTTCTAACTTTAACTCAAAAGCCCTTCATGCCATTTTTAACGAACTCGAAATTTGACAAACAAAACCTTTCTAAAAAGCTTGAGATGTCTACTTTAACTTCACAGAAAGACTCTACACTCAATCTGGAACTCCAAGTCAATCAAAAACCTACAAACAGCCCACAACATCCAAAAGTAAAAATGCTGGAAATTTCTAGTTTTAAGCATTATTCACTAACACATTACCACAAATGCCTTATGCATGAAAATCAATATCTTAAAAAAAAACACTTCTAATTTAATGGTATATAAATGGTCAATGGTTTGGTTGACTAAATTAACCAAAAATAAATTAAATGATGAACCAAAGAAACACAATGCAATAAAACAAACTCATACCATAAAAATCATGCTTAAACCCAAATACAAACTACTTAATTAATGAATAAATAGCAATTAATCTTCAGGGGAAGATATTCATAGGCACAAAAATCTAAGTTTAAAAGTACAATGGAAAAACCAAAGACAACATCACTCCTTATGATAAGATTCAGATTAACCTTTTTCCTGCCCCCCATTTCTTGTAATGGTTTTTGTAAAGATTTAGGTAAGAGAGAAAATGAAGGATCTGATTTGTATATTAAGTTTAATGAATTAAGAATACAATAAAAAAACTCTCTTATATACAGATGAGAGAATACACGAAAGAGAGAATTGGTTAAGTAAAGTGCAGCAGCTCGTTTGAGCTCAAGTGATTAACTAAAAGGGTCAACTCAAAACGACAGCACATTGGCAAGTTCCTATATGACCCTTTATGTTTTACAGATCTGCACCCTTTGTGTCATATGGTTAACATTTCCCCTCAAACTAGACTACTCCTCATACGGTTGAAAGTTAACATTTTTCTTCAGACCTCTTGTTTCTTCCAGCAACACAATACACATCAACAGTCATTTTACAGCTTCAGACTTTACAGTTTTAGAATTGTATTTACATAGCTATCTGCATTTTCATAGTTTGCTCGATTCTTTCAGATCCTAATTTCCAGTTTTCTGACTTCAGACTTTCTGACTTGATCTTGTATTTGCATAGCTATCGCATTTTCATAATCGCATTTCAGATTTTTCTGACTTTAGAAGTAAGTACTGCGATTCTTGAAGAAAGCGATTGCTCGATTGCTAAAGAAACAATTGCTCAGTTGTTGCAGTCTAATCTCCATTTTCTGCACAATAAGATCCAGCAGATCTCCGTAAATCTGCATAATTGCCATAAGCTATTTACAAGCTGTAATAAACTGCCTTAGCTTAAGTTAGAACTCCAGAGTTTGTTCTTAACAGACTAAACAACCACAAACTGCATATCATGTTTTCTCAACACTTCACAAACTATAATATTCTCCAAACTGAAACTGCATACACCTCCAATTGCATAATTGCCATAAGCTATTTACAAACTGTCATAAACTGCGTTAGCTCAAGCTAGAACTACAGAGGCTGTTTCAACAGACTAAACAACCACAAACTGCATATCCTGTTTTCTCAACACTTTGCAAATTGCAAAATTCAACACAAAACAAAAATACTTCTCACACTGCACAAAACAAAGCACTTCTCAACCTGCATATCCTGTTTTCTCAATACTTCACAAACTAAAGTATTCACACAAACATAAGCTGAAACTATGTTTTTCACAAACTAAAAAAAACTGCATTTTCCACAACTCTAAAAACTGCATTTTTCATAGCTCTTCACAACCTGCACAACTCCATAAGCTTGAAGATGCATTTTTCATAACACTCTACAAACTCATTTTCATTTCCAAAATAACTAATTGTCAACTTAAATTCTGGATTCTGAACAACTTCATTTTTATTCCTGCTACACCCCTAAAAAAAAAAACTGAAACAGAGGCTATTTCAGTAGCATATCAGCCCAGTCAACTACTTAACTTTTTTGTAAGCAGAAACACTCACTTCATTTGTCAGCAAAAACACTCACAGAGGCTATTTCAGTAGCACATCAGCCCAGTCAACTTACTTAACATTTTTGTCAGTAGAAACACTCACTTCAACAACATTAAGTTCTTGTTTTAGCTCCTGAAATTGAGCTACTGATAATGACTTTGTCAGAACATCCGCAATTTGCAATTTGGAAGGGACATATTGCACTATTACTTTCTTGGCTAGAACCTGATCCCTTATGTAATGTGTGTCAATTTCATTTTTGTTGGCTATAGTCTTGTCCATAAAGGCTATAAATGTCTTACTGCTGAAAATAGAATTATCATTACACCTAGTGTCCAATTCAATAAAACACAATTTCCTTTTGCCACTGGTTTTCCCTCTCCTGCACCTACATGTCACTCCTCTCCTGATACTAATAACATCTCCACCATAGGCAGTTTTCCATTTGTTTTTGTGCCTTGTACAACTGATACAAACAACAAAGTCTCTTAAGCAAAACTCTACTCTTCTCCTTCCTCTTCTACTACAATTGGTAAGCAAGTTTCACCATCTACTACTCCTCTTTCTCCTCAGTTAAATTCTCTACCAAATTTCTCAGTTTCTAACTCAAAATTTCAAGATAACTCTTCCATGTCTTGCTCATCATCCAGGTCTTTTCCAATCAGTTCAATTCTGCCTCCTCACACTCACTCTACCCAAAATCATTTGTCTGTGTCACAGTGTCCAAAAAGCCCTCTTACTATAGATCTGACCTACTTTTCACCTGCTGGTTTAGTATCTAAACCTTCCTCAGTAACAACACGGTCTTCTTTGTCTAAAAAGTCTCTTGACTGTCAGCTTGTAGTTGATCTCTCTTCATCTCAGCCTCCTAAGTTAATGCCTTCCAAGATTTCTTCCAATCTACCCTTAGAAACTGAAATATTTGCTTCTATTACTCTTGCACTATCCCTTCACCCAATAACTAATTTCCATCCTATGCTTACTCGAGCAAAATCTGCTCAATAAACTAGTACTACTTTAGTAACCAAGCTCCTTACTACCCAACCTGAACCTTCCTCTATGAATGAAGCTCTTGCTTGTAGAGAGTGGAGAGAGGCTATGCAAGAGGAGTTTAATGCCCTCTTAAAAAAATAAGACATGGATTCTTGTTCCTAGAACCTCTTAAATGAATGTTGTGGGTAATAAATGGATTTTTCACTCCAAGTTTCATGCTGATGGTTCCTTGCAAAAATATAAAGCTAGATTGGTGGCAAAATGATTCCAGCAAACTCCTGGTTTAGACTACTTTGGAACCTTTAGGCCAGTTATCAAACCCTCCACAATTAGGATCATTTTTACCCTTGCTATCTCAAATGGTTGGGACATACAACAAGTTGATGTTAATAATGCTTTCCTTAATGGAATTTTGAGTGAAACAATTTACATGAGTCAACCCACTAGTCTTGAGCATCCTGAGTTTTTTTCTTATGTATGCAAACTCAATAAGGCTTTGTATGGTCTCAAACAAGCCCCAAGAGCTTGGTTTGACAAGCTCAAGCAAGCTCTACTGAAAAGGGGATTTCAAAATTCAGTATCAGACTCTAGCCTTTTTATTTTCAAGGATTCAGTTCAAGTTCTCTACATTCTCATCTATGTAGATGACATCCTCATCACTGGTTCAAAGCATTCCTCCATTCTGAAAATTGTGACAAATTTAAATAGTGAATTCTCATTAAAAACACTTGGCTCTGTTGGTTATTTTCTTGGGATAGAAACTACTAGAAGTACTGAAGGTATTCATCCTAAGCAAACCAAATACGTTGGTGATCTACTAGTCAAAACCAAAATGCAAGATGCTCATCCTTGTCCAACTCCCATGGCTACTGGGACAAAGCTTTTCTCTTCTGATAGTGAATTATTTAAAGATCCCACTTTATATAGAAGTACTATTGGAGCCTTGCAGTATTTGACATTGACTAGACCCGACATAAGCTTTATAGTCAACAAGCTTAGTCAATTTCTCCAAGCACCCACTGAACTTCAATGGCAAGCCTGCAAAAGAGTGTTAAGGTACATGAAAGGAACTCAATTCCATGGTTTATAGTTCAAACCAGTAGCTACTCTTTGTGTTGAGTGTTACACGGATGTTGATTGGGGAAGTAATCTCGATGATAGAAGCTATACTAGCAGGTATTGTATCTACTTGGGACCTAACCTTGTTCAATGGAGTTCTCGCAAGCAAAAGGTTGTTGCTTTGTCTTCAATAGAGGCAAAATACAGAGCTTTTGCGCAAACAGCAATTGAACTAGCTTGGTTAGACAGTTTGTTCTCTGAATTAGGTGTTAAGGTGACTGCAACTCATGTAATTTTGTGTGATAATCTTAGTGCAGGAGCTTTGGTAGCCAATCCTGCTGTTCATGCTCGAACCAAACATATAGAAATTGACACACATTACATAAGAGATTAGGTTCTAGCCAAGAAAGTGATAGTGCAATATGTCCTTTCCAAATTGCAGATTGCAGATTTTCTAACAAAGTCATTATCAGTAGCTCAATTTCAGGAGCTAAAAAAAAAAAACTTAATATTGTTGAAGTGAGTGTTTCTCCTGACAAAAATGTTAAGTAAGTTGACTAGGCATTTTTTTCATTTTCTTTTATTTTTTAATATAAAATATAAATAACAATATATAATTAGGAAATAAATCATTCAATATTTAAAAAAGATGAGATCGACTATAACAAAGAATAGGTTCAATTACTTAATACTTTCAATCATTCATGTGTTACATTTTGTAAAATTTAATAAATACAAAGGACAAAATTTCTTGTTTGATACAGCCATCTAAAACAAATTAAAATAAAAATAAAAGTAAAAGTAACATAATCCATAATCCAGGATCGCATAAATTAAAGATCAAACAACCTATATCAGCAAGAATACTAAGATAAAGAACTTACTGCTTTCTAGCCCAAAGAACCCGAAATTCAAGATCTGGAGCGGCTTTTTTGGTTTATGAACTCTCCTTTGATTCTCCTAAATTTTTTGTCGTGACTTTGTAGCTAATGTCAGGGTTAGGGTTTGGGCAAAAAAGGGAAAAAGGGAAAAATTAAATTGGGCGAAAAAGGGAATTTCCCCATGAACTGTCCTTTGATTTTCCTAATTTTCTTCAGTGTTACAAAGATAAAGGGAAAAATTGAATTGGGTGAAGTGAGCGCCTTTGGTCTCTTCATTTCTTTGTAAAACCGAATTGAGAAAAATTGAATTGATTTGTTTAAGAGATGGCGATTGGAGAAGGCCATGGAATATTTTGAGTTCTGTAGAGGTAATGGTATAGCGGTTAATGCTATGTTTTATTCTAATCTCATTGATGCTCTGGGGAAGGCGGGGAGAGTGGATGGAGCTGAGGAATTCTTCGAAGAGATGGTTGAGAAGGGATGCCCATGGGATTCATATTGCTACAATGCACTTATTGATGCCCTTGCTAAATGTGGAAAGATTGATGAGGCTTTTGAAGATACAGTTGTAGGATTTTGGATGATCTGGCTCCAATGGGTGTTATTCCTAAAACAGTTTTTGAAGATATGATCAATGCTTTGTGCAAAGCAGATGGTATCAACAAGGCTTGCAATAACATCCCAAAGTATTCTTTATCTTAAAAGAGTATATTTCACGTAAATAGGGAGTACTTTTATTGATTTCTAAATATAAAGAATAAAATTTATATTTTAGTTTATTAGACTTTTTAAATTAGACTTAATAAATAGGAGGGAGACTTAATAAAAGAGAAAATTAATAATAAAATACATAAAAATTTGTAATTTATTAAATAAAATTGAGACAAATAGTGCAATTTTAAACTCATTTTTTAATTTATATTTAAAAAATAAAAGTCTATTACACTATTATTTTGATGAACAAACTCTTTATTTTGGGTCATATAAAATGCGTACTCTAATCTTTTGCACCGAAAGTAAATATATATAACTAGTAAGGAAGGAAGAAACAAGTCAGTTGGTTTGCCTCAGGTGTTAAAGGCAATACTTGATAGAAGAGTGCCATTGCTTTGAATCCCACCTTCTGTATTTAAAAAAAAGGGTTTTTAAAACCTTCGGTCTCTTTTTTAAAAACCCTTTTTTTTTTTTTTTTGTTTAATTTATCTCATTACTATTTAGCAGCTCATCTTTGCCCACAATTTACTCTTAATTGGGAAAAAAAAAAAAAAACTCACTTTAGCATATTAGAATATAATCCTAGTCCAATCAAAATACAATGATGATCTATGGTTTAGGTTTCTTATATAGACTTATAAGTTATCTCAATTCTTAATCCTAAAAAGATTTTAATGGTATAATATCATAATTCTATAATGAGTAATATTCATAATCATACATAGCAATACTTAATTCTACCACTATTTCAACTTCTAATAATAACTACAGACTAATAAAACTTGATTACATTAATTAATATCAAACAAAGACCCGATAACTAATATTTGTCTAATGAATAATATAATCTTTAAACCATACAGGCAGTTATCTCATCCTCTTTGAACACTTTCATTCTTTTGGGTTGTTACGTACTAAAGTATATACAGCAAATGATCATGTGAAATTAAAATATTGAGGTAAATTATGCAATTCAAGCTACCCTTGAGGTGAGTGTTTGATATATGGTTTAATTAATACTCTACTTAATTAATGTATCATTTCTAATTTATTGCAGCAAAGATTTCGATTGAGTGATCGATTTAAACTTCTAATTTTATAGAGCGAGTGAGAATATATATGCATGTAAATGATGAATATGTATTAACTTAAAATTATAACAAAAAAAATCAATTATAATATTTATAATTATGATAAATAATAATATATATTTTATATATTAAAGATGAACTTTTTTTTTTATAAGTATTAGTAATTCAATAATTAATTGGTGTCCCTTTTCATTTTTTTACTTTAAACGGTGTCGTGAAATTGTTGGTGAGAGAATGATACGTAGACAGTCAGGATTTACGTTGGTGGTTCTTTTCCACTAAATGGACGATAATGACCAATTAGTGGTGATATTAAAAGGGCAACGTTCATGTCCCTTTTTGTCTATTAATTATATTATTATTTTAGGTACTTATATAATCCTTTTAATTGCCCTTTGGTTCCCGTTACATTCTTGCGGCCAAGGCCTACTTTAGTACTTTTAATATTAACTTCTTGTTGTAATCATGTACGGTCAAGCGTGCAATAACCTATTGTACAGACCCTTCATTACATCTTAAAATAGCTTTAGAAGATTTTTGAGTATTTGTTTTTTGAAAAAAAAAAAAATTTATACCAAACTTCGTAATTACTTGTATCTAACGCGAAACTCAACTGGGATTTATATAAATAACAATGATAATAAATCATGCCCACACTGGGGATGTAGTCAAAAACTTATTCAAGAAGGTTAAGACGTTAATTAAATTTAACAATACAATTATGAATAAACTTATAATAAATAGTATATTGGGTATAACCTATACAAAAATATGAATATTTATCTATAATGCTCTTTATAATTTATATGTTTATGATTGTATTTGATGATATAAAATAAATTTATAATACTTTAATGAGTGTAAAACAAAACAAGAAAATTTACTAATAAACAAGTTATTAAGCCAATACAAATAACAATACCTTCAAATTAAATGACAATAAAATTTTTATTAATAAAATATTTAAAGATGTATCTAACTTTTATAATTAAATATTATAACTTTTGTTGTAATTACACTTTTATGTTTTGATCCCTTAAAATAATGCATCAAAATTCAAATTTTTTATATTTATCTCTTTTTTCCTAATTTCAATATTTTAATATAACCTATCTGTGGATAGTTTAAATGGTTAAAAAGAATTAAGGATAATGTGAATACTAAATAGGTACATGGTCTTAGATTCGATTTTCTATCTGAGCATCCGCCATTAAAGTGGGGAACTATAACGGTGCGTTTTAAGCTATATATATATATATATATATATAAGTAGTCTAATTTGACAAACAAATTTGAGTCATAATATTTATTTTATAAAATATATAAAAAGATATACACAATTTCTTCATTTTGTTCATTGTAGAATTAAATAATGATATAAAATTCATTATATAATTTATTAAATATATATGTGGGATTTTTTTTGTAAAAACTAAGAAATTAATTTGATATATTTGATAAATTTAAAAATTAATTTCATATTTATATTTGATAATTTTTCAAAGTCAAGGAGGGTGAACTAACCCCCCTTCCTCCATCCTTGGCCCACACTATGAATCTACCTATTTAAATTTTTTAACAATGTTGATGACTACCCTTTTTTTTTTTTTTTTTTTTTTGTTTGGAATATTATCTAATCTATGGTATGATAAAAGAAAATTTTGAAGTAGCTTTTTTATCAAGCATTTTATATCTGAAAAATTAGATTGAGAGGGAAAAATTATGGATGTTGTTTGGTTGTTTCTATGGTAGGTTTATTGATTGATGGGAACATGTAATAGTGTGAATATAAGAAACAAAGCAGACTAAAGTTGACCAATATTGTTAACTGTATTCTGTTACAATTAGTTGGGTATAGTTACATTCAGTTGGGCTTTTAGTTGTACATTCAGTTGGGCTTTTAGTTGTAACAAATTTGTATATAAAAGTGGGAACAGTACACTTGAAAAGTAATGAAGTAAAACATTAAAAAAAAAAGATACAGTTACGTTTTTTCTCCCAATTTTTCTTTACTCTTTCTCTCACTTTCTTTCTTCATTTTCTCAGCTATTGTTTCAATTTATTTGGTATCAGAGCCATCGACAAACGTCATCAATCTCTGATTCCTCTTCAATTCCTTCCTCATTTAACAATTCGAACAAAATCACCTCAGATACTGTTAACCTCATCAATTCATCATCAATGAATTCATCCACACTTCCAATAATTTCACCGAAGTTGAATTGGGACAATCATCGATTTTGGAAGTCCCAGATATTGTTCGCAGTAGGAGCCCACGATCTTGAAGAGCACTTGATTGGATTAATTCCATGCCCAGCTCCATTCGTCAGAGCACAATCAGACACTTCAAGCTTAGAGGTAACCAAGAAATCTAATCCTGAATATATACTTTGGAAGAAGACTGATAAAATGCTAGTTAGTTGGCTACTCTCATCCGTATCAGAGTTCGATGTTTGTTGTTATTTCCAAGTGTCAATTTGCTACTGAAATATGGCTCACGTTAGAAAAAGAATTTCTTACTGAATCTAGGGCTAAGACATTACATGTTAAGAGTCTTTTACAAAATACAAGAAAGGAGAACATGAGTATGCATGATTATTTCCTTAGGATGAAAGGTTTTGCAGAGAATTTATCATCTAGTGGAGTAGTGATAACAGATGAAGAGTTACTTAATTACATTCTGGATGGACTGGAGTCTGAATATGATGCAGTTGTTGTGAATATCACAACTAGGTTAGAATCCAAACTTGATCCCATATCTGTCCAAGAAGTACAGATAATTTTACAAATACTTGAGCTTAGGCTTGAAAGGGCAAATGCAACAATGAACTCTGTAGTTCATAATGAGTTTCATGGAGGATTAGCTAATGTTGCTGCTCTATCAGTTGACAATGAGAACAAGAAAACACAACCTGTGTCAATACCTATACAACAAACCTCCACTCATAGCTGATAAGCATATTTTACACTATGATTTTGCATTGAATTTTGATAGGATTTAGGATACTTTTCATACAATTTGGGTCATAATTGCTACCTAATTCTATTAATTTGTCTTTGTAGGCTAAACGATGATTTTTAGCATAAATGACAGTTTTGAGCGTAAATTGTGTAACTTGAGCTTAGAAACCCGGAATGACCTAAATTTAGAAGCTTTGGAAAGCTAAGAAGAAGAGCTACAACTTTCATGTTTTGGGTTTTCCTAATTCTGACTGGACAAGGGTGAAAACTTGGCTTGAAGTCGTGAAAAGTACGCTGGGAACTGAAGAAAAACGTCTTTGGATGTGCTTCAGTATTTCTGCCATAACTTGAGCTGTAGACCTCGGATTGTGCTGATTCTTAAACTTCCAGAAATATAATTGAAAGGGCTACAATTCATATTTTTAACACTTTTCCAGATTCGAACTCTATCATGCTCAAATTGGGCCTGGAAGTCTTCACCGCGGCGAGAAAAAAGCTTCGCCGCGGCGAAACCTACGTCAGATCTAAAAATAAAACGACGCGTTTTGGCTTGCTAGGGCTTCGTCCTTAAGTGAGAGAGGTATAAATTAGAGTGAAAAGGAAGAGACAAGGGTCTTGGTTCGTGATTTGGGAGGCAGCTCATGGAAGGAGAAGATTATTGAAGATTTGGGCTTCAAATTAGAGAAGATTTCTCCATCTTTTGCTTGCTTTTCAATGATGAATCTTGATTCAATTTGTTTTTGTTGTTTATTTAATTTTTGAGTATGAACTGAGTTGTTTAGCTAGGGTTTGATGTAATCTTGATACAATGATTCAAATTTATATGGATTGATTTACTTTGAGTTTCAATTTCATGATTGAGTGTTTATATCTGTGCTTAATGACTTTTGGATGCTTGATCACCATTCAAATGTGTGTTGTCCATAATGAGACTGAGAAGTGATTTGTGATTGTGCCTCTTGGGATAAATACCATAGATTAGCAAATGCTAGAGATAGGTTTAGCGATCTATGAAATCCAGATAGAATTCCATAAAGCTTAAAATCCTTTGAACTATTAATCTTCATTTTGTTGGGTGCGGAAGCTTAATAGGGATAAGTAGGGAAATGTAGCATGAGAATGTATGTTTTACAACTTAGGGAATTCGATTTTCAATCAAGGAATTAGAACTTGGGTAATAGATTCTATGATTTGGGTTAGCGTATTTAGGTGAATTCAACACCCTAGCATTTGTTTTAGCATTGTTTAATTAGTTAAGTTGTTGGGTTTTGCATTTATATTTAGTTTGTTAATCATCCATCAATCCAATTTTTTTTTACTTTAATTAGGACTTAAACTAGGGAAATCGGTACTGAGTAACACTATCCTCGTGGGAACGATACTCACTCGTCACTTTATTACTTTGTGCGACTAGTATACTTGCTACATTTGCATGTTGTAGTTACAACGCATCAATAGCCCTAGCCCTAGTACCTTTAATGTTCCCAATTTTAGTCTTTCCTTCTTTGGATCTAACCAAACTCAGTCCAATTATCCCCTGCCTCAAAACCAATTTTACAATCAGCAATTTCATAGAGGTGGTTTTGGTAATAGAGGAAGAGGCAGAGGCAAATTTGTCTGCCAAGTCTGTGGGAAAATAGGGCATTTAGCCTTAAATTGTTACCATCGGTTTGATGTAAACTTTACAAGAAATAACACCCTAGTTAGAAGCAACTTTCACTCTCCTAGCTTCAATAGACAACCCTCATTTAACTCTGGAATTGGGAATTCGGAATTGGTAATTCTGGAACTGGAAACTCTTACTATCCAACTAGATAGTCATAGTTCTCATCACTATGTGAATAATCCCCACTCCGGATCCTTAGTGATGTCTAAAACACCTTCCTCATTCCACCAAACACCTAGATCCATAGTTGTACATGTTGATAACTAGCCAAACTCATCTGTTGTTCATGCTGCTACTCATCTGCACAATCAGGCTTTGATGGCTCAAACTCAACTACACAACTCTCATCCTGTAGCCATAAATTACATTGTCACACCCTCTACAGTACATGATGCTTTATGGTACATGGATTCTGGAGCTACAGACCATGTTACCTTTGATTTTTCTCAACTCACAGGAAGCACCAGCTATGCGGGCAGTGAACAACTCCAGGTTGGCAATGGTGAGCTTCTGTCTATTTCTCATATTGGTTCTATTGATTTAAACTATCCATTTAGAACTCTGCACCTTAGGAATGTCTTGTGTGTCCCTCACATTATAAAAAATCTTCTTAGTGTCTCTAAACTGACTAAAGATAGTCCTGTCACTGTTGAGTTTTTTTAATTGATTCTTGTGTGGTTAAGGACAAGCACTCCAAAGTAACCCTTCTCAAAGGAATGCTTAAAGATGGATTATACCAACTTCAAGCTCCAGTTTATTCATTACCTATCTCTGCAGAAGTTTTGGATCAGTCTGTTTAGTTTCAGCACAAAAGCAGTCGAATTTTTTCAATAAATAAGTCATGTAATAAGCCTTGTAGCACTTCTTTTCCTACACAAATGTTGTCTACACAATTGATGCCATAACATGTTTTTAGTAGTTGTAAATCTGCCTGTGTTGATTTTGTTAATCAAAATTGTATGCAATACAGTAGACCACTTATATCCAACACAGTTATTTGTACTGATGATTCATCTATAATCAATAAAATAAATTCTCTTCAATCATTCCCTATTCAATCTACTAATGTCATGTTGTGGCACAACCGATTAGGACATCCCAATTCTACTATTCTTGCAAAAGTGCTTGATGTTTTGAAACTACCTTATCCTACTAAGAATAATATAACATTCTGCTCAGCCTGCCAATTTGGTAAACTGCACCAATCTACATATCCTAGATCCACATATCATGCATCTAAACCACTTGAGTTAGTTTACTCAGACCTTTGGGGGCCTTCCCTTGTTACATCTCCCGAAGGCTATAGGTATTACATTCAATTTCTTGATGACCATAGTAGATTCATCTGGCTTTTTCCTTTAAAAGCCAAATCTGAAACTTTTAGTGTTTTTAAACAGTTTCATGTCCTAGTTGAAAAGCAATTTAACACATCTTTAAAATGTGTTCAAACCGATTGGGGTGGTGAGTATAGGAAGCTAGTCCCTTACCTACAAGAACATAGTATCATTTTTAGACATCCATGCCCTCACACTCACCAACAAAATGGTAGAGTTAAGAGGAAAAATAGACAAATTGTGGAATAAGGCCTAACTTTGTTAGCTCAAGCTAGTATGCCACTTAAGTTTTGGTGGTTTGCTTTTCAAACTGCAGCTTACCTCACCAATAGACTACCCACATCAGTGCTGTCCAATATATCTCATTTCCAAGTTCTATTCAAAACTTCTCCAAATTATTCCCTCATTAAAGTCTTTGGATGTGTTATCTATCCTCTCCTTCGTCCATATAGCAGTCACAAGTTTAACTTTCACACCACCAAATGTACTTTTATTGGCTATAGTTTGCATCATAAGGGATACAAGTGTTTGGATATTTCTGGTCAGATTTATATTTGTCAAAGTGTTCAGTTTGATGAATCTGATTTTCCTTTCAAAACATCTAATTTTTCTGGTTCAAATTCTGCACCCCATTCCATAAACACTGAGTTTGTTTCTAGTTTATTTGTTCCTTTAGTTTGGTCTATACCTAATTCTATCTCCAGTTTATCTACTAATCCTGTTTAAGCTTCAGCTTTGTCTGCTTGTCCTTCCACACCAGAACAATCAATCTCACAAGATGTTGCCTCTTCTAGTTCACTTCCTTTATCATCTCCCTGTTCTTCTCAATCTTATCTACCTCAGCCTTCAACATCTTCACAGTTCACTCCAACCACTGACCTTAGTCTGCCCTCTACTTCTCTTAACTCTACTTCATCCACATCACCTATTTTATCCCCCATAACTGTAGGATCAGATGAGTCTTATGTAACTATCCCTCTTACAGTTGAACTGTCTTTAACCAAGCCTCCACCTCTTATCTTGAACACTCATCCCATGGTTGCTAGGTCCAAAACCAGAGCACATAATACCATCCTTGTTTCCCTACCTTCTCTTGACAATAAATAACCAACTACTGTTATAGAAGCTCTATCACATCCTGCCTGGAAAGCTGCCATGTAATCTGAATTTGATGCCTTGCTAGCTAACCAAACTTGGGAATTAGTTCCTCCTACCTCTGAAATGCATCTTGTAGGCTGTAAATGGGTTTTTCGGGTAAAGTATAATCTGATGGTTCCATTCAAAGGTTCAAGGCCAGGCTTGTGGCAAAAGGTTTTCAACAAAATCCAGGAATTGATTATCTAGAAACATTCAATATTGAAAGAAATAGCAGACTGAGAGATTCAAGGAAGTTTGATTTACGGCAGGATGTGAATATAAGAAACAAAGCAGACTAAAGTTGACCAATATTGTTAACTGTATTCTATTACAATTAGCTGGGTACAGTTACATTCAGTTGGGCTTTTAGTTGTAACAAATTTGTATGGGCTTTTAGTTGTAACAAATTTGTATGTAAAAGTGGGAACAGTACACTTGAAAAGTAATGAAGTAAAACATCAAAAAAAAAAAAAAAAAAATACAGTTACGTTTTTTCTCCCAAATTTTCTTTACTCTTTCTCTCACTTTCTTTCTTCATTTTCTCAAGTACTGTCTCAATTCATTAACAGTGCACCATAGTAAACTGGATTCACAACCTTATCATATAATAATAATACAAGGTAGTGTAAAATTAACATAAAAATTGTACGAGAAGGCAAGGACATACAAGAGATGAAATTGTTAGAGTGGGAAAATTTTTGAGGCAATTCATAAGGAGGCGGCAATTTTATTTTTTAATTCCCTTCTAAAGTTGTAAAAATTAAAACTCTAAACTAATTTTAGGTATCTTTCCTATTTTAAATTTTTTTTCCTACTTTAAGTCAATTATATATGTACAATTAAAACTCTAAACTATTAAGTATCTTTCATATTTTAAATATCTTTCCTGCCTTAAGTCAATTATAT
The DNA here is from genome assembly GCA_026225825.1 of Pistacia integerrima. NCBI lineage: Eukaryota > Viridiplantae > Streptophyta > Magnoliopsida > Sapindales > Anacardiaceae > Pistacia > Pistacia integerrima. Next base: position 27,251,051 of record CM047748.1, read on the forward strand.
ATATATATAAATCTAATTCTATTTTTAAGTATATTTCTTATTTTAAATATCTTTTTTTTATTTCAAGTCAAGTATGAATTTACATAATGAATAACCTAATTACCTCCATTTTGCGTCATTTTACTCGCACTTCATCTTCTTTGGTTTTTTTTTTTTTTTTTTTTTTTATAGTCAATCTTTCTTCATTATACGATCAATCATGGCACCTAGTGATAAGAAGAATGATGGCACATGGATCCATCGACAAACCCAAGAAAATCATGTAAGTAATTTCAAACTATACTTTTTTTTTTTTTTAATGGATTATTTTTAGGCTCTCTTAAATAATTATACAATAGTTAAAAATTATTATTATTATTATTTTGTGTGTTTCATAGGAGCAAATGAAAGTAATTCACTCACAAGCGATAGAGGAGGGTATTGATATGTCTGGATGTGAAATTCTAGAGAAAATTTTGGGGGTAAAACAAAATGAAATCTCAAAATTAGAGGCTCTTTTACATGCTGAAAAATCCAATTCAAATAACGAAATGGTCAATTGAAGGAGCAAATACAAGATTAGTGTGAGCAAATTCAAAATCATCAGGCAATAATCGATGTTTTACAAGAATCTCACAATAACCTCATGTCAAAGGTTGATGAATTGATAAGCCAACAAGAAGTGGATGAGATGGTTCAATTTCCCCTAAAGGTAAAACTATATCTTAAATAATAGGTCTAAATAAATTTTTTAGTTTTCTTCTTTATGTACTTTTTGATATAATGAACATAATAAAGAAAATTATGTTTTAATTAAAAGCCTTTCTAGTAATTAATGTAATATTATATAGAGGTTATTGTTATTTTTTTCCCTTATATATATATATATATATATATATATATATATATATATATATATATATATATATATATATATATATATATATATATATATATATTCTTATGACATTTTTTATTTTTTGTTTGCGAATGAAAAAAATGATCGGGGAAGAGACTATCAACTCATGGATACTTTCATATTTTTATTAATAAAATAGTTGTAGTAAATTATCTTTAGCTTTTATGTGTTAAACGTAAATTAAGGGCATTAAAATTTTAATGTTGTTGACTTTATATATTTTAATAATTTTTTCCTTGATATAATTTCATCTTAAACTGAAAGTGATATATGGATTCATAGTTTTGACAATGATAATAGGTGCATGTTCCATTGTAGGAAAAAAGGCAATTATTTATAATTTTATTTATTAAATATGAAATGTATATATAAAATTGTTAAATCAAATTGTTATAAAATAACTTTTTCCACTCTTTTAAATTATTGACAAGATACTTTAGTCACCTTTAATATTAACAAAAAATTATATAAGGTCTCAAAATTTAATGACTTAAATTTTTGTCATTACACTTTTCATGTTTTTGACTAAAATATTTTTGTCGCTATTAACAAAATTTGATGAATATATTTTATCACGATTTTAGTTTCCGCATAAATCATTTTTTCACTTGAATATTCTTTTCATGAAAAGGATTCGTCACACTTTATAAGTATAGACATAAATATTTTTATCATTATTGAGATGACAAAACATATTTATCACGCCTATATTATTTGGACAATAAAAAATTTATCAAGTTAAAACATTTGTATAAAAAATTATTTGTCATGCTATTAAATTTTTTACAAAATTATTTCCGTTACTATACAATTTTTTTATAAATAATATTGTCATATAAACAAACATGTGACAAAATAAATGTTGTCATAATAAAGTCAATGACAAATAAATTTTTGTCACTATTAAAATTATGAACAAATAATTTAGTCAATATTCACAATTTTGACAAAATCAATTTTGTCATAATATATAATTTTCTCACCATAAAGCTTATCATTTGATCTGTCAATATAAATCAGTTCTGACAAAATATTACTTGTAGTGATAAAAATTGTCTTCTATTGTTACAAATAATTAATCACAATAAACTAGTTTATAGTGACAAATTATTATTGTCACAATAAATAATTGGGCTATAGTGACCAAATGCTCTTTCATCATTATACATTTAAGAGTACGAGCTTAATGTGACCAACATGGTGACCAATACAATTCTTCGCATTAGCGAAATTGTCACAATTTTGATATTTATAGTGACAAATTATTTTATTGCGAGAAGCCTAAATTCTTGTAGTGGTGTCATAAATCCCCCCCTTGAGGACACCACACACATATATGATGAAGAATCCTAGCTTTCTTACTCATGTATGTTTTAAGTAAATAATGCCTTAATTGTTGAATTATGTGGGGTGAGATTCTTCTTATGTATGCTGCCAAATGATTGAGATTTGGTTTATCATTCATTACTCAGATCTGTACAACTTGCCTCCTTAAAATCTTGTCAAATTATTGTTGATCTCATGATGTCTTATGTCCTTTTTTTTTTTTTTTTTTTTTCTGTTTAAAACTGAATAAGTGTTTAAAGTCTACTGATTTTGTGCTAATATCGCCACATTGAGCCATATGTGTTCATATAAGTTCATTCTCTGTGATATCTCTTATGGATGTACTGACATGGTTTGTCAGTGTCACGACACTTCACTTGTTTATCTGGTGTGCCTACATGATTGTGTGGATGTCATCACATGGATGCTATTTATTTTGGTTCATTTAACTATTATCATGTGTGCCTACACCTAAGTTAAATATTGTCACATTGATTTGGTTATTTCTTGTGTGCTCACATCGCGTTTCATTATGCCCACATCGAATTTGAGCGTCCATACAACACTAAAACTCTGATTTTTTTTCTAGGGCTTCTTTATAAAATGTTGCGACAGCGCACACTTTTCACTTTGAACCAAATTTGTGCTACCTAAAACTTTTGCTTTCTAACTCTTTTAGAAATCTTCTTTGTTCATCTTAACAATCTCTGATTTGTGATCAATGGAGCATCGAAATTCATTCCTTGCCAACATTCACCAAGCAACTAGCTCCAAGAAAAGAGATAAAGATGGTCAGACTCAACAAGATGAAGAACCCAAGCCTTCAAAGTCCTCATATGAGGAGACCCAATCTGATTCTAGTTCTACTAATGATTGTTCTCCTCCGTCTGAAGAGCAACCCACTAAGAAGCTAAAGCGCCCAAATAGCTCTTTTGTCAACCCAAATCGTCCAAGAAGTCATCCAAATTTCCAAAAGGAAAGAAGAAGAAGAAGACTAAGATTGCCTCTCAAAGTGCTGATGAGGGTAAACGTCAAACCTTTATTTCTCCTAGTGTTGAACCCAAATTTAATAAGCACATTGTGCTTAAACCCATACTTTGTGAGTTGCATGTTTAGTAAGATGATTTTCCAGAAATAGAATCAATTGTTAAGGGTAGAAATCTATTGTCAATCACGTGTTTCTATCTCAAACACGAGTTCAAGATTTTTATGCAAATTTTGGGAACGATCATGACAAGTCTGGATCCCATAGGAATCACAAATTTATATGGGGATTGTGGATTGAGTTTATAGTAGACGTCATTAGATCTACTCTAAGTTTGCCAATTGTTGAAAACCCTAATGTTTTGGCAGTTAACACTAAGGGTTTAGATCGAAGGGCCAAAGACCTAACTAGTGGGTTTGTGACTAGATGGCATAAATGTGGCTACCTCCAATCAAGTGTGCTGATATTATTTTATAAGGCACTCTTTAAGATAACCTTGACCAACTAGTCACCGTCTCTGCACAACTCCTCTGTGAGATTGGAGAAAGCGCAGCTTGTCTATGGGATTGCCAAAGGCAAGAAGATTGATTTAGGGACCATTCTTCCATTAAAACTGCAGCTGAGTTTAAAGGGTTGGGTCAACACTTCTGAACAAAGAGGGGGAGTGATTTTGGGTGTTGATACATTGGAAGTGAGTTTCACTACATTAAGGAGTGGATTTGAACTGTTGCTAAAGATGCTAATGATGAGCTAATTTGCTGAACTTTTTTTTTTTTTTTTTTGCATACCTGCAGAACCATTTTTATTATTTGTTTGTTCTTTGATTTGAACTAATTGCTGATGCAGTTTGTCTTTGTGTTTTTTTGTAAAAGGTATTTGTACTTGAGCTGTAACTGAAGAATCCAGAAATTGAAAGAGTAAAAAAACCAGTAAAAAAAAAAAAGGTGTGGAATTTTGTTATTGAGGAAGATGAGTACCAACTATTATATAGTTGGTATACAATATCAAATGTAGCGTTTTGGATAAAGTTAGTTACACTAGACTCTAAAACACTGCGTTTGATCTTGCTATAGAATTTTACAAAGTAAATCACCTTTCTTTACAACATTGCAAACTAACCCCATTCTAACGTACAAATTACTCTTGAACATTTTTATCTAATATTCCCTCTTAAACAAAACTTCTGTCTTATATGTAATCTTCAACCTCTCTTTTTGTGTAAACCTCAATATTCCCCCTGAAATTAGACTTCGTATAAATCTGGAACTTTTCCTTTTACTGCCTCATTCTACTGCATCATTTGACTACATTTTGTAGATGCTTCTAGAATTCAAGACGAACTCAGTTAGCTCTCTGCTGTTGTTGCTCAGTTAGCTCTCTACTGATGCTGCTGTTCAGTCAACTTTCACTTGGTCTAGTTTGTTAGTGGGCATTCCAGTACATTGTCTTACTGCATATACTAAAGTTAAATCAAGCAAATCTGTTGTTACATTCAACTTATCCCTTAACATATTAAACCTTATTCCAGATAAAGGTTTGGTCAGAACATATGTTTTTTGGTACTCTGAAGCAACATATTGCACTACTATAGCCTTTCTTGCAACCAATTCTCTCACATAGTGAACATCAATTTCTATGTGTTTAGTATGCACATGAAATACAAGATTTGAGGAGAGAGTTCTTGCACTCATATTATTGCACCAGATTACAGGAGCGTGTTTGATGTCAACACCCAATTCTTGAAAAAAATACTGTATCCAAACAATCTTTGTGGCAACTTGACTGAGTGATCTATACTAAGCTTCAGTGGACGAGAGGGACACAACTTTCTGTTTTTTGGAACTCCATTGAATAAGGTTGTTACCAAGGAAAATGGCATAGGCACTAGCGGTCATTAATATCACTTGGCCAATCAACGTTAGCATAAGCTTCTAGCTCTAGATGTGAGTGTTTTGTAAACTGAAGGCCATGAGTACTAGTTCCTTAAATGTATCGCAACACCCTTTTGCAAGCTACCCAATGTGCAATTGTTAGACACTGAAGGAACTGACTTAGTTTGTTCACCGTGAAGGCTAAGTCAAACCTAGACAACGTTTAAAATTGTAATCCACCAATGAGGCTCCAATAAAGTATAGGTTGGTCAAACAACTCTCCATCCTCTTTGCTGAGTTTAGTTCCAAGAGCCATTAAGTTGAACAAGGATTGCAGTTTCCCATATTTGCCTTTTCTAGCAGATCTTGTGCATATTTCAACTGAGTAAGTAGTAGGCCATAACATTTCTTTTTGACTTCAAAACCAAGAAAAAAATGAACTTGGCCCATAATCTTTAACACAAATTGACTGCCTAAGTCTTGAATCACCTTAGATATCAGGAGCATTTCCAATCACTAAAATGTCATCTACATAGACCAATAGGTACATTACAACTAGTCCAGCACTATAGAAGAACAAGCTCACATCAGTGGCACTGTTTTTAAATCTTCAAGATAGAAGGGTTGTTTTCAGTTTATCAAACCAGGTCTTGGGGCTTGCTTTAGACCATATACTGTCTTTCAAAGTTTGCAGACCTGTGGTGGATGACTGGGTGAAGTAAAGCCTTTAGGAGGCATCATGTACACTTTACTTAGTAAGATCTCCATTTAAAAAAACATTGTTCACGTCCAACTAATGAATGTCCCAACTGTGATGAATTGCCATAGTGAACATTATTTGGATTGTGGCAGCCTTGACCACCAGCGAAAAAGTATCAAAGTAATCTAGGCCAAGGGTTTGTTGAAACGCCTTTGCACTAGCCTAGCTTTATGCTTTTGTAGTGTCCCATTAGAGTTAAGCTTAGTTTTAAATACCCACTTGCCTCCAACTATATGTATACCTTCCTCATATGGAACTAACTCCCAGGTTTGATTGTCAAGGAGAGTTTGATATTCCTTCTCCATAGCAAACTTACATTCAGGAATAGATAAAGCTTCTTTAACCTGTTGAGGTTCCTTGAGAATGGTCTAGGTAGAGAGAAGGGCTTTAGTTGATGATTGTATATTTTTGGACTTAAGCCGTGTGACCATAGGATGAATATTAGTAGAGGAAACAACAATGCTTGGTACAGTGTTTGGTGCTGCGATAGGGAGTGCAACTTCCAGATTAATTCTAGAATGAGTACTAGGAGTGATACCTAAAGATGTTGTGACTAAAGGATGTGTAGATACACTATGCTCAGGTGCTAGAGATAAGGAGAATGGGTCTAAAGAGGGTGGAACTGCGGCAGATAAGCCTGCATTAATATCCCTACCAGTGGAGATTGGAAGTTTAGTAGGTAAGCCTACATTTATATCCTTATCAGTAGAGGTTAGAGGTTCAGTATGTGAGCCTACATTGATATCCTTATCAGTAGAAGTTTAAGAAGCAAATTTTGATTGAAAGTCAAACCTAGATGAGGCCAGAGAAGAATTGTTGAAAGGAACTGTTGCATAAATAGGGATGGACCAAGAAAATGGTGATCTTAAGGAAACTGAATTAGACTCTGAGTTTGATACAGAACTAGAGCAAATATCACCAGAGAAACCAGATTTGAAAGGAAATTCCTTTTCATTAAATTTCACCTGTTTTTCCGCAAACATTAATCTCCTTGATTTTGAAATACATTTATAGCCTTTGTGAGATAGACTATAGCCGACAAATATGCATTTCTCAGTATGAAAGAAGAGTTTATGTTTATTGTAGGGTTTGAGATATGGAAAGCAATTGCAACCAAAGACTCTAAAGTCATGGTAATCAGAATGTATTAACTCTAAGGGAGCATTTGCTCGTGACAAAGAAGTAGGAAAGCTGTATTGTTTTAATTTCCCAAAAAGACAGGCTTCACAAACAAAATTTGCATTTTAATCAGAAGAATGTTTTACATGCATTTTATTTAATACAACTTGTAAGGACTTAGCACTAGGGTGCTCAAGTCTAGCATGCCACAGTAATGAAAAAGCAGACACATCATCCAAAATATTACAGATAAGAGTTTTTATTGGATACAAAAGATGTAAAGACAAATTTATTAGCTAAGGGAGTCAAAGCAGCTTCTAGTTTAACACCAAAGACCACTTGAGAGCCAAGTAAATGAACAGAACTGGAACTATCAATAGAAGTAGAACAATGAGGTGGAATATCCAACTGGTATAGGCCATCATTGACTGTGCCTTGAAGGAGGACCGATTTCTTACTTCTATCATTTATCAAACAATAATCAAAATATAACTCTACTATCACGTTATTGTCTCTTGTTATTTGTGAAATACTTAATAAGTTCTCTGCAATTTTGGGAACACATAAGATGTTTCAAAGTTGAACAAGCCTGTTTGAGTTAAAGGATGGAAGTAACAATGTACCTGTATGAGTGATTGGCAGAGATTCACTATTGCCGACTTGAACCTTGGAACCACCTGAATAGTTTCTCCTTTCACCATATTAGATGGATCAGCAACCATGTGATTGGATACTCATGAGTCCATGTACCAAGACTGATCCTTCATAGTTTGAGGCATTTCCATATGAGAACCTAAGGCTAAATTCACATCAAAGTTTGTAGCAGGGTTAGTATACACAGTATTAACCGGAGAACCAGTAGAATGCTGCTGGTGTTGATTAAATGCTTGAGTAAAACAAGAGGCATTAACAGCTCCAAGTGTGAATTGATTTCCTAGTGGACATCGATAAGTAGTATAATCATGATGGGTTACAGCATTGGCATTGAATGATCTATCCTGTATATTTGTCCCAGTAAAGAGAGCTTGTGCAAGATCAGTGGATGCTATTGGAAACGACGAATGAGTATAGCCAAGAGCAGGATATGACTGATTATAACCCGTATTAGGAAAACCATTCGTAGAAAACCCCTAGTAGTCATGGTCAAACCTATGGTAGCAATAAAGACTGAATGGCCAGGCTTTCCATATACTTGGCTCATTAATCTTGGCTTATTATAGCCTCTTCCTCTTCCTCGACATCAAGAAAAAGGCACAAAACCTCCTGAGAAACCTTGTGGTGTAGCGTTATAAGCTATTCTGTCATACTCAGCTCTATAATTTCCTAGTTGACTCAACCTTGGAACTCCACTCAAGTATTGAGAGTAACTAGTATGTCCAAAATTAGCATTTTCAGGAGCTTGCGATTGTTGAGCTATCATTCCAGCTTGAGGATAAGTATTCACAGCTAAGTTTATCAAACCAAAAGGATTGATTTAACACGCCTCCTGAATTATTTGGAGCCATGGAGGTAGATCCTATAGCTATACCATTTTTAGAGGCTATTAAAGCAAATGATATATGTTCATGAAAGTGCAATAACGCACTGTTCTGTTTCTTTGACCGCATTTCATGCTTCTGAAGTAGAAATTGTGCTTCTTGAAAGTTTGTATGACTAACATTGGATGTAAGATTAGCTACTAATGCATCATATTCCGAGCCTAACCCATCCAATATGTATAACAACAACTTTTCATCACTAATGTGCAATCCACTATCATTCAATTCATCTCCTAACTCCTTCTTTGTTAAAATATAGTCATTCATACTTTGTGACTCTTTTTTAGTAGTTTGTAACATGTTTCTAAGATAAAGTGTTCTGGCCTTTGAAACATATTGAAAGTGCAGTTTAAGTGTATTCCAAATCTCATATGCACTATTGTATTTTGATACATGTCTGAAAATGGACTCCGAAATTGATGAGAGTAACCAACTCACTAAGAATTGATTAGTTTTCTTCCAGAATACTTAGGGTTTGGTTGTTTAATTGATTGTTCACTACCTTCTACTTTCTCCATTACAAACAAAGGAGGACAACCATTCGTACCTAGAATGAAGCTATCTAGCTCGTGAGAGGCTAGGGCTAGTAGGATTTGAGAGCGCCAGTAGTTGTAATTCTTCTCTACTAGCTTTACAGAAAGATTTGGAAGTGAGGAATGACCCATAAAATTCTAAGATCCGCAATTACTAAGTTGCTTAGCATCAATCTTGGAGGAGTTAATCAAAGATTCAGAACTCATATTTGCCATCGATGTTAGTCTTTGGCTCTGATACCATAAAAGGTATTTGTGGTTGAGCTGTAACTGAAGAATCTAGAAATTGAAAGAGTAACAAAAACAAATAAAAAAAAAAAAGGTGAGTAGAATTCTGTTATTGAGGAAGATGAGTACCAACTATTATATAGTTCGTGTACAGTATCAAACGTAGTGTTTTGGATAAAGTTAGTTAAATTAGTCTCTAAAACGCTACGTTTGATCTTGCTTTAGAATATAACAAAGTAAATCACCTTTCTTTACAACATTGCAAACTAACCCCATTCTAACATACAAATTACTCTTGAACATTTTTATCTAATATTCCCTTTTAAACAAAATTCTCTCTTCTATGTAATCTTCAACCTTTATATATCTAATATTTTGTAGTGAATTGCTCTTTTATGTTTGCTGGTTTTTTATTGCTAAGTTTATTATAAATGACATTTACTGATGTTGTTTCGTTCATGTGCCATGAACTAATCAGATTTTGTTTATGATCTGATTTCATGTTGATTGATTAGTTTGTTTGCTTTTTTTGCTTTATGTTTACTTTGTGATGTGAACTGAACTAACCCTGTTGTGCTTTTAATTGATAATCATTTGGGAGTGATTTGGTTTAGTACTCAGGGGGAGTATACTAATTGAGGGGGACTTATTCAGTTTGGTTGTTTTGATGGAATGTAAAACTGTTATTGTTGATGATGTTGTGTATGTTCTGCTTAAGTTCTTTATTTGTGTTTTTATTAATAACTTATCTCAATGCTAATGATTATGCTTCTTATGACATATGTTTTTATGTTGTGCTTCTCACTTGTCTCTTGTTGTTGATTGAAGTTGTGTTTGAGATAGGTGTGTATGTGAAAAGATTGTGCTTTATTCATAAGTTTGACAAAGAGGGAGATTGTAAGTATTTTTGTCAAATTATGGATTCAGTATGGTGACACTGATTTTTGATGTCGTAACATCACTTTGTTAATGCACAATCATTTTATGTTTTTCTGGTGTCATGACACTAAGTGTCTTTGTGATGACACTCGCCCAACCAAATTTCCTTTACACATGTTGCATCTTTATTTGATGTTAGGATTTTATCCTTATCTGAACATGTGTAAGTGATCCATGTGCCGTGTAATTAGCTCATTAGGTGTATCAGAAAATTCATTTTGCTTTATAGTGGTCCCTAGAAAGTTTTGTGAAAACTTTCCCAAAATGGCCAAACATAAAAAGTATTTTTTGGCTAGTTGTCCCCTTGCATTGTTGAGCAAGTTTCCTTTATATTCGTCTTCAACATTGCATTTTCCTTAAAGTCTGGACATACCTTTGAAAGTTCTTTGCATATTCTTTGAGGTTTCTTTTGTTTAGAATTAGGTTTTATTATGCTTAGGTTGGCTTATAATACCTTGTTAACCTTTGTTTGATTGTTGTTCAAACTTGGTTTCTTTGATGATGATGATGCTTGATGGGATTTCAAGCTTTTGGAACTGAAGTGCATCTTTGGTGTTGAACCTTGAAAGGAGCTCAAGGTTGACCAGGTGGTCTCGTGGAGTGAAACTAGCTAAGGTAGTTCGAAGTTCAATCAAAGGGTGAAGTTTGAAGAGTTTTCATAACAGAGAGTGTTTTACAATTGATGCTTAACTTTGGCTTTGTACTTGAACTATAAATGTTTATCATAGTGGATTAACTTCGTCTGGACTTGGTCCCATGGATGTAGGCAGGTTGTTGAACTATGTAAATTTGTTTTACCTACTTTACATTATGCAATGGATGTTTAGTTTGTGTTGATGATGAATGAACAATCCCATAAGCACCAAATGAACAAGTTTAACCCATTCCACTTAAGTCTAATCTACTTAGTAAAGTGATTAAAACTTTTAGTTACATACCTTCACTTTTTTTAGAGAAGAAATAGACCATAAATAGAACAAACACCTTTTGTGCAATTTTCATTATTTCATCAAATGAATTACATTTTGCTGTTGCTAGACACTAAAAACCTTTACTAAATTTATGGAGACTTTGAGAGGTTGTTACATCAAACAAAACATCTTCACTTGTTCTCATAAATTAATGAAGAACTAAGCGTTTTGTAAAACGCAAAGTTTTGAACTTAGTTCAATAAAAAAACTAACGGGAGTTATTTAACTTTGTTAGAGAAAGTCTAATTTTAATGAACTTTTTTGACTTTGCTGTTAAACTAGCGGCCGTTACCTAACTTTAATGTCTTTGTAAAAGGTAAGAACACTAGCAGACCTCTTCAACAATTCTTTCTCCATTACATAAGCTAACCAACTTCTGCTTTGTTAGTTAACACTTTGCTGATTCATAGTTCTTCTCATCAACATCACTCCTCATGCTAGACAATGTAGTAAGTCGTAGTTTGTCTTAGAGAAGAAGAAAACGAGTTGTGGTACCATGCCGAATGCTCCAAATTAATAACCTTACTAACCTAACTACTAAATTGCATATAGGGTGAGCAAGGGTCGATCCCACAGGGAATGATTCGATTAAATCCTATATTCTAACCAATAACCACAACAAAAACAACAGAAAAATAAAATAAAATAAAATCCTAAACAGTAAACATGACAAGAGAATAATAAAAGAGGTTGCAGTCAATGCAATCTAAAGTGAAACGAATAAATCCCTAATGGTGGAAAATATCAGATTAAAAACAACCAGTTCTCTATTCAAGATCCACCTAAACATGCATTGGACATGAACTAACTGTAACATTATTCTATCTCGTTATTATGGAATTATTGACACTAGGAAACAACAAGCTCAGTTACCCGAATTTTCCCTTAACTGTCACTACTTAAATAAGCTCTTCAATTAGATCTTAACCCTTGAACAACCTAGAATAAGCTCTCTAAGTTTAATTCAATGGCCGCCTTAAGAATTAGGAAAAAAGATCAATCCAAGCAACAATCACTCAAGATCGGATTATTTAACTTAGGTTATGTTATTCAAGATGACAGATTGTGAACTTGTCCGTAATCATCTATCATCATGTGTTACTCATTGAATAGAAAGAGGACAATTACGTGTCACAATTCTTAATTCTATCAGATAAAATTTCGATTAAACAATTTAGCAGGCCATTACTAAATCACCCAAACAAGAATCATAAACAATTAAAATAGAATAACATAAAAAATTCCAATAAGAACGAAATTAAGAACAATGTTATGCGGTTAAGTTACACCAATGACATGAATTCAGGCTTCAAAATCCCCTTGAACTGAAGAAGAAAGATCAGCCGAACATCTTGACGTAGAAAGTTAAAAAACTAAGAAAAACCTGAACTACCGTCCCCCCTATTTAACCTAACAACTCCTCAATAAATAACATGTTTTTCTCTTAATTCTACCCAAGGAAAAATGGAAATTACTTTCCTAGACCTTTCCTAAAAGATAGACTTTCAAAACTGCCAATCCTTATCAGATATGGAAAACAGAATTCATAATCCAACTTGCACCAGGATTCTCGCAATGTAAAAGAACTTTTCTGAGCTTGGTCACTTCATAAACATTGTAGTTTTGGATGTGTAAATGAATTTGGGCTTTTGAATCACCTGCTTTCGATATCTAAAGCTCTACTTAAGCCCATTCGAAGACTCAATACTTAGCCAGGAAATCCTTCTGCGAATAGGATTCCAGGTCCGGTTTGCAACAACTAATGATGGCCCAAACGAACTCTGATTCTCGCCCGTAATACCTTCCTGGAAAGCTTGATTTGTCTACTTAATTTTTCTGAAGAACACTTTTGCAATCAAGAAATCTGACTCCATGAAAAACCTGAAAAACGCAGCACTGGTCAGAATAACAAAAATTCTGGAATTTCCTAATCTTTTCTCAGTTATTTCATAAAGTCTATCCAAATATGCCAAACTTACAAAATAAACTCTAATCAACTCAACTAGGCATAAAACATAACAAAAAACATAATATGGAAGGAATAAAAAATATATAAATTACACTCTTATCAAATTCCCCCACACTTAGCTTTTGCACGTCCTCGAGTGAACTAATTCAAATACTAAAGAAAAACTATACTCAAAATTTGGTGCGTTGTCACAGTCAACCAAAATTGAAACCTAAAAACACATGTAGTAGTGTGAGTCAAGATCATTCCCATGGAAAGTGTCTAGCCGAGTTTTATGTTACGTGAACAAGGTGGGGAAAGGGGAGGGGGCGCGGGGGTGAGTAAAACGGAAACAATTTCAGGAAAAATAATTCAAATCGAAATCAATCAAAATAATGAACCCTGGTCTAAGTCAACATCCACCATTGGAATTTTACAACTGATCATTGATGCAAAAATAAATCAATTCATACCTTGAATATTCACCGTTGGAACTATTTCCCTATCTCTCATTAGTTGTAGTTAATTAGGAAACAAACGATCTAATTAATCTTATTGCTAAACAACCCAAGACAAGCACTAAAGGTTTAATCTAGAAGCAGACTTAAGAACCAGAGAGATCGATGAAGCTAAACAACACAAACACAAGCGGTTGTATTTAATTTAGTCAAATGTTCTTCTTAAGAATTAATAATTCCTGACACAGCAAATTCTTAACTCCTATTTACTCACAAATTAGAGAGATCAAACAATTACAGATTTGATATCTAATTAAGCAATAGATTGCAACAAATAATAAAATAGTAGGCCTCCTAGTAATTAAATGAAACAATCATGAAAATAGGCACATAAGAACATTCAATACTCAAAGCATAGATTGAACACTAAAACATATTAGATCTCACAGTTTTATTGATTCCGAGGCCTCTATTTCCTTCGACTAAGTTATGAAACTCAAGGTCATCAATAAAACTCAAAAAAGAAAATTGCAGAAGAGAGAAAAGAGAGGCGTGTGTGTGTGCCCTCTCAATCTGATCTCCATCTTTAAAAATATCCAATTCGAATTTTAATTCTACTCAATCTCCTAAAAATATTCTAATATCCTAGAGTACCATTTATCCTAATCTGATTAATTGAAAATAAAATAAAATGTAACGCCCCACTTGAGGTACGTAGTTAATGCTTCTTCTTTTGCTCTTTTTGAGTTGATTCATTATTGTTTAGTTGGCCTTTAAGTGATAGGTTGAACACTTGCCTTGATATTGGTTGAAAATAGAAGAAGTTTAGTGTTTCAGTCTTCGCCAAGGCGAAAAATAATCTTCGCCGCGGCGAAGAGGTGTTGAAGCCACGGGAAGTTGCTGGACAGTTTCGCCGCGGCGACAGAAGCTTCCTCGCCGCGGCGACGTGCCAACCAAAATGTTTGTTAAGTTTTAGATATTTTCTTCTCTAAGGGCAATTTGACCAATCTACCCCTAATTAGCAGGAAAAGTAGGGAGTAAAATGTAAGGAATTTTCATGGAGAATTTGTTGTTATGGGGGTGTGTTTGTAATAAATCAAAGGATATAGATAGAATTCCTAAAGAAGAGTAGGGGCAAAATGGGAAGGCTTGTGTATAAATTTCATTAAAAGGAATTAAGTCATTGCAAAATCCTTCATTCCTCTTCTCCATCGCCACTCTCCTCTTTTGCTTCCTCTCAACTTCTCTTTCTTTTGTTTAAGGAGTTTTAGAGGGCTTTTGGAGTGATTTGGGGTAGAAAATCAACCTAAGGTATCCTAAGGTAAGGATTCTTGCTTTGGTTGTGAAGCATTGTGAGTTTTTGTATATATTTGATTATTGAGGGTTTTTGTTCATTTGTTTAAGAGTAGATAAAAAGTCAAGCAAACCAAGTGAAAGGAAGAGTTAGTGAAATCTCTCCATAACAAGGTAAGTAAACCCTAACCCAAGTTGAGATTTGAGAATTTTCTTGATTAGGGTTTTGATAGCACTTATGTATGTATGTGATATGCATGTTATATGCCATGTTATTGAGGCTTGAATGGAGATTTCTAGTACTTTGTGGTTGTTTATACATTGCAAATATAAGAAGTGACATATGGGTTGGAAAGGTAGTTTGAGATGGAATTGAAGGGTATTGAGGAATCCTTTTGGAAGTGTGTTTCTTTGGCAGGATATGTGGCTATGTGAGGGGGTTTCTCCCCATTTTGGATGGTTAGAGAAAGATTTAGAATTATTGATATAGTAAAGTTTTATGATGCACTTGAGTTGTTTGATGAAATGCCTAATAGAGGTTTGAGTATGAGTAGTGAACCTTAATTCTTGCAACATTGCATGTTGGCATTTCATAAGTGCATTAATGGAGATGAACCATCCATAGGCATTAATTGTGCATTGAGAAGTGACCTAAGAAAGAGTAAGAAACTTTGTGTATGCACTTGCTCTATGAGTAGAGAACTTTGTGGATGTAACTACTCTAAGGGTAGAGAGAATGAGAAGTGCTAGAGTAGAGTGAATGAGAAGAGTAGTAGAAATGGGTTGATGCTTTGTGATCATCACCTGACGGTTATGAGAATCGGGTTGATGCTTTGTGATCATCACTCGACTAGCCATTAGAAATGGGTTGATGCTTTGTGATCATCACCCGATAGGTAGTAGAAACGGGTGGATGCTTTGTGATCATCACCTGATTAGTTATTAGAAAGGGGTTGATGCTTTGTGATCATCACCCGATATTTATTAGAGATGGGTTGATGCTTTGTGATCATCACCCGACAGTGATTAAGTTCGGGTTAATGCTTGGTGATCGTTACCTAAAAGTCATGAGGAACGGGTAGATGCTATGTGAATTCCACCCGATAGTTACGAAAATCGGGTAGGTGCTTCGTGATCCCCACTCGGTAGCCACTAAGAATGGGTTGGTGCTGTGTGAATTCCACCCGATAGTCATGAAGAGTGAGATGGTGCTGTGTGAACGCCATCCGGCCGTACCTCCGGTAAGATGAGGCCATGACGTTTAGTAGAAACAGAAATAGAAACAGAAATAGTGTAAGGAAAGAATTAAGAGAAATACATACGGGGATAAACAGATAGAGGGTTTTACTTACTGAGCATTATTTTGTGCTCACCCCGTTATTTTCCTTTGTGGATGCAGGATCTAGGTGATGATGTAGTCGGAGGGGCGTCGGCAAGCGAGGAGCAATAGCTACTCTGTTTCCCCTGTTTTTGTCTTTAAAAATGGCTTTCTGTAAATGATGCTCTTTGTGTATAAAAGACTAAATACTTATAGTAAAAAGAAAAGTTTTGGGCCCATTTTCTATTGTTATTATGCATGCATTGTATTAGTTGATAGTAGTTGTTACATAAAATCCTAAAATAAAATAGGAAAGTGGTGTTTCTAGCTGTAATTTGTGTGCAACAGGCCTTCAAAACTACCAATAATAAACTGCCTATTTGATTTGCATGACAAGGCAGAATGTTCCAAAACGTCAGCAGTGCAGGTGTGTCAACTTCAAGCCTGATTACAACCCTGATAAAGCGAGTATCTCTCCAAACTCAAAACACAAAAGTTGTAGATATTTTTCTTATTGTTCCACATCATTTTGAATCATCTCAATCGGAGCTTGGATGAGAGATTTATGCTTAGATTACGAAGCAATGTCAAAACTATCTGAATTCACCTAATTAGTTCCGTTTTGCAATTAACGGCTCCATTTGCATCCTATATCAAAATAGAATAATAATGAGTACATTTAGGCAACAAATAAGTATAAAAGACTAGACATTAAGGGGGGGTAAATATGACATTTTGCATTCTCATCAAGTTGCAACCCATGGTTTGGTTAGCAAGTCTACTATTTGAAATTTAGAAGCAATATAATGCTCTGGAAGTTGCTTTGAAACATATATTTCTATCTGTTTCTTTTTTTTGGGTAAGTTATTTCTATGTGTTTTATTTGAGCGTGAAACACAGGATTCGAGCCAATGACCCAGCATTCTAAATATCGCACAATAATGTATGAGGTAGAACTGAAAGAGATATATTGAGCTCCTTGAATAAGTGTTGAATCCATACCATTCAGTGGAAGCTTGAGCCAATGAATCACCTTTAGAAACAAAATGACCTTTGATTAGATGTTTAAACAACCTATGTTAATTACCAGCTTCTCCTATTGTTTCACATAGACAACACAAAAGAGCACAACCTATTAATATCTTTAGGTGATGTCAAGAGCATCACTTATACTATAAGGTACGTTTGGATTGGGGGCATATAAGATAACAAGGGTAATCTTCGTTTATTTTGTAAGATTTCGGTGTTTTGTTTGCAAGTAATAAAATATTACAGGTATCTTTTATTGCAAATAATGTTTAATATTGGTAATATAGGGGATAATCCGATACCCTCCCCCAGGGGTGTTATTAAAAGATTACCAGGTAATATGATTTTTATACCTATTTTGTCCTTTATTAAGTACCATTTCAAATACAATTGCCCTCAAATGTCTACCAAATAACAATTAACCCAGCCCCCTGCATTTGAGAAATTAGCTAAAACACCCTAACCATAAAAAGTTTAAAAGTTAACAAAATACCCTCAACCACCCAAGACCACCATCGGCTGTTACTCATCACCATCGGTTGTTAGCGTCAGTTGCCGTAATGGTGCACCACTGGTGAGATACCGGTAAGGCCTTTTCCAGCTAGATATGGTTGTTTCTATAGCTGTTTCATGGCCACAAATCTGGCTGTGAAACAGCCATAGATTTGGTCATTTCATAACCAAAGATCTGGCCATGAAACGGGCGTGGGTTTGTGATCCATGGCTAGAAATGGCTCTGTCGGTGCACGACTGGCCATATATGGCTAGTCATGCACTATTTCATCTACTATTGACGGCGATCGACGGTGGGGGTTAGATGCCAACAGTAGCTTGGGGTGGATGGGGGTGATTTTGCTATAAATTAAAGTTTTATATGGCTGGGGTGTTTTAGCAAAATTTCAAATGTAGGGGGTTAAAAGAAATGGTTCAAAAAAATAATAAAAATAATATTATATTAATATTTAAAAAGGAGGGCAATTTAGTAATCTATATAATGTACCTACCCATTTATCCTCCCAACCAAACATATTGTTCACTAATTTATTTGAACCAATCAAACACATTTTCTAAACATTCATAATAATCTTCAAGGTGATCTATCTTTCAGTTAATATAACATCTCCATATAATAAAACATTATATAATCCAAACGCCCCTACAGAGTAAAATTTTTATACTATTTATGACGACATAAGACAATGTCACTTACTAATTGGTGTCTTCAATAGCGTTGCCTGTATGTTGGAATGATATTATTTTTTTCCAAGGTGATGTTACTGCACATCACTGAAAGTCTATTTAAATTTGTTTTTAATTACTATATATATATATATTCTCTAAATAATTTTTATTATTTTACAAAATGAACTTGAAAAATTAAAAATTAAACGAATATGATTCTATAAAAATGTTATAATCAATGCCAAAAATGGTTATTAATATATCATATTTTCCTTTATGTTCTTGCAGAGTAAACTCATTGATACCTTTTATTTTTATTAGTCTTGTTAGAGTTGGTGAACTCTATTCAACGTTTAGGTATCTATTTTTAAAGTGCAACGGAAGATTTTACCAAGTTGATTAATGGTTACCAAATTAAGCATGAATCAGCATCTATAAGCGGTAAACATAAAACACGCAAGCATATACATGGTTGGGCTAAAATCACTCTTAGCCTACATCCATGGGACCTCGTCTAGCTAATCCACTATAACAACAAACATTACAAGATATAGTTCAGAGTTGATTTTAGTTATAGCAAAGAGAACTCCCTATTCTACGTTACACTAAACACCACCCTTTGAATCTCTAATGCTTCGTCACTTCTAAGATTACTTCACAGCAGGAACACTCCCGGAGAACACTTAAGCTCCATCCAAGCTTCACACATTGAAGACAAGCACTAGCTTTAGTAAAGGAACCAAGTTCGAGCTGCCATTCAACAAAGATGAAAGATGATGAAGTTTTAGTACAAAAACATAAATAGAACTGTTAAGGAATAAACTCTCTAAAAAGTCCAAAGCACAAGCAATATGGATATTCAGGTTACCTAAAAAAATGCGCAAGAATGTAGATGATATAGGGGAATTTGGTGCTCAACGATTCTTACGAAGTCAACAGACAAGGGCTGACATGTGTTGGTCCAAAAGTGGAAAAGATTCCACTAAACTTTTTGGACCACAACCAAAACAGGAAAAAACTGATTTCTTTGGACCACTTGAGGATTTTAGGACACTTGTAAGTAGTCCTCATGCTACACAATAGATAAGAAAAAATATCTTAGCTGTTAAGAAAAAAAGGCAACTTGCGCAAAACATATTTGGACATGCGATGTTAGCACAGGGAAGAAGTGTGCACACAATTGTGATAAAATGCGAATTAAAATCTAACATGCATATGTCTGACATAAGTGTGCAAGCACGCATCCATTATACACAACCATAATGAAATTACAAGAAGACAAGTTAGACAAAATTGCACACACAATGCACACAAACACAATGTAAGTTTGATAAAATATTCAACAATCTCCGCCTTTGTCAAACTTATGAACAAAGCTACAAATTGATCACAAGATCAATACAAACCTGTCTCACAGAAGTAACCAATCATTATGAAAACTAAGACAAGAAATAAACACAAAGATAAAGAGTGTTAAACAAAAAATCACACAAAAACGTATAAGGCAAATATGAAACTAAACACAACAAATAAATCATAAAAAACAAACAAACTCCCCCTAAGAGAGTTAACAGAAATAGCAAGACAATACACTCCCCTTTAGCAAAGGTTCATCAAAGTTAATCAGTTTATATGAGCCGAAACATGAACATATAAAGAAAACATAATCATATAAAGAGTTCATAAAGTGCAACAAAAATATCACCACCCAAAAGGTAAATTGCTACTCCACTCCCCTTCAACTCTACTCTCCCTCTTTGTTCATAGGTTTGAGCCAAACCTTACTGATTTTTTAGTGGGGGCACTGATCTGGCAACCTTTCTTTTTGTTCATTTTCCTTTGGAAGTCTGAGCAACAGCTTCTTCTTCTTCTAAACTGATGTGAGGTTCCTCATGGATAGGAGAGAGAGAACGAGAGGCATTCTTCAACTTCTTCACAACTTTTTCCATCTTCTCAATTCGAAAACCGAGGGAAGAAGCATATCCTCCATGTGCTATAGTATCTGTTGGCACACATCTCCTATAATCTTTTCCAAGGCTTGCATCTCATAAAATAACTTGGTTACCAAGTGTTAGGTTTTATAGAATCAGCAGTGGATGTCAAAGGGATATCCTTGGGAGGTTGTCTGAAGGATATGAAAGTGTTTGTCTTAATTTTCAAGTAGGGATCCACTTCATGGCATTTTGGATTATGGGGAGTAATGATCCTATGGACGAGGGAGGTAAAAGGTAGCACTTGAATGGTACTATGATTCTCAGCAATTGCTCCACTGTAGGTATACATTAAGGACGCAAGATCAATCTTTTTGCCAGTCCCTATACCATAAATGAGTTCAGCTCTATCTACCATAATGGTAGCTAGAGTTGTGCATGGATGAAGACTAATTGGACAAGGAAATTTTGAACAATCCCTTATACAGAGGCATTAGCACACTAGGTTGAAGGTGGCCACACTTAGGCCACTTTGCAATAGACCCACCAGTTAGTACTTTGACAACCATATCCATATCAAAAAGGGCCAACTTATCAGGGTTTTCAACAACAGGCAAACCAAGTATAAATCTAATCACATCAACATTGAAGTCTACCCAAACTCTCGAACAAAAACTTGGTTGCAATGTTAACTAGTTTTGTCAATATTACTGCCAAAATTGGCATAAAAATTTTGAACAAGAGTTTGAATTAGGAAAACAAGATTACTCACTGACTTAACCCATTTTCGTTTCTTGAGATTCTTCGAAATCTCAAGAAAATCACTCAACTTAACATTTGACTCACATACAACAGACAATGTGCTCTTTAAAGTGTTTTTCGGCCTTAAGGGAGATAAAGGAAGAAACTATACCAGGTGAGGAGGATTCCTTAACAAATTTTCCCTTCTTCGCTTTGGATGATTGAGATTGAGACTCTGCGGGTTTATCTTTTACTGGAGACTACTTTTGTGACTTCAACAAAGCGATTGGATAGATCCATCTGAGGATGAAGAAGATGAGGAATTTTCAAACATGGACACATCAAGAGCACAGGATGTGGGCATTGGTTCCTCTCTTCGCGGTTGTGGATGATGGATAGCCTTCTTCATTGCCATGAACTTTTTATGCTTGTTAGTAGATAAGTTTTAAGGATCCATAAGGCAAAAGAAGAGAAGAATCAAATGAAACAAGAGAGATTAGAGCAAAAAGTTGAGAGACAAAAATCAGGGGTGGTGCAATTAGGTTTTATTGGAAAGAGAAGTGTGATAGCACTTAAATAGCCTAAACCCTTAAACCCTAAAATGAATTATACTTAAAAAAAACTTCTTAACAAAAATAGATGTGCACATTGTGCACTTGTGTGGGCATACAACAAGTAGACTTAGCAAAGTGTGTGAGCATTCAATAGATGTGAGCACATATGAAGTAGAAATGAAGATTACAAGTCATTTAAAGAATGTTCGCACAATTTTTTAATGTGACAACACATACCCAAAAGTGACAAACTTTATTAGAAATAAAATTTTAAAAAGATGAATTCACAAGAAATTTCACTTGATTTAATGAGATCAAGAAATATCAATTTGTGCATAGACAAGCAATGTATCCATTTTTCAATCTAGAAAAGCACACAAAACATAAGCGCTAATCCAAAAAAATTTGACAATAAAAAATGGCACCTCCTAAATCAAAGTCAAAAGAAGGATAGTCATAAAAGCCCATCTAGAGTGTGTGATAGTTTCCTCACATGGGTTTAAATGACACATTGGTCAAGCAAGATCATCCCAAGAAAAACCCCCCCTTCCTTCATCCCCTATAACATTTGCATTTTTTCTTTTTCAGCATTTCAAGACATTGATTTGTCTTTTTCTATTTCATTTTCACACAAAAGGCAAATAACTCTCAAAACATAACCAAGTGTAGCTTTCACACTTGCAAGGAGGTAGCCCTCTTAATGGTATATTTTCCAAAGCATAAGGGTCTCTACGTTTAAGAAAATTACTCAAAAATGACGGTCACACTACAATCAAGGTAACTCTTTCACAGGGTGACAAGCATAAAACAAACTACTCAAGATAAGACAAGGTTATGCTACAAAGAGAGTCAAACATCTTGAAAGAGTTAGTATAAGAGCAAGAGAGAAACAAATAACAAGATGCTAGCACAAATAAACAATCTTGATAAAATAAAAGAAAGAAAACTCCTTTATGATTTATTCAGCAAAAAAAAAAAAAAAAAAAAATGATTTTGTTCAACAAAGCAAAAAAAACTATTCAAGTTAAAGTAGCCCACTGGACTTCCTCAAGTAAACAAAAATATCATAGTCAAGTGTTTTTGTAAATAAATCTGCCAACTAGGATTTTGTGCTCACATGTGCAAGTGCAATGACTTTTTCTTCAACTAACTCTGTAATGAAGTGATGTCTAATATCAATGTGCTTAGTCCTGGAGTGTTGCACAGGGTTCTTAAAGATGTTAATTGTACTAGTGTTATCACAAAACACACTCACAAATTCTTGGTCAATACCATAATCACATAACATTTGTTTTAACCACAAAACCTATGTGCAGCAACTCTCTACAACAATATATTCAGCCTCGACAATGGATCGAGAGATAGCATTTTGTTTCTTGCTATACCACGTGACAAGATTGTTCCCAAGGTAGAAACAGCCTCCTAAAGTGCTCTTTCAATCATCCAGACTCCCTACCCAATCCACATCACTATATCCAACCAAACAACTATTAGAATCATACGAATACCGTAAACCAAGTTCACATGTACCTAAGACATATTTCATAATTCTTTTCACTTCAGTCAGGTGCAATTCAGTTGGATTACCTTGAAATCTAGCACATATGCCAACACTAAAGCACAAATCAGGTTTGCTTGTAGTCAAATATAAGAGGGTTCCTATCATGCATTGATACAATTTATTGCTACCTTCTTACCATGTTCATCTTGGATAGCATAAGGGTAGAACTAATGGATGTTCTAGCTGTCTTGAACTTTCTAAGTTAAACCTCGTCAACATTTTTCTAGAATATTTAGATTGAGACATAAAAAATGCCACTATCTAATTGTTTAATCTGAAGCCTTAGAAACATATTTAACTCTCCTACCATGCTCATTTCAAATTTATTTTTCATCAAACAAATGTACTCATGTGAATGTGTGTGAAAAGTTGAGCGAAACACAATATCATCAACATAGATTTGTGTGCACATATTATCACCTTTGACATGCTTGACAAATAAAGGTTTATCTGCATTACCTCTCTTGTAATTTTGCTCAAGAAGAAAGGTTGTCAATCTCTCATACTAGGCCTAAGGGGCTTATTTCAACCCATAAAGAGCCTTTTTCAATCTATACACATGATCTGTGTTAGAGTATGTGCACTAGAGCCAACATTTTAGCTCTTGTAAACTCATTTTTTATGAATGAAGAAAAGGCAACGCTTGTTTATTAGCATATATACTACAGTGTCTATTTACTACGTGTAAAGAAAATAGTATACGTTCTTAGAAAGGTTGAAACTAGTGACAAGAGAATTAGGTATTATAAATCTTAATTGTGAGAACCATATGAGCTCAAAAGGTGGCCCTTCTTAAACTGTCCGTAGTCATAGTATAAATTTGACCAAGGACACAAATTATACAGAGAGACTATCATCGCGTTAAACAACCCTATGGAAAGGTAGTGACATATCTCACATGTCAAGGTTGTGCTCATAAACCTGAAGTAATGCATGGGTGCTTGCTTGTGCAAGTCCACTGGAGTAACCCATTAGAGGATTCCATGCAAGATGGTAAACCTAATGTCTATAGAATATATCCTCTTACAAATGGTAGTGCATGTGGTCCTTTGACTCGAGATCACCAGAGTGCCATATGACCCAATGTTGTCTCTCTTAGGGATTACTAGAACGGTGGTGATTGGTTACATCGAGAAGTACACTATGACTATGTGTGGATTAACAAATGATTCATCACTCATGGTTACAAGAGATCTTATCTCGGTGAGATATTTGGTTAAGAACTACAACTTCAAATCTGTGGCCACGCCGGAATCGAGTCAGTGCTCGAATCCAATTTTATATAGTCATCAGATTCGAGAACCAAATATAGAACATGTCAAGGTAGCATTTTGAGGTAGACACTATTTATGTACTGCAAACCTTGACGAGATATAAGATGATGAAATGGATCGAATTCTACAATAACCACCATAGAAAAGGTAAGCCTAAATCGCTAGTTCTTTACTTACCAGGGAATCCTGATGCCTTGCTAGCGGCCAATCTTGATTGGTGTATGAAAACACTAATTGTTTAATGTTTAATTAGTTATCAGGACACTATCGGCAAAGTAAAGAGCCTTCAGGTCACACATATAGAAAGTAGTTAAGTGAGAAATGGAAATGAAAGGACAATCTTGTCCTTGGGCCAAAAAGGGTGTTCCAGTAATTTGGGAGTCCAAGGGCATTTTTTTCATTATGGGCAAAAGGACACCTTGGTAGTTTTTCCAAGGGGTTAACGCCATTATCCAATTTATTGGAAGAATTTTTAGCAAAATTGGAATCATATTAATTTTAATTAATATGGAGAATATATAATTTAATTAAATATGTATCAAAGCCCAATTATTGAATATCTATGGATTAAATAAATGATATTTATTTAATTAGAATATATATATATATATATATATATATATATATATATATATATATATATATATATATATATATGGAATTAAATAAATAGAAATATTTGTTTAAAGATTATATTTAATATAAATAATATATTTAAGGAGATATTATTATCCTTTTTTGGGATTATTGCAATCTCTCCAAGATAGGAATTCAAGGATTGCAATGCTAGTTGAATTCCTATTTTTGAATTGCACTATATAAAGGGGCATGGGGTTTGAATTTAGAGAATTAGATTTAATAATTGCTTGGAAAAGTAGTTTAACCAAAATTAAACTATTTTCTCTCTCCAAAAAACACCAATACTAGCTCCCAAGAGAGTTCTCTCTCTCCTTAAATTTCTGCCACCTCCCTTAAGCCCTCTGTTTGGTTTAGCAATTAATCCTAGAGTGATCTCAAGCCTACTTTCATGTGGATATCATCGTGCTTGATCCTACTTTGGATTGATAGTGAAGTACCTATGAACAGTATCTGTGATCAGTGTCAGTGAATAGTACCCCATGAACAGTAACAGTGAATAGTGCTTTGGTGAACAATATGTGAATAGCCCCTGAATAGTATTGAAAATTCTAATCCAGGGGAGCTGACGACGGGAGGTTTAAATACTATCCTTGTATGATTTAGTTTAAATATAATGTTGATTAATTTATCGAGTCATGATCTTAGGTAAGGGGATCGTGCCATGACAAGAAATTTTTTTGTTATTCCGTGATTGCCATGACACGATTCCTACAAGTGGTATCAGAGCTTTGATTTAATAATTAATCTCATATATGTGATTGTATGCTAGTATGCATGTTTAGGGTTTAATTTTATTATATTAAACCTGTTGTAATTTTAATTTAACTTTGTGGAATAGTGGATGTAAAATTGGTTGGAATTAGGGTTTCAAAAACCCTAAAATTGGTGGCTCAAATCTGGAGGCTTCATGCAGTTGGTTGCGCGTTGCCGTGCATAGCCACCATGATCTGGGCTACGCATGGTCATGCACAGCCACTCAATTAGGGCTATGCATGAGCGCGTACAACCCGAGGTGGGCGCCACGCCTATTGTGCCTGGTCCACGCGCTGAACCATCCATCCCTCATTGCGTGTCACGATGCATCACCAGGGCCTTACCAAGGGCCTTTGGCTATGTTAAAGCATGACTGGCCTCCCCAAAGGGCATGCGCCTCACTGCGCACAACCTTGTCCAGATGCCTAGAGCAAGCGCCAGTCAAATGCGCCTGGAAGCTGCTACCATGTGCATGAGTGCACGAGGTTATTCCTTTGTGGCATGCACGTGCACGCAACGCCTGTCCCTACCGCGTGCATGAGCATACGTCATTGCCTTGCCATCGCAAGCCAAGGCTAAGCATTAACGTGCCTAGCCACTCGTGATTTGTGGGACTCACACTACGTGCATGGGCCTAGTGGGAGTGGTCCGTTTTGGCTACTAGGGTTCAATGGTCATTGCCATCAATGAGGAAACCCCGCAAGCTTTCATGTGGGAATTAGAGGGTTGAAAAGGGTACTTCCCCTTGTTGGGGATAAAGGCATTTTAGGGATTCTAGTAAGCATTTTAAACTTTTATGCTAAGCCACTAATGAAAGAATAAGTTGCAACTATTATGGACTATTTAGTTAGTTTTTAATCTAGACAGGGACTAGACTATGCTTTTTACAAGTTTAGGGACCAATAGAAACTCTGTAAAACTAAAAGGGGTAAAGCAAAATTTACCCAATAGTTCAAATATGGCAAATTTGAATTGATGCATTATATGATTGGTGTCTATTATGCATGGTGTTTGGTACTTGGCCATCAACCTTAGGATTTTATTTTTATAATTTTAAATAGGGCTTGGGTGTCCTACCTTATCTCTTATTCTATCAATGTAAATTCTCTTTTCATCTAAATCCCCTCAAATGTAACTCGAGGTTTCTTTGTATTTAAATTTAAAAGTAGAATACATGTTGAAGATGAGGCGAAGGTGTGACAAATTCTGAAGATTTATTTTCTTTGTAATAGAATGATAAACCTAGGGTGACCTACCAACTTCCACTAAGCTCAAAGAAATTGGTGTTAGAATGGCCATGTACCTACACAAGTTTATTTGAGCATCTTATTTGTAAAAGCATGAGAAGGTTGAATGCCAAACGATAACATGCTAAATAAGATAATAAAATGGTGTACGAAAACACTAATTAGTTGATGCTTAATTACTTATCAGGACACTGCCGGCAAAGTAAAAGTCTTTGGGTCACAACATATAAAGTAGTTAAGTGAGAAACGGAAATAGAAGGACAATCTTGTCCTTGGGCCAAAAAGGGTATTTCGGTAATTTGGGGAGTCTAGGTACTTTTTCGTCATTATGGGAGAAAAGGACACCTTGGTAATTTTGCTAAAGGGTTGACACTATTATCCAATTTATTGGAAGAATTTTTAGAAAAATTGGAATCATATTAATTTTAATTAATATAAAGAATATATAATTTAATTAAATATGTATTAAAACCCAATTATAAAATACACATACATATATATATATATATATATATATATATATATATATATATATATATATATATATATATATATATAATAAATAAATAAACATATTTATTTAAAGATTATATTTAATAGGATAATATCTTTTAAGAGATATTATTATCCCTTTTTGGGATTATTGCAATCTCTCCAGGATAGGAATTCAAGGATTGCAATCCTAGTTGAATTCCTACTTGGAATTGCCCTATATAAAGAGGCATAGGTTTTTATTTTAGAGAATTATTTTTACTAATTGCTTTGAAAAATAGTATAACCAAAATTGAACTATTTTCTCTCTCCAAAAAAGGCCAACCCTAGCCACCCAAGAGAGTTCTCTCTCTAAATTTCTGCCACCTCCCTTAAGCCCTCTGATTGGTTTAGTAATCAATCCTAGAGGGATCTTGAGCCTAATTTCATGTGGATACCGTCATTCTCGATCCTACTTTGGATCGATAGTGAAGTACCTGTGAACAGTGTTGGTGAATAGTACCCTATGAGCAGTGTTAGTAAACAGTGCCCATGAACAGTACTAGTGACAGTATGTGAATAGTGCCAATGAACAGTATGTGAACAGTACTGAAATTCTAATCCAGAGAAGGAGCCACCAACAGGAAGTAAAAATCCTAACCTTGTATGTTTTAATCTAAATATATTGTGAATCAATTTATCGAATCGTGATCTTGGGTAAGGGGATCGTGTCATGGCAAGAATTTTTTTTTTATTCCTACAATTTGGCTTGTGTGGATCTTGAAAACCAACCAGTTGTTCCACATAAAATTCTTTTGATAGCTTCTTATTCAAGAAAGCGCTTTTTACGCCTATTTGAAACAACTTGATCTTGAGGTAGTATGCAATAGCTATCAGTAAATGAATTGACTCAAGTCCTACAGGTGCAAAAAGTTTCATCTAAGTCTAACCCTTCCACTTGAGTGTATCCTTGAGCTACAAGCCTGACTTTGTTTTTCACAACATTACCAAATTCATTGGTTTTGTTCTTGAAAATCCATTTGGTTCCAATAACTTTGATCTTGGCACAAGAGTTTACATGTCTTTCCTTTAGAATTACTCAAGCTTTTCATGCATTGCTTCTACCCAGCAATCGTCCTCAAGTGCTTGCTTGGCATTCTTTAGCTTTACAAAGGACACATAACAAAGATGGTTAATCTCATTTTTTCTTCTCCTTCTAGTAACCATTACCTCATTTGGATCTCCAATCACAGTCGATAAAGGATGTGCCTGCTTAATCTAGGTAAATGGATCTTTCCTTCTTGATGTATTCTTTTGTCTCAATAGTAAGCTCCATCCTATCATTGCGTCATGAGGAACTCAAAACAGCTTCATCACTCAAATGGTGTCCAATTGCTTTAGCATCAGATGATGTGGGCACACTTGTGGAATTTTTTTTTTTTTTTTTTTTTTTGTTCTTGAGACTCAAGAGTTTTAACACCATTTTCTTCTATGGGCACACTTGGAGTAGATATTTCGCCGATTTCAACTTCTTGTGAATATTCTGAAAAATCTTCTACATCACTAAATACAACATTAAAAGATTCTATAATGTGTTTAGTACGCATGTTATAGATCCTAAAAGCTCTAATATTTGAGGAATATCCAAGAAAAACCCCCTCAAGCTCCTTGCATCAAACTTTCCCAATTTCTTTCTATAATTTAACACATAGCATTTGCACTAAAAACATGGAAATAAGAGAGAGCAAGTTTCTTACCTTTCCATAACTCATAAGGAGTTTGATGAGTACCTTTTTAAGAAACACTCTGTTGGAAATGTGACAAATTGTATTTATGGCTTCAGCCCAAAGTCTCTTGGGATTTTTTTTGGCATTAAGCATCACCCTAGCCATTTCTTGAAGAACTCTATTTTTCCTTTCAACCATACCATTTTGTTGGGATGTCTTTGGTGTAGAAAATTTATGGGACATACCCTACAAATGACAAAAATTAGCAAAGTCGGTGTTCTCAAATTCCTTCCCATGATCGCTCCTAATTCTCACAATCTTTTTATCCATGTTACTCTTCTCAACTTGTAACCTTTTGACCAGTTTCTAAACGGCATCAAGGGAACTAGATTTCTCTTTTAAAAAATCAACCCAAGCAAATATAGAGAAATCATCAACACAAACAAACACATGTCTCTTACCTCCTAAGCTCTCAGTTTGCATAGGTTCCATTACATTTATATGTAGTAACTCCAACACACAAAAGGTATTGAGATAAGATAAAGCTTTATGGGAGCCCCTGGCTTGTTTACTAATAATCCTAGGATTATACCTTTTCTTATATGATTTTTGATACTTTTTATGATTTTGTGCCTGAATTGTTACTTAATTCTACATATTTTATGTTTTAGGCCAAAACATGTAGTTGGCGCAAAACAAAGCAAAGATGGGTTTCTAGATCTGGAATCAAGCACAATTCAGAAGATCGGGAAAATTCTGATGTTGATTGGAAGCACCCTCGAAGTTTGTTCCTATTGGAGATCAAGAAGATCGAAGATTCAAGTGAAGAAGCAAGTGGAGGGCAGTTCCATAAATTCAGCAAAGAAGATCAGAAGTTCACCGCTTCAAGGTTTTCTCTTTGTTGTGGTAGGATAACCGCTGGAATCACGGAGCAGATAAACTCAAGTTGATGCCAGGAAAAGATTTTTTCTTTGCTGTGGCAAAAACTACAATTTTATGTTTTTTTTTTTTTTTAAACGATGCGTTTTCCTTTTGTAGCATTTAGTCCTAAGGTTTTGGCTACTATTTAAAGAAAAGTTAGCCCATTTTTTAGGGAGGTCGACATTTTAGGAAATAGGGAGAAAAGATGAAGATTGAATTTGGATCTCCAAATTAAAGAAGTTTTCTTTTCCCTTTCTTCTTTTATGATGTTGAACTCTGATTTTGTTATGTGTTTTGGTGTCTATTTTCATTTTGAACATGAACTAACTCATTTTGGGTTAAAGTTTTGATGGTTCCTAGTTTACAATGATTTAATCTATAATATCTTGTTGTTTTTGGTTCTATTACATGGATTAAGTGTTTATCTTTGTTCTTAACGTGTTTGAAGGTTGGGTTTTCTATTCAAGTGAATGTTGAGCATGATAAGACTGAGAAGTGATTCATGTGTTAGCTTCTTGAGATAAACACCATAGATTGAGCAAAAACTAGTAATAGACGAACACGATCTACGAAATCTTTATAGGATTCCACTTGCTTAAGGGACTTTGAATGATTGAATTTCATTTTGTTGGGTGCGGAAGTTTAATAGGGATAAGTTGGGAAATATAGCCTGAGAAGGTATATTTTACAACCTAAGGAGTCCGATTTGTAATCCTTGCATGTGAATTTGAAGATAATAGGATTGTTTGATTGAATTGGAGTAACTTGGTGAAATTGAACCCTAACCTCTTTTCTTGAATTGGTAATCGTTTATTTTTTAGAACCGTTTGGTTATGATAATTTTAGTTGTTTAATATTTTGTTTTAATTTAGTTTTTAGTAGCTCTTGCAAATCCAATATTGTTGTGTTCTTCAATTAGTTATAAAATTAGGAAAATGTTCCTAATCGGTACTTAGCACTCAATCCTAGTGGGAACGATACTCTATTCATCATTTTATTATTTATTACAACTAGTGCACTTGCTACACATGCATGTTTGTGAAGTCATACATCAAGTTTTTGGCGTCGTTGTCGGGGATTGATTTTGTGTTAATATTGAAGTTTTCTAGTTTTTGCTAAGTTTAAGTTTTAATTATTTTAGTTTAATTTTTATTTGCTTGTGATCTCATGCTCTTTTTCTTTCCTTTGTTGTTTATGCAAAAAACAAGAAATCATCTTATGGTTCGTATTGATCCAGAGATTGATAGAATAGCGAGAAGACTCATCAGAGAGAGAAGAGAAATGGAGGAGAGAATCATTGAGATGGTTGAAAATAGAACCTTGAGAGAGTTTTCACTTTCGCAAGTAGATGGTTGTAGTCTAAGCATAACAAGACCGCCTGTTAATGCGAATAACTTTGAGATAAGGCCGATTATAATCCAAATGGTTCAACAATCATACAACTAATCCACACATAGCCAACTTCTTGGAAATCTATGGCACATTCAAGCATAACAGGGTGATAGATAATGCTATTAGGTTGCCACTATTTCCATTCACATTAAGAGATAAGGCAAAAGGAAGGCTAATGTCATTACTTGCTGGAACCATCATAACGTGGAATGATCTAGCATAAAAGTTCTTCTACAGGTATTACCCACCAGCTCTTTCGACAAAGATGAGAAATGACATCACCTCATTTGTACAAGGCAATAACCATGAATCATTATATGAAGCATCAGAGAGATACAAGAAATTGTTGAGGAAGTGTCCACACCATTGTTTGCCTGTTTGGATGCAAGTCCAAACATTCTATTTGGGTTTGCTACCAAATGTTCGAACAATGGTAGATGCAACAGCGAGGGAAGCTTTATAGAACAAGACACCAGAGGAAGCTCAAGAGTTACTTGAAGTTTTAGCAAATAACAACTACCAAAGACTAGATGAGAGAATAGTGCCGAAGAAGTCCATGGGTATTCATGAAGTTGATGCTTACATAACCATTTTAGCCCAACTTGCCACACTTCAGAAACAAATAGGAGGTATGCATGTTAATTCCATTCAAACACCTCAAGTAACATGTGATTTTTGTGTAGGTAACCATGCAAGCATTGACTGCCAAGCGGGGAACACATTTGCTTCATCCTCCTCTTCATCAGAGCAAGTCAGCTATTTGGCTAGGAATCAGTGACAGCAGAAAAATCCATTCTCCAATACCTACAATCTTGGTTGGAGAAATCACCCAAACTTGTCCTGGGGCAACCAAAACAATCAATTAACTCAAAGGATAGTGCCAAACAATCAACTAGGGGTGAATTTTCAACCAGTTGAACAAAAAGTGTCAAAATTAGAGGATAAATTCGGGAAATTCATGCAAGACACCACAAGTTTTATGAATGAGATGCGGTCAAATTTTAGAAATCAAGGAGCATCTATTCGAAACTTGGAGGTGCAATTGAGTCAAATTTTAGAAAAATTGAATGACAGAGCTCAAGGTTCTTTACCAAGTAATATTGTGACAAATCCACGTGAATAAGCAACTGCCATAACTTTAAGAAGTGGAACAATCTTAGAAGAAGTTAAACCAAAAAGGATAGATGAGAACTCGCCAAAGAGGAAGGAAGAATCTGAGGAAGAAGTTAATGAAGAGATCATTGTTGAAGAGAAGCCAACAAGTCCAAGTAAAGAAGATCCGAAGAAGAAGATGTCGAAGCCAAGGAAAGAAAAATTGCCATTTCCTGAAACACCACTAGAGTTAGCGCATCACACTTCTTCGGTTCCTTTCCTTTAGAGATTATGGAAGCAAAATCATGATAACTAGTTTATTAAATTTCTTAATGCTTTCAAAAAATTGCATGTGCAGATGCCTTGCAGCAGATACCAAGTTATGCTAAATTCCGAAAGGAAATTTTTTCAAACAAGAGGAAGCTCGAAGAGGAAGAAACAATGATGCTTACGGAGGAATGTGGCATCATTTTATAGAAGAAGTTATCACCAAAGCTCAAAGATCTAGGGAGTTTCACTATCCCTTGTGTTATAAGAGATGTTACTTTTGATAGAGTTTTGTGTGATTTAGGTGCTAGCATAAATCTAATGTCTTTTTCTGTTTTAAGGAAATAGGGGATTGGTGAAGTGAAACCTACAATGGTTTCCTTGCAGCTTGCAAATTGATCGATCAAGCATCCATAGGATATTATTGAAGATGTGCTAGTTAAAGTGGATAAATTCATTTTTCCTGCAGACTTTGTTGTATTGGATATAGAGGAAGACAAAGAGATACCACTATTATTACGAAGACCATTCCTTACTATGGGAAGAAGTTTAATTGATGTACAAGAAAGAAAATTGATTTTGATGGATCAAGATGAAATGGTAACTTTTAATGTGTTTGAGGCCATGAAATTTCCATCCGAATTAGAGTCATGTTTCGGGGTTGATGTGGTTGATAGAATAGTAAAAGACACATTTGAAGAAATCAATCCTCAACTACCTCTTGAAGCATGCATTTCCTAATCCAAAACTACCGAGGAAGATAAGCCAAAGAAAATGAGTGAGCTAATTATTTAGTAGCACTTCAACTGATGAATACCATCTAGGATCCAGAATTTGAAGACTTGGACATGGTAAGGAGAAGGACAAGGCAAAGTTGGAAGAACCTTCCAAGCTTAAATTGAAGCCCTTACCATCTCAAGTATGAGTATCTTGGTGAATCTAATTCTTTACTAGTGATCATCAATGCAGACTTAAGTAAATTGGAGGAAGAGAAATTGATTCGGGTGTTGAGAGAGCACAACTCCGCAATTGAATCAACCATTTCAGATATAAAGGGTATTTCTCCATCTTTTTGCATGCACATAAAAAACATGATCTATCTTGAGTAATAAAAGCTTTAACAATTCCAGTCTTTAAATGTTTTAAAAGCGAATAGAATGAGAGAGCAAAAAATTTTAGGGATAAAATCATAAAAACAGGTAGAACCGTGGAGAATAGAGAAAGTTTTAAACTTTTAATGTAATGTGGGTTTGGAATATAAATATATTACTAACAAGTTTTTTGTGGGCCTGAATATATGTATAATAATTCTCATTTTTTTAAAATATGAGGATAGGCCTGGGTATATATATTAATAGCATTTTTTTGTAGACCCATATATATATTAGTAAAGTTTTTTCTTTTTCTTTTTTTAAATATGAGGGTAGGCCTAGGGCTACCTCAAAGGGTCTAGGTCCGCCCCTACTCACAGTGTCAGTTTTAGGTAGGAACCAGAACCAAATAGTTGGGTGCCCGCCGATTTCGGTTTTCCCCAAAAAATCTACACAGCCCTAAATATTACAATCCCATTACTATTAGGATAGTATATATAATGAATATTCATTGGAAGATATTCATTTAACTGCTATTATCAAATTAGATTTTTACCCAAAAAAATAATATAAATATAAACATAAACTTAATAAACAGATATTCTTATCACCAATGAGATAGCTTCAAATACATAATACAACATCATACAGACTTAAGAGAAAAACCTAAAACGGAATGAGTGCAACATATCTCTCAGGAGACTATACTGTGACGAATCAAATGCAAACAGGGGTAGAGATACAAATATGGTACAAAGAATGAGGATTGCATTTGATCTAGGCTGATCATAAGCTGTATAAAAAGCTTAAAATCAAAGCTAGCATCATGGTTCCTGTAGATATGAATAGCATTAACAATCCCACCACCAACTTAAGCGGTAATGATATCAAAAAATCATTTTCTACGTAACGGGACGTAAGAATAGACAAGAACGTTAGAATTGAAATCGAACAGGAAGATGATGCAATCACTTTTGCCATAGCAAATATACGAAGCACGGTTTTCCTTCCTTCATTATCATCGTTACCTCCTGGAACAGTGAAAGCAGGTTGAAAAACCACAGTAGCAATGATTGTTGCAACAAGCAAGCATTGACTAGCTATGCTCCTCATCCACTTTTCTCCGTCTTTCTGTAAGCATGCATGTGTACTAGTGAAAAGCTCTCGAGCTGTTTTGCCTTCTGAATTCTTCAATTCTCTAAATGAAGGCATTACAAGCTTTTCAACATCCTACATCATTAATATAAATCATTAATTTCACACAAAGAAGTTGGTAGCTTAATTTTTTAATTACAAGTTCATTACTATTGCAATTCAACTCTATCTTTAGTATTAGTTTTATTAAAAAAAAGTCAAATTATAATCATAAGATATATATTTTAACTGAAACTCTTATCAAAAGTCATCAATAACTTGTAATTGTCCAGTAAAGGTATAAAATAACGATAATCAAATAATATGACACAAAAGAAGTTCTAAAAGTATTTACCTTAAAAATGCGGAACTCTCTTTGCATTTCTAGAGTTGCACTTGACACCGTGCTCAGTGGTCTTAGATCTGAATATTTTGCTGCTAGATGTAATAGAATATTTTCCTTATTCAGTGGTCTTGGATCTGGATATTTTGCAGCTAGATGTAGCTCAGTGGTCTTGGATCTGGATATGTTGCAGCCAAATGTAATAAAGTATTTTCCTTGATGTCTAAGTATGATGCTACAACATGTTTGTTGAAACCTATCTGATTTATTAACTTAAACAAATCATCACGACGATGCATAATCACAATGTGAAATATGGTCTGTTCGTAATCATCATCTTTAAGATGAACCAAATCAAGATAAAGTTCAATGAGTTTACTCAAAAATTTGAAGTTTCCCAATTGAGCTGCTGTGAACAGTAAATCACGATGCTCTTTTAAGTAATCCCAAACTTGGTTGCGCTTTGCCATGAATATTTTCTTCCAAAGGCATTCAACTAACGCTAGAGCTTGATTTATTGAAGTTGTTCTGTAACTTTAGCTCTTTCTTATCTCTAATATTTTCTCCCAAAGACACTTCACAGACTCTAAAACTCTATTTGATAAGGTTGTTTCTTTACTTTTGCAATTTTGGTCCAACAGATGAAAGGGCGTCAAAGCCAACCGATGCAAGGGTGTCAAAAGATTGTTGCCATGCTCGTATTCAGTCATAGCCAATTCATTTTCATTATCATCTTCATCTTCTAGCAATTCCCTTGCAAGATCTAAGAAACTCATCCAAAAATTTTGTAGCACATGTAGCCCACAATTTAGTAAGCAAGGACAGTATATATTATAAGTATGTCTAAATGATACAATATGTTCAAAATAATAAATAAAGTCAGAAGCAGATACGAGAAAATAATAGAAATTGCTTTGATTCATTTACCCAAAAATTCAGATGTCAACCAAATTACGTGCATTCACTTATTTTATTCAAACAGAAAATTTAAGATTAAAATCAAGCAAGAAAAGAAATACGTGAACACTTACCGTACAAAGTAGTATCGATGCTATGAAACAATAATTGTTTCTTGTCAGCTAATGTCAGTGTTCCTCCATAATACTGCCGGTATAAATATATCGCCATTTCTCTTTCTCCAAACATAGCAGCTAGATTTAGCGGAGTCAAATTAACGCCACCTCGGATTGTCAACAGGTCTCGTTTCTTTTTCAACATTTTCTCAGCAATTGTTATATTCCCAGCCATAACAGCAAAACAGAAGGCAGTGTTCCCTTTTACGTTTTGCAACTTGAGGTCATCTGCTGCTATCTCATCAATCATCTTCTCTAAAAAGTCGGTTTGATTTGCTCCTGCTGCTACATGGAAAATAGTTTCATGTTTCTCTGTTATTGCAACATTGAATGGGCTTGGTGGCGAGGCGGCATTTAATGGGCTTGATGAAGAAGACGCACTTGATGAGCTTGATGAAGAATTACTGAACAGAGGATTATTGAACTGACTTTTAACTGCATCAATATTTCCCTCTATTGCAGCTTTAAGAAGATGCAAGCGTAATTCTTTCTTACGTGGGTTCCGATCTTCAAAATCAAAAAATAATTTGGATGAACATCACATATAAAATTAAAATATGTCTCATTGTTTTGAGAGAGAGCTAACCAGTCAACAAATGAAGGGAAGGTAACCACTGAATAGTTTGTTCACTTCGTTCCAGATTTTGCTGCTGCTGATTCATATCTATTGGAACTTCCGTTGATTCATGATTTAAATTCCCACTTCTTGGGTCCATTTCTCCTGAATAAACGTGATCGATTTTGCTACGAATACACGTATGAACTTCCGTTGATTCAAGACTTGAATTTCCACTTTTTGGGTCCATTTATCCTGAATAAACGAGGTCGATTTGTTTTGGTTATAAGGCATGCTACGAATACGTACACATATGATGATACAATATTCATTGGTTAGTTGAAGTGTCTCTCCCTTGAATTCTAATTATTTTTACCACGCATTTTTATATTCTAAAAAGTGGGAATCCTTATAAACGTAAACTAAACCAAATCCTTATAAGTTCTAAACGAATACATAAAATTTCAGTACATACTTACATATAAATTAATTTAAAAAAATAAATTACGAAATAATTCCTATAAATTTTCAACTTTTTTCTTCCTGATTTTTCTTTCTTCTCATCAAAGATACATGTTAGGAAATTACGTTCAACTTAATAAATAACTCTCGAAGTTTACAAAAAGAGATACCATAATTTTTTCAATCCAAATGTTTAAATTACATTTCTCACATCTTATTACAAAAAGAGAGACCATAATTATTCTTTCACTAAACCAGTTATTGTTATTTTCTAGCTACAACAAATATACCCTTTTTACGGTTAATTTGCCTTCGTTTTGGTCACGTGTATAAACATTAAATATTGCTTATGAAAATGTTCTAGAATTAATAAAAATTATCAAGCTACGCGTTAGAGAACATATTTTGAATTACCCTTTCTTCGTTCACAACCAATATTTAATTTCTCACGCCTATATGTATAGTTTCATATAGAAATATTTTATTCTTAATAGGAATACTTACCTAATCCAATAATGGTATGAATCTTATTATCTCTATATTTCTATTAAAGTAAAATATAGAGATATTTATGAATTGTATTCTTAATAGGAATACTCACCTAATCCAATAATTGTATGAATTGTATGAACCTTATTATCGTCATTCTTGGGAAACCTACAAACAAAACAAGGCAAAGGGCAGAGTTTTTTAGAATCGGGTACCTAATTAAAATTGAATGACTTCATAGCTGCAACTTTTGCTTTCACTAGAGACGTTTTGAGAATAAGTAGATAGATGCATTTACCTACAGGCCGTCAGTTAGTGTTTAAAGTGTTGTCATGTAAAAAGCTATGCAATTTTTATCATTAGAGGAAAA
The DNA here is from genome assembly GCA_026225825.1 of Pistacia integerrima. Classification (NCBI taxonomy): domain Eukaryota; kingdom Viridiplantae; phylum Streptophyta; class Magnoliopsida; order Sapindales; family Anacardiaceae; genus Pistacia; species Pistacia integerrima. Next base: position 27,289,535 of record CM047748.1, read on the forward strand.
AAGAGTGCTTAGAATAGTACTAATTTAATTGATAATTAATAAAACTAAAATTTATTAATTATTAAAATTAATTAAATAATAAAGTTAATAAAAAATATGATTAAAAATATATTTAAATTATTCATTTTGATGAAAATATCTTTAGAAGAAGAACACCTTCATTTTATCGTTTCCAATATACTATTTTTAGACAAACATGTCAAGTAATTTTTCATTTTCTGAATATATATTTTATATTTTCATAAAATGCAAAATGAATTCATAAACAAATAGAATCTTAGGTAAAAGATAAAACTTCACGTCTTCTTATCAACTTATATTTATAGAGTTAATTCATTTATGAGTTGACGAACAAATGTAGATGGATTTTTTTTTTTTTTTTTTTTTAATGAAGACATCTTAAAATTTTCAAGACATAAGAACCTAAAATTTTAAGGCTGTGAGCAACCAATATTTAGAATCTTTTTCTTTTTTTTTTGTTTAATACGTTAATATTTGGGAGTGGGAGTAATTTAATCTGTTGATCAAACAAAAATGATTCACTATTGAAATTAAATAATATTGGAACATAATAATATGAAATACATAGGTCTCCCTTAAAGTTTGAAGTCACTGCTATACCTTGGTATTATCTATGAAGACAGTTGGCACAAGAGACTGATAATGAATATATGCATGCATTGCTCACACATATACAGTACTAATGATTCCGAAAAATTGATCAGGGATACCTCAAGTAAAAAGTTGCAGGAAGAAATACCTGAATGGCGTTTTCGCAAGACCAATATTTGACTACAGTTTACTCCAGTGTGCAAAAATCTTTCAACGTCACCCTATTTATAACGCTTCATCATTGGTTTGCTTTATCATTAGTTCAGTCCAAAGTGAATTTAAAAATGATTAATCAATTTTGCCCAGCTATCGAGGCTCTCTTTGACTATAACAATTGAAGAAAACCCGAAGAAGGCATGTGAAAAGCCATGTTGTCACATCAGGTTCAAGACAAGAAAAAAACACCATGTAGGGTGAATAACACGGGATAGTAACTGTAAACGCCCTAATATTTATCCAATAAATTAAACCCCCTCGGGTATCAGGTATGACGTTACCAAAACATTTGACGTAGGGATGGGTGTTTAGCCTGCCCTGTCGGGGACCTGCCCCGCCCCGCCCTGAACGAGATGGGCTTCCCTGAAAAAACCAAGGGTGGGTGCGGTTGTGGGTGCAAAAAGGAAAACCCATCACACCCGTCCTGCACTCGCATCTGCCTCGATTCTTAAAGACATAGTGTACTAATAGTCTAATACTATAGTTCTAAATTTCTAATTAAGTTTTTCAATGTAAAAGTGTGTTTGTTTTAAAATTTTCATAGAACTATAATCATCCCGTAAATTAGTTCTTATTTTTGTAACTACTACTATGGTAAAAAATGTGAATAATTGAAAAGTTGCCTTCCCAACCTAATCCATATTTAAATTGTATAATCATTTTGTTGCAACAACTTAAATTGATTCTCTTAATTCAAAAATGTGATTCTTTTAACTTCAAAATTCGTTAAAACTTATATATACTTAATTAAAGATGGTATTTAAATAAATTATTGTATATAATAATTTGTTTGATTTAAATAATGAGACTTTTTAATATAGTACATCCTTATTAACTATATCAAGATATAGAATTGAATTAATTGATATCTCAATTTTAATTGAAACGTTAAACTTAAATTCTTCTTTAGTAATGCTACATTTTGAAGTGTTTTTTTTTTTTTGTTTTTTTCCTATAAATTATGTCACATTATAATAAGATGCATAATTATTATAGTATCTGTTGTATTTTGAGATTTGCTCATAATCTCAAATTTATAATAAAATGACTCTCTAATAAGTGTATCAACAATACCACTTTTAAATGTAATTTATCAAATACATATATACTAATTTTGAAAAAAAATACACAATAACTTTAAATTTAAAATTGACCAAATACCTAGCCATTTTTTTTTTCTACATTAATTAATTTCATATTGAAATTAAAAGTTTTACTAAAAGTACAACAATTCCAAAAGGACCCTTAATCTTTCCTGAAATCATAAACCTTTTTTTTTTATTATTGTAATTGGGTGCGAGGCGGGCTTCTCCCATCCCCCCGTGGGGCAGGCACAAGCATCCCTCCCAAACCCCGCGCCCCCCGCCCCGCCCCCAACCGGGTGGGTTGGATGCAGGTGTGGGTGTAAAGGATAGGTTCGAGTGCTTGGGTCCCTGGGCCCGACCCGATCCATGCCCATCCAGATTCTGATGTATGTTGAATTTTCAAAATTAGATTTACTAATATAAATTAAAGTTTTAATCTTTTCAACATCAACGAAAACTTTACTCTTAATGTAAAAACACTTATTAAACTTAATGGAAATTTTATAATGTTTGGGTAATGGCAGGGGGTGTATGTCTATTTCTAATACCCGGGCTCAATGCATCTCAACGTCAAAAACAAACAACATAGTAATAAACATCACGGGATACATTATCTGCCAAGGACAAAAAACCAAGCATAACAGACAGTAATAACATTGTTATTCGTGTCTTTAATTAATAACATTGGATCCCTATAAATAATTGTTTTAAATTTTTTTTAATTATTAAGTATAACTAAAACATTATCTGTTCTGCTCATTTTTTTTAGATTTTTAACTTCTTTTTTGTTAATTTTTTTAGATATCAATTTCTTTTCAATCACATGTATATACTATATTGAAAATTTTAAGGGAATAAAACTTAGAATAAAAATGAGAAATAATTTAACTAAAAAATCAGAATGCACATGGTTTTTATGCTAGGGAAAATTTCTGGAGCTTCAACATTCTGTAACTAACGGCTAACTTGACATCAAAGCACATTTTGAATCCATGCTGACTCAATTGGAGGTTCATAAAATTGAAACAGCTTGCACATAGTTTTTATACTAGGGAAAATATATTTCCAATAATTTATTAATATTACAATTTAGTATCAGTCAGACCTAGATACCCGAACCTTGATTTTTTTTTTTTTTTAATTTCGATTCCGATTCGGTTCTAGTATTATAAGATATATATATATATATAAAATTTAAATTTAAAAATTAAGTTTAATTCCATACCAATCAAGCTAGGCATGTGAAAAGTCATGTGCGTTGTTAAGATTGAGGTACTTTAGTTGTTTAGCACATGCACATGAATATATGATATAGGACAAATATATGAGACAACAATTATATATAAAGAATCAAAAAGCATGATGCCACGACTGAAGTTATCTGTTCATCCAGGAAATACGATAATAATAATAATAATAATAATAATAAGTTAAACATTAACTTAACAAAACTTGATGCTGACTGCTGTCTGAAAACTGGCATTCTTGCTTGTCTTATTTCTAATTTTTTATCATTTTATTAGTTGACAAAAAAGCTATTTATAAAAAGAATTCATTATTCAAAATGTATTTATGAATTCAAATTTTTTTTTTTTTTTTTTTTTTTTTTTTTTTTTTTTTAAGATTTGGGTTATTTCAAGCTATTTTAATTATCTGATACCATTTAACCATAATTATATAAGATACTTTCTTTTAGTGTGTAAATTGATGTTGTTGGAGATCCCATATCGACTAAGTACACTCAAGCCAATGGGTTTATAAGAGTGGACAATCCTCCCACTCAATAAGGCCTTTTGGGTGAGGAGTTAGGCCCAACTCAAATTCTAACATGGTATCAGAGCCAGCCCCATTTGAGCTGAGTGATTGACCAGCGGTGGGCTGCCAAACTACCTCCATTCATAGGCAAGTGGACCATATGGGCTTGACCGTGAGGGGGAGTGTTGGAGATCCCATATCGACTAAGTACACTCAAGCCAATGGGTTTATAAGAGTGGACAATCCTCCCACTCAATAAGGCCTTTTGGGTGAGGAGTTAGGCCCAACTCAAATTCTAACAGATGTCGATAGGATAAGTCACTCTAGCGTTAGAGTTAAAATTTTTAATTTAATTTATTTCATTTTTATTTCTATGAAGTTGAAGTAACTCTTATATATATTAGTTATTTTTCTTTAAAAAAAATTATTATATTTCTTATTTTATCAAATAAATTTACTTAATTTTTTTTGTTAGTTTAAAATTTTTGTACTACTATTATGTCTTGTAGAATATATTTGCAACATAAACATTAGTTGAACGTGTTACTCAAACTCGACCAATTGAACCTTCACCCTTTTTTAAAAGATTTTTCTAATTAAACAAATACAACATAATATGATTGAATTCCTACTGTGAGAATATGATAGAAAGGCAAGAGTGGCAGAGGATGAAGAGTGATGCCAGAGTTTGCCATAAGAGAAGTGAAATAAGAGAAAGAATCTCTATATTTTTTAGTATTGTATAGTTTACATGTATTTTGTCCAATTTATACAAAATGTATAAATACAAGAATGGTAAACTATCGTGCAATGAATGTACAATCATATGAAATCAGAAAACTGATAAAGTATAATTAGTAGAATCAAGCCATAATCCTAGCGTAATAAATCAAGCCATAATCTTAGCACTAGAATCAAGCTTGTGATTACTACATTCCATCGCTCCCTCTCAAGCTTGTAGTTTCTATATGTCATAAACTCCAAGCTTGTGAAGAAGATATGAGTGTTGTCTACAGTATAATGGTTTTGCAAAGATATCTGTTGGTTGCTTCGAGGTACGAATATGTAGAGTCTTAATTTTCCCTCTAATGAAGTGACAATCAATCTCTATATGTTTTGTTCTCTCATGAAACACAGGTTTTGCCGCAATGTCATTTGCAATCTTGTTATCACAGTATAAATGGACTGGTCTTTTCATTTGTACCTCCAAATCCCCTAGTAGTGTGCCACCTCTAGCACCTCCTCAATGGCGGTCAACTCGTAGCACTCGACCACTTATCTAGACATTTGACTACATTTGTCCCACCATACTAGCTTCATCAGGTACCCCTTATCCAACCTTAAATTATTTAAGTTATGGTCGTCTCTCTCCTACATATAGAATATGTGTCCACTAGATTTTTGCTGACTATGAACCCACTAGTTATTTTGATGTTGTTCAACATACTTACTGGTAACAAGCCATGGTAGATGAACATATTGCTCTGGCTCTCAATCATACATAGGGCTTGGTGCCTTGTCCACCTCACTGGAAACCCATTGGTTGCAAATGGGTAATGGCTATACAAAATCAAACACTATGCTAATGGTTCGATTGAACGCTACAAAGCTCGATTGGCCGCAAAAGGCTTTACTCAACGGGAATGATTTGATTATCAAGAGACATTCTCATATGTTGCCAAACATGCTATTGGATGAAATTTCCTTTCAGTAGCATATGTTCGAGATTGGTCTCTCCATAAAATTGATGTTTACAATGTCTTTCTCCATGGTAATCTACATGAAGAAATACATATGGACCTTCCTCCTGGACTTTGTAGACACGAGGAGAACAAAGCATGTCATCTACTAAAGACTCTCTATGGTCTAAAATAGGCATCTCAACAATGGAATGAAAAATTCAAAAAAGCTCTTACAAGCATAGGCTTTGCTCAATCCAAGCATGATTACTCTTGGCACAAAGGTAACTCATTCATTGCTCTCATCATTTATGTTGACGACATCTTAATCACTGGAAATAATGAAATAGTCATCAAGACCTTAAAAGAGCATCTCAATAAGCATTTTCAAATTAAGGATCAAGGAGAACCAAAATATTTTTTGGGAAATAAATTTGCTAGATCTTTGTCGAGCATCTCACCAAGTCAACGAAAGTATGTCCTAGAACTTGTATCAAAATCTGGGCTATTAGCATGCAAACAAAGTGTCATTCTGGTTGAACAAAATACGAAGCTAACCACTCAGGAATATGATAATGAGGCTTCAGAAAATGATCCAATGCAAGAGGATCCTTCACATTATCAAAGACTTGTAGGGTGACTTATTTACCTCACCATGACACAACTAGATATCAGTTATGTAGTTCATATTCTCAGTCAGTTCATGCATGGGCTGAAGCAATCTCACATGGATCCAGTGATGAAAGTTCTTAAAAACTTGAAAGGTTGTCCTAGTCTAGGACTTCTCTTACCTTGGGATGGAAGTTTAGATATAACATCATACTATGATTTTGATTGGGCCATATGTCCAATGACAAGAAAACCACTCATTGGTTTCTATATAAGACTTTTAATCTCCTAGAAAACAAAGAGACAATCGACAATATCACTTTCATCGGCAGAGGCTGAATATAGAGCCATGGCCAAAACTACATGTGAGATCACTTGGATTCTAGGCTACTAGGAGATTTGTGGTGTTCAGTTGATCAACCGAGAATTTATGTTTTGTATGATCAGAAGAAGAGGTTATTTTCTAATTGAGTATTTGTTTGCTTACTAGGGACAAAAGTGAATTAGAAGAAGGAAATTTGGAATAGGTATAATGCTCTGATACCATGTTAAAATATGATAGATAGGCAATAGTGGCAGAGGATAAAGAGAGATACTGGAGTATGCCAAGAGAGAAGAGAAATATGACGAAATATGGAATGATATTACAGTTTTCCCTTGATCTCTGCTTGTTCAGATTAAAAGATGATTATGGCTTCAATCAATCACCCCAATCCATGTGATTGATTGAATAATTATAGGGATTCTATTCATTATTTTCCCGTTTTACATTTTACAAAATTTGTATAAATTGGCCATTGTATAGGCTTACAAAATATAATACAAATATACATAAATTCTCTCTCTTGCATTACTTCTCTCTTCGGCATACTCAGGCAGTATCAATATAAGTATCTTGAACTATTCCTCTTGCCTCTCTTTTCTTTGATATCTTACCTGGTATCAGAGCATTGCTAGCTAGTTTCCGCTTGCCAAATCAGCCTAACCTCTCATTTTGTCCTTGAAATGAACTAGATACTTGGTTAGAATTTCCTCACAGACTACCAAAATCCAAAATGGAAATTAACCCAAACACAAATTAAAATTCAACAAACATAGAAAACCTAAATGGCCTAATCACCATAGACGGCCCAACTAATACAGATAGCCCAATCACCATAGACAACCCAAACACATAATCTAGGCCTAATCCAGCCCACACATCTGACCCATTTGCCCAACCTAGGCTTGACCCAACCCTTTATCCCTATGGAATGTCAGGTTATAACTTGGGTTTTTTACTAATTCAAGGCCTGACCCAGCTCACATCTATTTGGAATACCGGGTTACAACCCAAGTTCTTTTCCTCAAAAGGGTTAGAATTCAAATACAAATCCCTACCTGTTCCCTTTTCGCATTGTATCAACCATCGGCAACAATGGCCCCGAACCAGACGATGTGCTCTTCTTGTCAGTTTCAGATGGGCCAAAATTAGTCCTCATCAAGCAAACCCTAATGGGTTCTGAAAACTATGCCCTTTGGCATCACGATTTCCAGTGAGCCCAAATCACAAAGAATAAAGATTCTTTCCTCAATAGGGCCTTTCAACCGCTACCATAACTGCACCTTCAATGCCACTAGAGCTGGTGTAATATGTTTATCCAATCATGGATCAACAATTGCCTTTCAATAAAGGTGGTGGCGGGGCTCCTATCGACGGAAATGGTAGCCAAGATCTAGGATAACATCAAGAAGATGTACGTGAAATGAGATTTAGCCAAGACCTTCACCCTCTGACAGCGTCTTATCAAACTCAAACAGGGAAACAACACCATCACAACTTATTTTAATTGGCTCTCCACCATTTGGAATGAGTTAGACGTCACAGAAGAGACGCTTAGAAGGCAGCTAAAAACTCTCCACTAGTTTCAATGGATTCAAGATCGTGATAGATTGTCGCAATTTTTGGTTGGTTTGAGCGAAAATTTCTTAGCTTTCAGAAGACAAGTCTTAGCCACATCTCTACCACCCACTCTCCACTGGAGTTTTCAATTGGCAATGCAAGTTGAGAGCCAACTCTAGTTGAACAGAGATAGTTATACTAACCCCTATGAGGGCGTGAATGGCCTAGATTCATTACTATGATCTGACGGCAAGAAAATCTTTTACATTTTTAAATGCATCCAATGGCTCAAATAATGCCACGTCAAGAGCTAGGTCAAATAGGTTAAATGGCTGGTCAACTAGGTCAAACACTTGGTCAAATTGGTCTAGAAATGGGTCAAATGGGTCAAACAGGTCTAGAAACTCAAAATCCAGCAAAGGGTGGTTCTTCTATGAATATTGTAAGAGGAAAAACCATACTCAAAAAAATTACTGGAAATTGCATGGTTGTCCTAATTCAAACACCAAGGACAAAAATGGTAATTCCTCCTCGTTCTGAGTTGATACTATTCTGTCTGGAAATCAACTAGCTCGTATCATCAACTTTGATCAATATAATCAGCTACTTCAAATGCTGAATAATATCCCAACTGCACTTACAACATCCTATGTAGGTACTTGTTACTTCTTAAATTTAATTACAACTGATATGTGGATTATTGATTCAGGGGCTAGTGATCACATAATTTGCAACCTAATTTTTTTTACCACCATTTCAACCATCTCATCCACTTTCATTCGTATGTTGAATGGGAACATAACACCAATCACTCATAGAGGGACCCGTACAATTATCTGACAATTTATCCCTTAAAAATGTGCTATGTGTTCTTGCATTCAACTTTAACCTTATCTCAGTATCCAAAACTTGTGCAGACAATAGTTGCATTGTGAAATTTTGTCCTAATAATACCTGCGAATTTCAAGACCTTTCGACTGAGAAATTGATATGCTGGGTGAAATCAATAGAGGTCTATACTACTGGGCACCTATTGAGTATCCTTATGTTTTTCTTACTCGTATTACAACCAATAAAATTTCCAATTGTAATACAATGATTAAAATTTCTTTTATTCTTCATCAAAGATTGGATCACAGTACAACTATCCCTTAACCTCAATATCCAATATGTCCATTAGCTAAGCAAGCCTGAATTACTTTTCCACATATCACCTCCACTACAGCTCAACCTTTTGCCTTAGTCCATCTTGACATTTGGGGTCCATATCATACCCCAAATTATGATGGATCTAGATTTTTTCTCAACATTGTCGACGATTTTTCCTAGGGTATATGGACATTTCTCATGCAATCCAAAACCCAAACATTGACCCACATTAAAAACTTATTATCCATGGTCACCACCTAATTTTGTACCTCACTCCAAAGGGTTAGAACTGACAAAGCTAAAGATTTCTTTAATCATAATTGTTCTTCTCTTTTTTTATCACTTGGCATCATTCATTAAATTTCTTGCACCTATACCCCCAAACAAAATAACGTTATCAAAAGAAAACACCGACATCTATTAGAAGTAGCCTGTGCACTCAAACACCAAGCCAATATGCTTGTTTCTTTTTGGGGTGAATGCATGATCAGAGCAACATACCTAATCAACTGCATGCCAACTAGAGTCATTCATGGAAAGATTGCTTATGAGGTATTATTCAAGAAACAGCCAACCCTTAATCATCTCTGAGTATTTGACTATCTTTGTTATGCTGCCACTATTGGCTCGCATGACAAGTTCAAAACTTGGGTCACCCGCTGTATGTTTATGGAATACCCTATGCTCTAGAAGGGTTACAGGCAGTTGAAAACCAGTTCTTGATCTCCATAGATGTTGTGTTTCACGAAGACACTTTTCCTTTTGCCACCAAAGATATTGTTTCATCTTTATCTTTCTAGCTATTTCTTGAAGCTGATGCTCCTAATATACCAGATCCTCTTTTCACTATGAGACCTGCTCCTCAGGTTTCTAAACTAGATACTGCTTGTTCTAATTCTAATACTGACACAGCAGCAATTGATGATTCTCTAGCATTGTCATCTATTCAAATACCTACTCCGGTTTCTCCTACAGGATCCCCTGTTCCAGTTTTGATAATACCCACATGCTAAACTACTCGACAGAGTCAAACACCGATCTGGACAACGGATTATGAATGTCCCACGATATCAGATTCTTCAAGTACACTATATCCTATCTTTAATTATGTGAGTTATGACCATCTTTCTCCTATTCACGGAGTTTGTATCACTCACATCTTTGCCGACTAAGAACCAACTAGTTATTCTAATGTTGTTCACCACTCTTATGATGCCAAGCAATGGCTGATGAACTTACTGCTTTGACTCAAAATCATACATGGGAATTGGTGTCTTGTCCTTCTTATAGAAAACCTATTGGTTGCAAATGGGTGTACAAAATCAAGCACCATGCTGGTGGCTCAATTGAACGTTACAAAGGTCACTTGGTAGCCAAAGGATTCACTCAGCGTGAAGGATTTGATTATCAAGAGACTTTATCCCCTATAGCCAAACATGTTGTTGTTCATGTTTTCCTTATAATTGCTTCTATTCGTGAATGACCTCTGTATCAAATGGATGTCCACAATTCATTCCTTCGTGGAAATCTTCATGAAGAAATCTATCTGGATCTTTCGGATCTTCGTCCTGGCATTCACAGATAGGGGGAGAATATAGTATGTCATCTTTGAAAATCCCTTCTATGGATTAAAACAAGCATCCCGACAATGGAATGAGAAATTCAGCAAAACTCTCACTAGCATAGGATTTGTTCGGTCCAAATATGACTATGCATTATTTACCTGGCACAAAGGTAAAACCTCCATTCATTTATGTTGATGACATTCTTATTGTAGGAAATGATGAAGTAAGCATCAAATCCTTGAGAGAGTGCCTTAACAGAAAATTCTGAATAAAAGATTTGGGAAAGCCAAAATATTTACTAAGAATTGAAAATGCAAGATCTTTGACACGAATATCCCTCAATCAATGGAAAGGTGTTTTGGAATTCATTTATAATTCCAAGCTATCGAGATGGAAGCCAAGTGTTATTACAGTAGAACAAAACACCAAGTTAACTAGTCAGGAATATGACAATGGAATATTATCCTTAGAAGATGACCCACCTCTAGAATATCCCACAAACTATTAAAGGCTTGTTGGCCAACTGATCTACTGTAATAACTGCTTTATACTAGGATACTCATAGCAATATATTAAGTAAAATACTAGTAAAAGTAAATGGGCCCAAAATTTCCTTTTATTACATAGAAACATTCTTTATACAAACTAGAATATAAGTTACAAAATGCTATTAAAACAGTGGACAGTGTAGCTATTGCTCCTCGCTTGCCAGTGCCCATCCGACTGTGTTCTCATCTAGATCCTGCAACCATAAAGAAAAACAACGGGGTGAGCACAAAATAATGCTCAGTAAGTAAATCCTCTACTCGACTGTCCCCGTAACTCTTTCTTTTAATTCTTTCCTTACACTTTTTCTCATCTCATTTATTTTCTCTTTCACACAGCTCTCTTACTTAACTTCTACTATATGTCACGGCCTCATCTTACCGGAGGCACGGCCGGGTGAAGTTCACACAGCACGATCCCACTCTTCGTGACTGTCAGGTGGAGTTCACAAAGCATCAACCCGCTCTTAATAACTACCGGGTGGAGATCACAAAGCATCAACTCGTTTTTAGTAACTACCGGGTGGAGATCACAAAGCACCAACCCGTTTTTAGTAACTACCGAGTGGAGATCACAAAGCACCAACCTGTTCTTAGTATCTTTCTCATTCTCTCTACTCTTAAAGTAGTTCATACATATAGTTCTCTACTTTTTCTCAAGCCACTTGTCAATGCACAATTAATGCATATGGATGGTTCTTCTCTACTAATGTACTCATGAAATGCCAACATGCAATGTTGCAAGAATTAAGGTTTACTACTCATAATTCTCTTAAGCATTTTATCAAACAACTAGTGTGCATACATAAACTCTATTTTATCTATAGTTCTATCCCTTTCTTGAACCATCCAAAATGGGAGGAAACTCCCTCACATAACTATTATTCTTGTCATAAAAGAACACTCCTAAAGAAATTACTCAATGTCCTCCAACTTCATTTCAAACTACATCCTCTCATCACATATTAACACTTCTCATCAATGAAGTGTATTCAACAACTATAAAACAAATACTCATCTCAACTTAATTTCTCAATAGCATAACATACACATGCATCTATAAATCTCTACTTAATCTCTACTCAAAAGATTTCTCAAATTTCAACTTGGGTTGGATTTACTTACTTTGCAATGGAGAGATCTCACTAGCACTTTCCTTTCCCTTAGATTGCTTGTCTCTTCTCTACCCTTTAAACAATAACACCATAAGAGTTTAATATACAAATATATGCAAAACTTCACATCTAAAGCAAGAATCCTTACCTTAGGATGCCTTAGATTAATTTTCTATCCCAAACTACTCAAAAAGCTCTCTAAACTTCTTGAAAGGTTGAAGGAAAAGTTGAGAGGAAATGGAGAATGGAAGAGGCGGCGGAAGATGAAGAATGAAGGGTTTACTAAGCTTAACCCCTTTTTAGCTCAAACTTTCTTCATTCATTCCCATATTGCCCTTGCTCTTCCTTGGAAATTCTATCCTTGTCCTTTAAATCATTACAATCACACCCCCACTCTAACATATTCTCCATAAATTTTTCTTACAATTCACTCCCCACTCTTCCTGCTAATTAAGGGTAGAAAGGTCATTTTACCCCTATAGAGAAGTCTCTAGAAACCTCAATAAACTTTTCTGTTGTCCCGTCGCCATGGCAAAGAAAGTTCTGTTGCCCCAGTGAAAACTTACAGAGCCGACACCGCAATTACAAAGTCAACGTTGCCGCGGCGAAGACCGAAATTCCAAACTTCACCAAAACTCAACCAAAATCAAGGCAAACACTCAACCAAACCAACTAAGGGCCAACCAACTGAAAATAATGACATACAAGCTCAAATGAGAACAAATCAATAAACATTCACGTAATACAATATAAGTTACTACGTACCTCAAGTGGGGCGTTACATCTACCTCACTATGACTTGTCTATATGTCAGTTATATAGTCCACATTCTTAGTTAGTTCATGCATGGACCTAAACAATCTCACATGGTGCAACGATAAAGGTACTAAAATACTTAAATGAGTGCTCTAGGACTCCTCATTCCTCGTGACAAAGGTTTGGATATCATAGCTTATTATGATTCAAACTGGGCCGCATGTCCGATGACATGAAAATCACTCACTAGTTTCTGCATCAAGCTAGGGGGAGCTCTTATTTCTTAAAACAAAGAAACAATTGACAATATCTCTTTCTTTAGTAGAAGCTAAATAAAGAGCCATGGCAAAGATAACATGTGAGATAATCTGGATTCTGGGGTTGTTAGAAGATCTAAAAGTACAAGTAAGGAAACTTGTTCTTTTATATTGTCATAACAAAGCTACAAACGACATAGCAGCAAATCTAGTATTCTATGAAGGAACAAAACACATAGAAATTGATTGCCACTTTGTCAGAAACGAAATACAAGAAGGGGTAATTAAGATTTTACACATTCATACCTCTAAACAACCAACGGACTTCTTCACAAAGCCATTGTGTAGCAGATGGCATTCATATCTACTTAGCAAGCTTAGAGTTTTCGATATCTACAAACCACAAGCTTGAGGGAGAGTGAGGAAATATGGAATGATATTACAGCTTCCCCTTGATCTCTTGTTGTTGAGATTAAGGAATGATTATGGCTTCAATCAATCACCCTAATTCATGTGATTGGTTGAATAATTACATGGATTCTATTCATTATTTTCCTATTTTACATTTAAAGAAATTGTATAAATTGGCCATTGTATACGCTTACAAAATATAATATAAATATACGTAAATTCTTTCTCTTTTCCATTGCTTCTCTCTTTGGCATACTCTGGCAGTGTCAGTATATTGAAGTGCTGCTCTTGCCTCTCTTTTCTTCGATATCTTACAAAATTATATCTCTCTCTCTCTCTCTCTCTCTCTCTCTCTCTCTCTCTCTCTATATATATATATATATATATATATATATATATATATATATATATATATATTTGTATTGTATCGTTTACATGTAAACTATCCTATAATGAATGTACAATCATACATGAAATCAGGAAACTGATAAAGTATAATTACTAGAATCAAAGCCATAATCCTAGCACGATAAATCAAGCCATAATCTCAGGACTAGAATCAAGCCTGTGATTACTGCATTTTATCACCTACAAATAATTTAGTATTAGATTACTAAGCTATATACTTAAACACAAACTTATTGAAATTCATAAAATCTTTGTACTCATAAACTATACTTCAGCATAAGTGAATTACCTATTTTTAGTTATGTACATTAATCTTTAAATTCATAAATGAACGTGTTATTAATTTTTTTTTTCCTTCAAATGATAGCAATTATAAGCGAAAGAGTAAGGCTACACTTCCATGTCATCCTATTCAATATTCTTGTCTCATTTACCAAGTCAACACCAACACACAATGACACATCATTTTGGGGAAAAAAAAAAGAAAAATTGATAAAGCATGACACCATCACTATAGACATATACGAATATTGATAAAGCATGACACCATTACATCACTGAAAATATAAATTCATTTTATTATGTACCCATATTGAATTTGAATATGACGAGTAAAGAATCTTAGAAAAAAGAATGAGATTATTCTTTTTTTGCCGTTGAATAATAATAGAAATTTAGTAGAATACTAGAATAATTAGTTTAAAATTTTAAAAATAAATAAATAATAAAATATCACATCTCATTTGTTATAATTTTAGATATTTTACAACTAAAATTACTAAAGTTTATAATTAAAAAGTCAAACAGTCTCCAGGTCAAATAGGTTGTAAGACTAAGTCAAAACACAATCCATTATGAAACAAGTTACTAATGGGCTGACCAATTAATGACCCAAACCAATAAAACTAAATCTACACCCCTTTTTAACAAATAGGTTCATGCCGAATTTTGCCAAGCATAACATTATTTTTTGATGTCAAACAGTTCTTGTTTAGTCACTATACAATAATCAATATAATTTAACTACTTAAGTCTATGCCCCCTCTAAACTCCTTGAATGCGACCCGACCATGAAAAAAGTGGGGAAAAAAAAAATGACTTGTTACAAATGTTGTTTACATAGAATTTGATGCCTAACAATATCCAATTTGCAAAATAGTTTCAACACTAAGTCTCATATATAAGCTTCATCATTAGTTCACTATCAAAGGGATCGTTCAAAAATGAATTTAAAAAAGCCATGTATGTCATCACGATTCACGCCAGGTTCAAGATAAGAAAACAACCACCATATAGGGTGAATAATACTTGATAATAACTATAACCCCCTTATATTTACCCTATAAATTTAAATCCCCTGGGGAATCAGGAATGAATCTTGACTCTAACTTAGGTTGGTTTTTTCAAATTAGATTTATTAATATATGTTGATGCGTGATTTTGACACCAAAGAAACGCACGTGTGAAATGTTGAGTTGGCCTAAAAGACAAACGTGAATGGAAAGGAAAATGACAGCAAATGCAGTGAGGAAGGAGTTTTAAAGTGGTTCGGATGCTAAGAAAGCAAGTCTTACGTCCACTGATGTTTTTATTAATGATAAGGGTCAGGTCGTTTTAGACGATTGACTTTACACTGATGATACAAGGTATCAAAGGTTGTCTATTATAGAGAGAAAGAGAGAGATTGGTCAAGAGTAAATGTGCGAATCCCCTTAATGAGAGAGGAGCTCTCAACTTATAGTGGGATGCCTTGAGGTAATGATCACTGAATCTGTAAGTTGGTGGGATGATCTATGCAAATCCTTCTTTATGTCACATTATCCATCTTCTAGAGTAATTCACGTGATTTGCTATAGGGATTGGACACACGGGATCATCACAGCTCCTGGCCGGCCTGACGTGTACCCATTATTTTGACGGAAGCAAGCTGTGGGTATAACCATGATCACACGACGCGGCTACGCCAGAATGCCAGTAAACTCTTCCCGAGGTCTGACCTTTCGTACTTAACTAGGCGCCACGTCAACCTTATTTTCCTAGGCATAATAGGAGTCCCCTAGTTTTTAAGGTTTGAGAATCGAACCTTGGAAACTACAAGTCATGCTGCAATTGGATGATCCCTGGAAATTCTGGAAATTCTAGTGATTCCGACCTGTTTGAAAGTAGGTCAAGACGACACTTTTTTGAGCACGACCTCTCATGTTCATTGTTTACAGGGGACGAGCGACCTGATTTCGTCAGACATCACCTGTTGTTCTTTTGGTATGGATGCATTTAATGAAGCAGTCCCTGTGCTGACAGATGTGCCCTATGCGTGATAAGTGCCAGCCAGATGCATTAAATGTGTTATACGCTGACATAGTACGCCTTATCAGGACATTAAATGCATTATACGTTGGAACGACGCCCTTTATTAGAGCATTAAATGTATATTTGAGACATAATTAATGCTTTGAGAAAGAGAGATGGCCGTCGTTTGAGCTTTTCAATGGGAGAGATGAAGGTTTGACTTTATCCAGTTGTGATGCTCACTCTTCCCCGCTGATGCATGACACATGGCTGTGATCAACGGTGAGAAACCTTTGCCGCCCAAACACCGTTTCGATTCTAAGAAATCCAAACGCCGATTCATACGCTATAAAAACCTCGAGTCTTTCTCAGGCAATGTCACCAGAATATTTTTCTTAGAGAGTAAAAGATTTTCGCAAACCTGGAACCTCTGCCTTTCAAACCAGCATTTTTCCAGTATTCGAAGTAGAAGCTATTCTCATACTCCGAGAGGTAAGAGCTTATCTCTGTTTTTGTTTCATTATTTTCCATGGTTGAATGGCGTCTGTCTTTCGGTAGCCTATCGGAGACGAGATGCTTAGGTCAGGTTCGAGCCATGAATGGCAGCTCGAATCATGTCATTAGGCTTTTCTTTGGGATCTAAGGAGTTTATACCCTCCATATCATCGTGCGAAATAGCGTACGACGACTAAATGACCTTTTTGCTTGTCGCATTTGCAGACCAGTAAAATGGACCCCTCTACAACCAGATCCGAACAGGAACCGGTTCATCCCCACAGGGTGCTCCAAGTATCCCTATCGAGGTCTTCTCGGTACTTACTGGGGATGAGCTCGAGAGGGTAATAAAACAGTATGGTATCGAGGTGGACGCTTTCCTCGACGTGGCACACTCATCGCGATACCCGCTAAGTGGTCTGGCTGCGGTCTCTAAGGAGATCATCAAGGGTGGGGGACTGATCCCCTTCCACCTTTTCATCAAGTCGCTTTTGGACCACTTCGGGGTCGCGTCGATGCAACTGACTCCGAACGCGTACGTCATTGCCATTACAATGTACATCACGTGCCATGAGAACGGGTTGGGTGAGTTGACCACGACGGAGGTCGGCTGCTCGTACAACGAAACGCACGTATGAAATGTTGAGTTAGCCCAAAAGACACATGTGAATGGAAAGGAAAATGACAGTAAATGCAGCGAGGAAGGAGTTTTTAAGTGGTTCGGATGCTAAGGAAGCAAGTCTTACGTCCACTGATGTTTTTATTAATGATAAGGGTCAGGTCGTTTTAGATGACTGACTTTACACTGATGATACAAGGTATCAAAGGTTGTCTATTCTAGAGAGAGAGAGAGAGAGAGAGAGAGATTGTCAAGAGTAAATGTTCGAATCCCCTTAATGAGAGAGGAGCTCTCAACTTATAGTGGGATGCCTTGAGATAATGATCACTGAATCTGTAAGTTAGTGGTATGATCCGTGCAAATCCTTCTTTATGTCACATTATCCATCTTCTAGAGTAATTCACGTGATTTGCTGTAGGGATTGGACACGCGGGATCATCCCAGCTCCTGGCCGGCCTGACGTGCACCCATTATTTTGACTGAAGCAAGCTGTGGGTATAAGCATGATCACAAGACGCAGCTACACCAGAATGCCAGTAAACTCTTCTCGAGGTCTGACCTTTAGCACTTAACTGGGCGCCACGTCAGCCCTATTTTCCCAAGCATAACAATATAAATTCAAGTTTCACTTTTTTTAACATTAACGGAAAATTTACTCTGAATATAAAATATAGACTCTTTTTGTTTTACCTTGCTTATTAAACTTAATAGAAAGTTTATAATGTCTGGGTAATGGTAGGGGCTTATGTCCATTTCTGACACCCGAGTTTGGAAGAATAAAATAGTCATGTTTTCAATTAACATGGGTAAATATTTGTGGATGCAGAAATTTGCATTCACTAGAGGCACGCAATTGCCAGTGTTAGAATCACGTAGGATGTGTGCGTATCTTGATGAGATCAACAATTAAGCACTATGACAATGACTTTGCTAGAGTTAACACTAAATGAGAGTCTTTACAGTGGTTCGGTTGCTTATAATGCAAGGCCTACGTCAACTGTTATGTTATTGAGTGTGTGAGATCAATAATCTGATTTACAAAGAGTTGTCTTAATGATTTTTTTTATCTCTCGAGTTATCTCTTTTTCATCTCCCAAAACAGATTACAATCAGGTTTATATAGTACAGTTTGAGTTGCAGATGGACTCGAATCTGATGAAAATGGGAAGTAATGTGATTTTTCATCTTGATTAAGGGATCCATATCGCAAGATATTTTCATGCCAAAGAAAGATGCATCACGAGATATCTACATGCCAAAAGAAATTTATCTGATCTGGATTTCCCGCACAACAATTTGTAATCATAGTGATCAAACATGGTGTTTAACAATCAACATAGGACTATTTTTGAAGTTATCGCGAGTTTTTGTTGGGATAGTGCCTTGAATCTCAAATTGCTTGGGAATGGGAATTGCAAGGGGACTCTCCCCTTTAAATGCAATAATAGATTAAGCTTTTAATGTATCTAAAAAATGTAATATAGACACCAAAAGAATAGTCATTGTGGGTTGTTATTAAGGGTGTAATTGGGCTTTTTGGGATAGTGTGAGGAGTTTAAAATTTTTCTCTTCTAAAAATTGCACAATTATAAGCTTTTGCGTAGTGGATTATTTGAGTAGATAGTGGATGTAGGCTAAATTGATTGGGCCGAACCACTTTAAATTTTTTGTGGTTTTCTTTATTTTTAGTTGTTTACTTTAATTTTGCATTTAAGTTGTGGGAATCTTTATTCAACAAGTGGTATCAAAGCCCACAGATAATGATCTGGGAAAAGGCAACTTGAGAGGAGGCTAGATTTTAGAGTAGATTTGTGACTGTTAGGCATCTCAAATTTTCTGGAGGTATGTCTTAGTTTGAGGTTCCTTTATTTGATGGTAAAATTAATTTTATATTATGGCAAAGTACGATACAAGACATTTTGGTACAACAAGGTCTTGATCAGGCATTAGAAGAGAGAAAGCCAAAGAAAATGTCTGATAGAGAATGGAATAGAATTCAGAGGAGAGATGTGATCAGTATAATCAAATTGACCCTAGCTCCATAGATAAAGCACAATGTGCTGACTAAGTCTACACCAAAGGGTTTGTGGGAAAAATTGGAGGGCATTTATGCATCAAAATCAATGACTAATAGACTATGTTTGAAGAGGGGGAAGTTACGAGTCTCCATGATCATTTGAATGAATAGTAGGCTAATATCTCAATTATTCACTATTTCTATGAGTTAAAGGATGAAGAAAATGCATTGATTTTGTTATCATCTTTGCCTAAATATTATAGACCTTTAGTTCAAACTTTATTGGTGGGCAAATCTACTTTAAATTTAGATGATGTGATTGCCTTGTTGTGTGAGAATGAAAGGTTTATGGGATTAGAGAACTCATCACTTAGAGGAGATTTACTAGTTGCAAAAGGTTCTAATCAAGGGAGGACTCAAGAGAGCGGTATTAAACCAAGATAGAGATCTAAATCAAAAGTAAGAGATTATAATAATGAGTGTTACTATTGTGAAGAGAAAGGACATATCTAATCATGCTACGAGAAATTAAGAGAGGATACGTTTGCTTTCAAGAAGGCTCAACAAATGAAGGATTTGAATGATGATGCCTGGGTTGTTGATAATGAAGGTGAATTTTTAGTAACATATCAAGATGAACCTCAAACTTCAAAGGGTGAAAAATGTTGGGTTTTTCTGCATCATCTATGCATGTTTGTAATAATAAAGATTGTTTTGTTGAATTGAAAGAAGATGAAAATTATAGAAATATTATTGTTGGTAATAATGAGAAAGTGAAGATTAGAGGCGTTGGTCACGTTTGTCTCAAGCTTTATAATGGTGCTGTCAAGAATCTTTGTCATGTGAGGTATGTACCGAGATGTATTCACGATTTGATTTCTTTGGGTGAGTTGGCTCCTCATGGATAAACCTACATTGGTCAAAGAGATGGATGCAGAGTGTATAAAGATAATGTTCTGATTTTGGAAGGCAAAATAAATGAAAAACAACTATATTTGCTTGATGAAGGTGTATGTGTCTTAAGAAATCAAGAGATAAAGTTATTTCAGTTTATGTTGTGAAAGAAAAGAAGATTATCAACTGAGTAAAATTTTCATATGCTACTATGATATTTGAGGATTCAAGTCAAGGGAGGAATTGTTGGGATAGTGCCTTGATTCTCATATTGTTTGGGAATAAGAGTTGCAAGGGGCCTCTCTCTTGTAAATAGACTAATATATTATGTTTTTAAAATATCTCAAAATGTGTAAGATGGATATCAAAAGAATAATCATTAGGGGTTGTCATTAAGGGTGTAATTAGACTTCTAAAGATAGCGTAAGAAGTTTATAATTTTTCTCTTCTAAAAATTACACGGTTGTAAGCTTTTGCTTATTAGATTATTTAAGTGGATGGTGAACGTAGATTAAATTGATTGGGCTGAACTATTTTAAAATTTTTGTGTTTTAGTTTTCTTTATTTTAAATTACTTAGTTTAATTTTCCATTTGAGTTGCAAGAATCTTTTTTTTCAACATTTTTTTAATATTTAAGGTGTAATGTAATTAACATTAGCATTTAAAGGTGGAAAAAATGGGCCAGGTTAGGCGGGTCAACCCTAACCCGACCCACATTAAAGAGGGTTCAACCCAACCCGTAGGCAACCCTCGGACGGGACGGATTGATATATAGCAATCTGGCATTCCGTGGGTTGCTATTTTGTCCTTTTTGGAGAAAGGCCCGCCAACCCACTAGGTTAACCAGCAGGTTGGCTGTTGCAACAACGGCCAACCCACCGAGTTGACTTGCGGGTTGGCCCAAAAAAATTAAAAAAAAAACAAAATTAATTTTTTTTGAATTCCCCTTTTACCCTTGAAATATAGCCATTTTATAGCAGTTGGAGGGATCCTTTTTGTCATTTTATTTTCCCATTTTTTTCTATAAATTGGCCTTAAACTCTCATATTTTCTCACAACTCAAATTCTCTCATTCTCTCATTTTCTCTAATCTCTAATATCTATTGAAATTTCTCAATTATTTTCTTAATCTCTTTGTTATCAATTTGCTCTTATTTTAATTTTTATTAGTTTTTGCAATTTTCAATTCATATTTCCAATTTTCCATATTCCAATTCTCCTTCTTTAATTTTTTATTTCTTCTACATCAATTTTTTTTTTTCAACTACAATGGATAGATATTTCTCTTCCATCAATTTCAATGATGAAGGAAACTACTATCCTAGTCCTAGTCCTGCAGAATTTACTAATATAAATGCAGGAGATTCAAATAGTCCCGCTTTCCCAGTCTCAGAATCCGATACACCTCAAAATATGCCCCTGATTTCTCCCCATGTTGCTATACCTACAGCTCCCGGTGGTTCTAGAAGTCGTCCTCGTAATCATCGTCCTCGTCTAACTTCATCTTAAGCTGAAGCATGTTCATCAACTACTATCGAAACCGAAGACAGACACACATCAGACGTTTGGGTGTATTTCGACAAATTTTATGAGACAGAAAATGGAGTTCAAGTCAAGAAAGTAAGATGCAAATATTGTGGAAATATTTATAAAGCTAATTCAGGTAATGGTATTAGTACTTTAAAAAGGCATGCTAATAAACATATTGCTCAACATGAAAATAGAGAAACCAATCAAGCTCAAATAACTAATATGGGCACTACTTGGTGTTATAATTCTTATGCATATAGGGAATAATTAGCTTTATATATTACTACAACTGATTAATCTATTAATATGGCTGAAGATAAATATTTTAAAAGATTTATTAAAAATTTATTTTTTCTAGGATTTGAAAGTTATTCTAAAACTGCAACTATAAATGATTTAATAAAATTGTTTGGGAAAATGAAATTAGAATTAAAAAATAAAATACATAGTTGTCATATTAGTGTGGCTCTAACTGCCAATATTTAGAGTGGTAGAGCTAAACAACATTATATTTGTGTGACTAGTCATTATTTTGATAACGAATATAAATTAAATAAATCTTTATTAGGATTTAGATTAATGGATGTGGATCATAGTGGTCGACAAATTTATAATAAAATTGTTGAAGTTTTAGAAGATTATGATATTATTAATAAAGTGATAAGTTTAACTTTAGATAATGCAAGTACTAATAGTACAACTATAGATTTTTTTCAAATTAATTATCTTTTTTATAACAATTTGAAGTTTTTTTACCAACGTTGTACATGTTATATTATTAATTTAATTGTGAAAAGTGGTATGAAAATAATTAAAGATAATATTGATAGAATTAGAGAATCTTTATCTTGGATTACTTGTAGTAATAAAAGAAATGCTGAATTTCAAGATGCTTGTATAAAATCAAATATATCTCCTAGAACTTTTGCATTAGACATGCCTGTTAGATGGAATAGTACTTATTTAATGCTTGATTCATGTTTACCTTATGCAAATATAATTAGTTATTTTGTAGCAAATAATAAAGGTCTTCATTATTTGGTAGAAAATTATTGGCATATAGCTAAAATATTTCATTCTTTTCTTAAAATTTTTTACCAATCCACTTTACAACTTTCTAGTATGTATTATCCTATTAGTCTATTGGTAATACATACAATTATAAAAACTTTCGAGTTATTTACAAAAAAAAAAAAAAAAAAAAAAACAATGAAATTTTAAAGGCACCAATAAAGGCAATGAAATTTTTTTAAAATACTGGGAACCCATTCATTTTCTTTATTGTTTAGGTGCTATATTTGATCCTAGAATTAAATTAGCAGGTTTAGACAATTTAAGTGAAAATTTGCAAACCGAAGCATATGCCAATCAAATGGGAGAGGTAAAAAATTGTTTTGTAAAAGTATATTTCCAATATGAAAATAGGTATAGGAACTCGCAAAGAGGCGAAATATCCAGGGAAGTTGCATCAGAAGAAACAAATGAAGACTTCTGCTCTTGAAGTGCACTGAATAGGCCGAAGAGGACCCGAATCCGAAGCACAACCTCCTTTTCAGAAGCACCACCACCACCAACAACAACTAATATATTGTCCTCCATGTAGTCACAGAGTAATGAGCTTCAACAATATTTGGCAACCCCCAAAATGTTACTAGTAGATCCATAACAAAGAGCCAACTTTGATGTCTTAGAATATTGGAAAGCCAGAAAAAGTATTTTTTCGGTATTATCAAGACTTGCCTTTGAAAAGTTAACTAAACAAAACAAAATCAAATCAAAAATAAAAAAAGGGGGTAACTTGGCCCGGCTCATAGCCTAACCTGACGGGTTAGGGTTGGCAGCTGGTCGGGCCACCAATCCCAAAAAAATGGCGGGCTTAACCCGGCCTGCCTTTGTTGGCGAACGGGTTAGGACCGGTCTGCCAACATCAGTAATCTGCCAAGGGCCGAGCGGGTTACTTTTCCAACATTAAAATAGCATTGCCATATATTGTCATTCGTCAATCGATTTGTAAGCATATGCACCCAAGACCTGACAAATCAGTAAGCACAATACGGAAACGCGTTGTCACGCATTTAAAAACCAATCATAACAAAGAGTAATAAGAGTATAAGACAAATTGTTTTTATTTATAAAATCTTATACGTCATGCTTAGGGCTGGTTAACGAACCGAGCCGCCACGAGTCGGCTCGGCTCGGCTCGGTCCTGGCTCGTTAATGATCAACTCGGATGGATTCGAGCTAGCTCGGCTCGGTTCGTAAGAGAGAACGAGCCGAACTCGAGCCTGTATCTGTTCGTTAGGCTCGCGAGCCAGCCTGGCTCGAATAAGTAGGGGATTTTTGGGGGTTTTCTGAAACATGGGGGATTAAACTAAAATTTTCAAAACAAAAAGTTTTAAAAAATAAGAAAGACCCCCCCGATTTTAAAATCCCTAAAAATGTCGACTCCAACTCTTTGCCTAAAACCATACCAAACCCAAACATTTCATATCAGCCACCGCAGGATAGTCCTCCCACATCTTGGCTTTTCCAAGTGTTCGGTGCCTAATTGGCTGGTGGGTCGAGTTGGTTATGCACCCTCTTCATGATGGAAATAAAAACAAAACGAAAATGAAGATTTCTACTTAGGTTGTTCTGAGAGTGAAGAAAAAAACTCTGGGCATTGGGGGGCGTGCTAGTATTGAGTGAATGGAGATGAAAGAAAAGCTAAAAGTGAAGAAAGAGTGGATTTGAGTTGAGATGAAAAGGCTCGTGATGGGGCGCAAGCTTCAATGAAGGAGAGAGAGAGAGAGAGAGGGGACTGGAGTTTGAGAAATGAGAAATGAGAAGTGAGAACAACTACTACTCAGTTCAGCCGGAACAGATCAAGATGCAAAAATTATCATAAATGATTTTTTGTTTATTTTTTTATTTATTTTTGGTTCAAGGCTACAAAATCAGACCTTCCAAAATCCAAATTCGTTTACTGCTCTACTTTTTGTGGTAATTTACTTTTCTTTTTAATTACTTTAATTTGATTTCTTTCCATTTAGTTCGTAGATTACTTTTACTCTTTGTCTCTCTGATTATGTTGATGTGATTTCTGCCTTCTTTTTTTTTTTTTTCTCATTTTTTATATAATCTTATTTTATGAGTATGCTGTATGTATGTCTGTGACCTGTCCAATCACTGAATATGCATTTAATTCTTCAGTCCTTTAAAGAATAAATGGGGCATAAAAAATGGAATCTGCAATTAATTTTTTTTCCAAAAAAATTGCTCTTTTTCAAGCTGGCTGGCGAGTCGGCTAGAAATCCCCTCTATCCTTCACGAGCTGAGTCGAGTTAGAAAATCATAAGCTCGGCTCGAACTCGATTATCCTTCCCTTTTTACAAGCCGAGCTCATTAAACTAGAAACTCGGCTTGATTCGGCTCGTAAATAACCCTGATCATGCTACCTTGTTATTCGCGTCTTTAATTAATAACACTTTGTCCCAAAAAAATAATTATTCTAGAATTTATTACTTGTTAGGTATAACTAATACATTATTTATTTGTTAAACAAAATTAATAATTGATAACAAACAGTCAAAACCTTTTGGATTCTAGCAAAGTACTTTTTGCGTTCAATTATAAATCACTCTTGAGATTTCCTTCCCCTTCGCGAGGTAACTAGTTGAGAATCACTCGCCGAAATATTAAAAATTGAAGACACAAAGCAGGACAAGCTTGTCTGTTCCGTTCCTTTTTTTTTTTTTTTTTTGACTTTAAAATTTTTTAAAATGTTTTTAGATTTTAATTTCTTTTCATTCACATGTATATATATTGAAGAATTTAAAGAGAATAAAATTAAGAAAAAGAGAGAAATTTATCAATGATTTCATTAACTAGAAAATGAGCTTACACATGGTTTTTATACTAGGGAAATTTTTTTTTTTTTTTCTTTTGTAGCTTACAACATTTTGAGTCGGGGCTAACTCAATCACAACTTGTGATGGCAATTTACATCAGCCTCTATTGATGACAAGACAACTCTTTGTTCTCTAAGGCTCCACTAAATAAGATTGTCTCGTAGGAATACACACTGTCCACTTGTTGATCGTCTATCATAAACATTGCTTGCTTAGTGTATATATATTGAAGAATTTCAAGAGAATAAAATTAAGAAAGAGAGAAAAATTTATCACTGATATCATTAACTAGAAAATCTTACACATGATTTTTATACTAGGGAAATTATATTTTTTTTTCCTTTTGTAACTTACAACATTTTGAGTCCGTGCTAACTCAATTACAACTTGTGATGGCAATTTACATTCAGCCTCTATTGATGACAAGACAACTCTTTGTTCTCTAAGGCTCCACTAAATAAGATTGTCTCGTAGGAATACACACTGTCCACTTGTTGATCGTCTATCATAAACATTGCGTGTCTAAGTGTATATATATTGAAGAATTTCAAGAGAATAAAATTAAGAAAGAGAGAGAAATTTCTCACTGATATCATTAATTAGAAAATGAGCTTGCACATGGCTTTTATACTATGGAATTTTTTTTTTTTTTAAGACTTTTAAATTTTTTTTACATTTTAATTTCTTTTCATTCACATGTATATATATTGAAGAATTTAAAGAGAATAAAATTAAGAAAGAGAGAGAAATTTATCACTGATTTCATTAACTAGAAAATGAGCTTACACATGGTTTTTATACTAGGGAAATTATGTATTTTTTTTTTCTTTTGTAACTTACAATATTTTGAGTCCGTGCTAACTCAATCACAACTTGTGATGGCAATTTACATTCAGCCTCTATTGATGACAAGACAACTCTTTGTTCTTTAAGGTTCCACTAAATAAGATTGTCTCGTAGGAATACACACTGTCCACTTGTTGATCATCTATCATAAACATTGCTTACCTGGTGTATATATATTGAAGAATTTCAAGAGAATAAAATTAAGAAAGAGAGAGAAATTGATCACTAATTTCATTAACTAGAAAATGAGCTTACACATGGTTTTTATACTAGGGAATATATATATATATATATATATATATATATATATATATATATATATATATATATATATATATATATATATATATATATATATATATATATATATATTGTAACTTCAACATTTTGAATCCATGCTAACTCAATCACAACTTTTATGGCAATTTACATTCAGCCTCTATGGATGACAAGACAACTCTTTGTTCTCTAAGGCTCCACTAAATAAGATTGTCTCGTAGGAATACACACTGTCCACTTGTTGATCATCTATCATAAACATTGCTTGTCTAGTGTATATATATTGAAGAATTTCAAGAGAATAAAATTAAGAAAGAGAGAGAAATTTCTTACTGATATCATTAATTAGAAAATGAGCTTACACATGGTTTTTATACTAGGGAAATTTTTTTTTTTTTAGATTTTTAAATTTTTTTAGATTTTAATTTCTTTTCATTCACATGTATATATATTGAAGAATTTAAAGAGAATAAAATTAAGAAAGAGAGAGAAATTTATCACTGATTTCATTAACTAGAAAATGAGCTTACACATGGTTTTTATATTAGGGAAATTATATATATATTTTTTCTTTTGTAACTTACAACATTTTGAGTCCGTGCTAACTCAATCACAACTTGTGATGGCAATTTACATTTAGCCTCTATTGATGACAAGACAACTCTTTGTTCTCTAAGGCTCCACTAAATAAGATTGTCTCCTAGGAATACACAATGTCCACTTGTTGATCGTCTATCATAAACATTGCTTGTCTGGTGTATATATATTGAAGAATTTCAAGAGAATAAAATTAAGAAGGAGAGAGAAATTTCTCACTGATATCATTAATTAGAAAATGAGCTTACACATGGTTTTTATACTAGGGATTTTTTTTTTTTTTTTTTTTTTTTTGTAACCTCAACATTTTGAATCCATGCTAACTCATTCGCAATTTGTGATAGCAATTTACATTCAGCCTCTATTGATGACAAGACAACTTTTTGTTAAGGCTCCACTAAATAAGATTGTCTCATAGGAATACACATTGTCTCGTAGGAATACACACTGTCCACTTGTTGATCGTCTATCATAGACATTGCTTACCTAGTCTGCATTTGAAAAAACTTCAAGCATCCAGATGGTCGCTTGTTGGTCGTCTATCATAAACATTGCTTACCTGGTCTGCATCTGAAAAAACTTCAAGCATCCAAATGGTCACGTGATTAATAGAACAACCCATGGGCTAAAGTTCTTTGATTTACTGAAGGACTCTTCTATTGCCAATGTCGCACAGTGGGAGCTTGCAAGAATGCCAAGCATATGCATGACAAATGAGATATAAGGCCTTGTCATAGTTAGCTACTATAAAGCACCTATGGTACTTATGTAAAATGAAGGCTTGTCACATGTTTTACTATCTTCCAATTTAAACTTGATATCAATAGCCATATATAGAAGTAGCACTTGCTTTTGCCTTAGCCACATTTGTTTTAGATAGCAATTCCTGAGCATATTTAGATTGAGTTAAGAGAATCCCTGCTTTTGTTTTCTTTACTTCAAATCCTAAGACATAATATAGATAACCTAGAGTTTTAAGTGCAAATGTCAATCTAGCCAATCAACTTATCATCATTTCCTTGCAACAAAATGTCATCGACATATACCAAAACATACACTTTCTGACTCTAATTTCTGTAAGTAAACAAGCTGATATCTACTTATGAGTTCACAAACAGCCTCGCAAGTACGACACCCTTTAATTTATCAAAACATGCATGTGGGACCTCCATGCTTGAGCTTGTATAATGCTTTTTGAAGCTTGTAGACATGGTAGGGAAATGCTAGATCAGTAAAGCCCTCAGGCTAATGCATATAAACACTCTCAAGAAGATCACCATTGAGAAAAGCATAATTTACATCTGCCTGCTGAACATCCCACTATTGAAACACAATAAGAGACAAAATAATGCGAATTGAGCAAGTTTAATAACTAGAGAAAATGTCTAAAAGTAGTTAATGCTAGAGGTTTGCTGAAACCCCATAGCAACCAATCTGGCTTTTTAATGTTGCAACACCCATTTGCTTCTAGCAAGAGACATGTGATCAACATATGGAACAAGAGTCTAGCTATTGTTGCTAAGTAAAGCTTTATATTTAACTACCATGACATTTTACATAAATTAGGCCAATACCTTCGTAGATTTTCATATTGTTCAAAAAAAAAAAAAAAAAAAAAAATTGGAGTCTGCGTTGAAGTGCAAAATGGAATGCAAATACTATGTTTCCTTAATTGTGAAACAATATTATGTTTCTTTAAAGTAGGAGATTTAGATATTATTACAATATTATTTTTCCTTATTATATAGCTTAATTTTTGTATAAATGTTCAATAACAATTGAATTCACTAAATTATCTCATTGAGTCTCATTTGCTCATAATTTCGATAGTCCGAAGTTAAAAATATGATGAGAAGATGGAATTTGTGAAAATGAGAAGAGAGATCAAGATAGTTTAGGGTTTAGGGTTTAGGATTATCTCATTATGGATGAGGTCAACAAGGGGGGAGCCATGAAACCATATCTGGAGGGGCCAAAATAAGGTTAAAGGCCTAAGAGGGTCAAACTAGAAATGAATTTCTTAGGGAGGAAATATATTTATATGTAAATTTTAAGATTTTTTGTGAGACTTGGGGTGACCACTGCCCCAAACATGTAATATTCTTTCTTGCTAGTAGTTCTTTCAAAAAATATAAATAACACAAAAATACAATCAGACAATGTTGCCTTTCTCCTTCGCCACTTGACGTTCCATCCGACCACATCTCATCTACTACCTACAAAAAACAATGAAATCAACAGAGATAGCACTAATTCCTCAGTAAGTAAACCCACAATACTTCTATTCTTTCTCCATTACTCAGATCTTGGATTTTCTTTGCTTACACCAAACTTCTCAATTCTTCTCTACTCTTTTTAGATTTTAGTTTCTCACTTACCGATATGTAAGCACAAATAGGGAAACTAACTCGGGTAGTAGAAATGGTATAATTCCCCTTACCTCTTAAACCCTTTGGATGCTTAGGATTGAAAATCTATCAAAATCTAGCCAAAATCTTATGAATTTCCTTGAAATTAGTGGAAGAAAAATTGAGAGAATTTGGGGTGAAGGTGGTGTGAATAATGGGTGGAGTGGCTAGGGTTTCAATCCTTGAACTCTTATTATTACATAATAATATATGCACTTTCTAAAAATTTCATCTATGTCCCTTAGTCAATTACCATAATACCCTTATTTTTATTAACTTCTCTATGTTATTCTACTTCTTTTCATTCCCCACTCTTTCATCTAATTATGAGTGGAATGATCATTTTACCCCTAATAATATTTTAAAGAATTTCCTTCACACTTGTTCAATATAACTTTCACAAAATTCAACTGAGGGTATTAGGACATAAATAAAGCTACGTACCTTGATGTGAGCTTTACAAAACAACTGTCATGATTTTATTACTATGTTTATGGCTCAAACAAAACCTTGATATTTGAAGTATCTAGATGACTAAATGAATTTTCAAACAAATAGTCAAAGTTAAGAAGTACACACACACACACACCCCCGCCTACAACCTCTTCTCACAAACTTCCTCTCACAGTCCCAACGTGGCAGCTCTCAATTGGACAACTCATACTGGATCCCACCTAATAAAATGTGGCTAACCAATTGCAAGCTACCACTCAGAGTTGTGAGAGAAAGTTTTTGAGAAGAGGTTGTGGGTTAGCATTACTCATATATATATTATTTGTGATATTTTTTTTTATATATTTCTATAATTATTAAAGACTCAAAATTCGATGTTTCGAAAATTCATTACCTCTTTCATTTTGTCAACAAAATTGTCTAATTTGTGTTATAAAAACTAAAATAATGTAAAGCATAATATATTATCAAATTGAAATAGTTGGTGCACAACTTTCTTTTATCCAGATCTGGTTGATTATTTTGTCCCTTGTTGTAGATTCACATCAAAATGTCTCTTGCGATTTTTCATTTTTTTCCAAATTCTAGTAACATTTTGGTTTTTCTTCATGAGTTTACTAATTGATGTTTGGATTTCTAAAGCAACCTATTCTTACTAAAATATAGCTTTTTTTTTTTTTTTTTGTCATCTTTTAGATGTAATAGTTTACATATATGAAGTTTCGAGTATTATACCACATAGTGTCCCTAAAACCAAAAATAGATGTTGGTATTGTTGAATTGAAATCATAACGGCCGTGAAATTGATTGGAATCATTAGTTATCCTGTGTTTTGGAATGGAAATTTCTGAATTGTTAACCAAAGGTTATTTTTGTAATTCCTCTTGAATAAACAGCAAAATGATGTCATTTCATATATCTTTTAAATGGTTCAGTGTCAAGCTTATTAAGCTTATTCAACTCATTCTCTTGATATAAAAGAGGAGTTGACTCATTGTAACTTTACTAATTCAATATATGAAAAAACTCAGTTTCTACAGTTTTCTCTCTAAATCTTCTTCTTTTTCTTTCTAAATCTCTCATGGTATTAGAGCCTAAGACACACGTCTATTGTTGAGATTCTTGGAACTTTCAATCTGGTAATATTATAGAGAAATTGATCAACAATTCCACCAGTTTTCATACTTTTGCCTTCTCATCAAGTCTCAATTGACGAGGGATAATTACAGAGATAATTATCAGGTTTGGTGATCTTAAGTGCTATCTGTTGTAGGAGCTCACAAGCCCGAGGAACTCTTGATAGGCCTTGTTCTTTGTCCTGAACCTCTCATTGTGTCTAATGGAAATTCTTCATTTGAATTAAGTGCAAATAGTGTGAAAGAAACCCTAGCTAAAGAAAATATCAATTGGGCCAACATTGCTTTGAAAAGAACTGACAAGTTTCTTGTTACATGGCTTTTAGCTTCAATTTCAAAATGTATGTTCAGTAATGTATCAAAATGTAAATTTGCTACTGAGATATGATTTGCACTTGAACATGAATTCTTAACCAAATCCAAAGCTATAGCTCTCCATTTGAAGAATTAGATTCAGAACACTCAAAAAGGAAACCTTAGTATCAGTGATTACATAAAGAAAATGAGAGTAATAGCTGAGAGTTTGTCGGCCAATGGTCAAGTAATTACAGATGATGATTTGCTTCAACATGTATTAGATGGATTAGGTCCAAAATTTGATGTTGCCGTTGTTAATCTGACCTCTAGAATTGAGTAAAAATTTGACTGAGTCACTCAATAGGAAGCTCAATATCTATTACAGAAACATGAGATGAGACTAGAGAAGTTCAATTCACTTGATTTTCCATTGAGATTGGTTCATGTTGCCTTACTAAATAGCTTTACTAATAAACCTCTGTCTGTTACTGCTGGGACAATATTGTCTGGATTTTCTGCCTCACAACCTCACATATCATCTTCATCAACGTCTTTGCCACATTCCTCACAACTTCTCTTTTATGCTTCTTTTGCCAATTTCTCTAATCCTCAAGGTAAACCAGTTTGCCAAGTTTGCAACAATCTTGGGCATACAGTAGTGCAGTTCCACCATCATTACAATTCAAAATATAATGGAGCTCCACCTTGACAACTTGGTTCTCCCAAACACCAGTTTGGTCCTGATCCTAGCCTCTTCAATTACAATAATAAACCTTTTAATGGTTTTTAGATGCTCATCCTACAAATACTTCCTATAACACACAACATGCTACTCAACACAAAAGCCATACTCCTTCATAGTTTAATTAGTCTCAACATTCTTGTCTCCAAGATTCACAATCCTTTTCTCCATAACAATAAGCTCTAAAAGTTCCTAGCCAACAATTAAATTCACTAAATCAAGCCTATTACTCTACACATTCACCCTCATTATCTCAATTTCATACTGCACCATCTATGCACATTACTTCAACCACTCCACTAGATTCAGCTTGGTCCATAGACTTAGAAGCCACTGACCATGTTACCTCTAATCTTAATTAGCTTGCAATCAGCAAAAACTATGATGGAGCTGGTCAGTTGCAAGTAGTCAACAATGAGTCTTTGAACATATCTCATATTGGTTTTTCTTTATTGCCTAGTTCACTTCAATCTAAATGTATCTTCTCAAAGAATGTTTTGTGTGTGCCTAGGATAACCAAAAACTTTCTTAGTATCTCTAAACTGACTCAAGATAATAAGTTATTGGTGAATTTGACTCTAACTATTGCAATGTTAAGGACAAGGCTACCAAGGCAATGCTACTGCAGGGAGGACTTAAAGCTAGCCTATATTAGTTGCATGTTCCTGCTAGCTTGCAATCTATTCCTGAGTCTGCTCATTTTCAGTTTAATTCGCCTGTTTCTTTCAATTCCATATCATTTGTCACTTCTTTTGACAATAAGTCTGTCAATTTTGATGCTTGTAAGAAAAACAATACTAAGTTGAGCACTTTTGCTTTTGATTGTAAACTAAGTACATCTGACTTGAGTTTATGTAATTCATTAATGTTGAATAAAAAGAATGTCTCTAAGAGTCTTCTCATTCTTATCAATCATTTGTACCATGTTCTAATTTACATATAGTTGTTGATACAATTGCTAATGATCATTATTTGCACTTTGCTTACTTAAACACACAACCAATTGGTTTTGATTTTGCTCACCTAATTACACAATCAACTAATTTACTTGATTCTGATCATTTAAACACACAATCAACTGGTTTCTGATTCTGCTCACCTACATACGCAATCAATTGATTTACCTAATACTGCACACTTAAACACACAACCAATTGGCTCTGATTTGTTCACCTAAGTACACAATCAACTGATTTTGCTCATCTCAATAAAATCTCACCAGATTCACCTTTATTTTTTCAAGTAACCAATACTAAGGACAATTCCTTAACACTTTGGCACAATAGACTCGGTCACCCTCATGCTGAACTCTTGCATAAAATTTTGCTTAAAATGAACAAAAATTCAAACAAACATTCTATTTAACTAAACTCCTCTTTGTCCTTTTGTGATGCTTGCAAAATAGGCAAATGGCACAGAAATCACTTCCCTATTTCTCAAACTAGAGCAACTCAACCCCTTGAAATTGTTCATAGTGATATTTGGGGTCCAGCTTTGTAGCTTCTTTAGAAGGCTTTAGATACTATATTCATTTCATTAATGATTATAGTAGATATATATGGATGTTCCCTTTAACAACCAAAGCTGAAATGCATTATGTTTTTATGAAATTCCATCATTTGGTTGAAAAGTAATTCAATTATAAGTTGAAATGTTTACAATATGATCAGGGAGGTGAATACAAGGGTTTAATTCCTTATCTCACTAATGCTAGCATACTTTTTAGGCACTCTTATGCATATGTTCACCAACAAAATGGTAGGAGTAAGAGAAAACATAAGACACATTGCTGAAACTAGCCTTACACTCCTAGCACATGCATCCATGCCTTTACATTTTTGGTTGTTGGCTTTTGATTTTGCTGTTTTTCTCATATACAGAATTCCCATCTTAGTCCTAACTTTTGTCTCTCTATATCATACTTTATTCTGCCGAGAACCTCTTTATTCTACTCTTATAGTTTTTGGATGTGCTTGTTTTCCATATTTTCAAGATTTTCAAAAACATAAGTTCAATTTTCACTCTTCAAAGTGTGCTTTTGTTGGTTATAGTCATGTGCACAATGGTTACAAATGTCTCAACTCTGATGGCAAAATATTCATTGCTCCTAGTGTTCAATTTAATGAAACAAAGTTTCCCTTTGCCCTTGGTTTCTATTTTGATATGTCTAAGTCTCCATTTCTCAAAGTTACTTAGAGTCTCTCACTAATTTAGGTCTTAAGTCTTTAGTCTCTAGTTTCCCTTTCATTTTAATACAATCAGCAACTGATAACAGGTCTCAATCTCTCCTGTAGTGCCTACTCACCACCAAATCCTTCTTTAGTAGTTGGTAAGTCCTCTTCTTTTCCTATGCCTAGTACTTTTTATAATTTACCTTCTTGTTCTAATTCACCTGTACACAATCCTATACATTCTTCAATATCACCTGTTTCTTATAATAAAGTTTCCTTTTTAGTACCTACTAGTACTCTATTATTTGTATCCATACTTACTACTAGTACTCCATTATATGTACCCACTGAATTTGTTTCAGTCCTACCATTATGCCCTCTAGTCTCAACCATAATCAACATTGAGCAAATCAAAATCACCTAGCTGCTCACTTGTCATTGACTTGCACTCATCACAGTTCTCTGATTCATCTTGCCTACCCTCAACTTCCACTTCCTTACCACAACAAAATATTTCTTCTTCCACCAATATACATCCCATGCAAACAAGAGCAAAGACAACCTCTCAATGCGCTACTGCCTTTAGAAATAAAACATCTCAACACGTTATTGACCTTGAAAATTGTAACGGATAGCCTAGTGGGCCCTACTGCTATTCGATTGCTTCATGGCTCGTCGATACAAGCGATAGGTATTGTCTCCCCTTAAAGGATTTCTTTGCCTCCCACACCACTCGAACCCATGCCCAAGGGGCTATAGGCAAATAGGCTAGCTTAGCCCAATGATACACACCATGCTTCCCATTTGCCTATAGGCCCTCGGGCATGGGTTCAAGTGGTGGGGTGAAGAAATCCCTTAAGAAAGAGGGGGAGGAATACCTGTCGCTTGTATTGGTGAGCTGTGAAGCGACTAGATAGTAGTAGGGCCCATCAGGCTATCCATTACATAAACCACATGATGAGAGAAAAGAATGAAGAAGATTCCACATATGTTAGCAATTGGATCTATCTTGTATGCTCAGATTGATGTCTCATGTGCATTAAGCACTAGTAGTAGAAATCAATTGAATTTAGGTATGTGATGCCATGTTGTATGCCTAGATTGATATCTCATGTGCATCAAGCACTTGTAGGGGATATCAATCAGATCCAAGTGAGTGATGTTATGATTGCGTGCTTAGACTAATATCTTATATGCATTAAGCACTTGCAGAAGATATCAATAGGACCTAAGTGAGCAATATGTTACATACTCAGATTGATGTCTTATGTGCATTCAACACTTGTAGAAGATATCAATCAGATCCAAGTGAGTGACACTGAATGAATATCAATGGACATGTTTGAGTACTTGAAAAGGCTTAAGGATATGTTCTTCAATTACAGGGGGGAAAATGAGCTCATTATAAGAGGATACAGTAATGCTATTTTTAAAACGGATAAAGATGATTACAGTTCCTAATTTGGGATTGTATATTTTGTCTCAATGTAGCTACAATGAGCTGGAAGAGCTCGAATCAGAGTACTACATGTTAGGAAACGACCTATTGAGGCAGTGGAAAACAAAAACAATAATAACAAGGATCGTTCCCATTGAGGCAAGATCAAAGGTACAATTTTATAGTTTATATAAATACAAGAATCTGCAGAAAATAAATCATGAGTTTAGAAAAAACATACGCACGTTGGAGGCTCCTCCAAATTTGTCAATGAACGTTTTTGCTATCGATCTAAGTGTAGGATTGAACCCACATAGTCCACACGAAGACAATCACAAGGAACTAAGGAGGGATTTCATAGATCCTCATTAGCCTTAAGAATCAAGAAGAAAACAAAGGTCTTTGATTTTGGCAAAAACCAAAATTGGCATGGGAGTGGAAATGGGGCTGCTGTGTTTTTCTTTTTCACAATGAAAATCAACTAAATGAAAATCACACACATTTTACAAATAACCTTTTTCTTTTATAGTAAAACTTAGTTGCCCTATTCCCATATGGAATAGGCTTGGGCTCCAACCCAAACACTCCTGTTACCAAACACTCCCAATTACATATTTTTATTTTCCATCATTATCTCAATTAAAATCAATTAATATATATATTTAATATGTATTAACATTTAACAATAATGATAATATATTTAAATATATGCGAACACATATTTAAACGCAATTTCACTTATTTAATTTTTCTAACAAATTAAATAAAGGCTACGACCTCAGTAAATTTAATTGCATTGTGAAATTACCAAAATATCATTTCACCCAAAAAGACGAAAACGTCCTTCTTTCTTCCTGAGTCTTAAATTATCTTCTATGTGTGTGACCCATAGGCTCCTCATCATCCCGTCAGTGTATAGTATCGCAATTAACACCAATTAATCGTCTCACTAATACACAAACCAAGATTGGCCCCTAGCAAGGCATCATGGCCATCTGATAGATTCGGATTCAGCAAAGTGGCTACTTGTCAATGATATGGTTACCGTCCAATTCGATCCTTTCATCATACGTTATCTCGACGAGACGAAGGCATAGAAATAGTGTCAACCTTCGGTTACTCTCGATATTATGTATTCAGTTTCTAGACCAATGACCTGTATTATAATCTGGATAGAGCAACAACTCAATCCCACTGCGGCCACAGTTTTAGTGTCATTGCCATATACTGAATTGCGCCGTGAGATAACTTCTCCCATACCCGGGAGTGATGAATCCTTTGTCGATCCACCATAGTCTTGATACACTCATTGACGTAGCCAATCACTACCGTATTGACAGCTCTGAATAGAACTACGTTAGGCTAGTGTCAAACTACACCAATCGGTGCACAAGACGCTCACATGCACCACCATTTGTTAGAAGATTTGTTCCATAGACACTGGGGTTACCATCTATATGGAATCCTCTGGTGGGTCAGTCCAGTGAACTTGCTGTGGTGTAATCGCCTATAGCAAGCACCCATGTGTTGCACCAGGTTGTCACCAAACCACCTTGACAAGTGAGATCACTCACTGCCTTTTGACAGGGTCGTTTAACACTATGATAGCTTTACCGTATTATTTATGCCCTTACTTCAGAATAATACTAGGGCTACAGACGTTTCTAGAATGGCCACCATATGTGCTCATAGAGTTCTCACTATCAAGATTTGAAACACTTGATATCCTCGTCATGGTTCTACCATTCTAAGGACATATATTAATACATATTGCAATAATAATGATTTACGCGATATAGAATAAAATGCCTTTTATTGATTAATGAACATTATTACAAAGAGTCAATTCTATAATAATTGATTGACTCTAGGGCATCTACTTTAACACTATAGCAGATTCTACAATTGATGCTAAGTATATCGAATTATTTAATGCAGTCATGTAGGTAGTCAAGAAGTTCATTCCTGAACTTGATCTGTTTCAAGGCATTGCTGATCCAGTAAAATTCTACTATGATAATAATGAAGCCATTATTATGGCTGAGGAATCATGGTCTCACCAGTAATCTAAAAACTTACTTAGTTGATTCAATCTAATCTAAGAGACCGATGAGAAAGTGAATGTGTAAATTTGTAGAATACCTATTAAACTTTGGTATTCTACGTTAAATGCATGAATGATAAGCTATAGTGCAAGTGGGAGATTGTTGGAGTAGATGCTCTAGAGCTAATCAATTACTATGGAATTGACTCTTTGCAATAATGTTCATTAATCAATAAAAGGCATTATCTACTATATCATGTAAACCCTAGTTGTATGTATTGATATATATCCATAGAATGGTTGAACCATGACGAGGGTATCAAGTGTTTCAAATCTTGATAGTGAGAACCCTATGAGCATATGTGGTGGCCATTCTAGAAACGTTC
The DNA here is from genome assembly GCA_026225825.1 of Pistacia integerrima. NCBI lineage: Eukaryota > Viridiplantae > Streptophyta > Magnoliopsida > Sapindales > Anacardiaceae > Pistacia > Pistacia integerrima. The sequence goes on from CM047748.1 coordinate 27,328,111, forward strand.
GTAGCCTCGGTATTATTCTGACCAAGGGTACAGGTAATGCAGTAAGGCTATCATAGTGTTGAATGACCCTGTCAAAAGGCAGTGACAGATCTCACTTGTCAAGGTTGTTGGATGACAACCTAGTGAAAGATGGGTGCTTGCTGTAGGCAAGTTCAGTGGACTGACCTACCAAAGGATTCCATATAGATGGTAAACCCCAGTGTCTATTGAACAAATCCTCTAACAAATGGTGGTGCATGTGATCCTCAGACTTGAGATCACTAGAGCGCCTTGTGCATCAATCGATCTAGTTCGACATTAGCCCAATGCAGTTTTATTCAGAGTTGTCAATACAGCAGTGATTTGCTGCATTGAGGAGTGTATCAAGACTGTGGTGGATTGACAGAGGATTCATCATTCTTGGGTACAAGAGAAGTTATCTCACGGCGTAGTTCAGTTAATGAAAATGGCAATAAATCTGTGATCACAGTGGGATTGAGTTGTTGCTCAATCCAATTCATTATTTCGGTCATTGGTCGAGTAATTGAATACAAATATATCAAGAATAAACTGAGGTTGATACTATTTCTATACCTCAGTCTCAATAAGATAACAGATGATGAAAGGATTTGATTGCCCATATCATTGACCAGTAGCTATTTTGCTAAATCTGAATCTATCAGGTGGCCATGATGCCTTGCTAGGGACCAATCTTGGTCTATGTGTAGTGAGATAATTAATTGGTGTTAATCGCAATACTACTCACTGCCGGTATGATGAGGAGCCTATGGGTCACACACATAAAAGATAATTTAAGAATCAATTTGTGCAAGGGGCATTTTCATCTTTTAGCGTAAAAGGATATTTTGGTAATCTCACAATGCAATTAAATTTGCTGAGGTTATTGCCTATATTTAATTTGATGATAAAATCAAGTAAGTAAGATTACATTTAAATATATGTACACATATATTTAAATGGATTATTATTATTGTTAAATGTTAATATATTTCTATAAATATATTAATTGAGTTTAATTGGAAATAATAATAATTAAAATAAAATATCATGATTGGAAGTGATTGGATATAAGGTCTGTTTAGGTTGAAGTCCAAACCTATTCTTAATTAGAATAGGGTTTCACATGCACTACATAAGTGCATGTGTTTTGTGAATTAAAAACCTAAGTTCATTTGTTCACTCATTTTAATGAAAGGAGGCAGCCCTCTCTCAATTTTCTCTCTACTTTGATTCAAGTTAATTCTTGAAACCAAAGAGGATCTACTAAATCCCTTTTTGGTTCTTTGGGTTATCTTCATGTGGATTACTGCTGGTTCGATCCTATTCTTGGATCGGTAGCGAAAGGAATCAAAGACAAGTTTGGAGGAGCCTCCAAACGTGCATATGAACTTTAAACTTTACTCTGATCGTTATATTACTGCAAATTTTTTATTTAACATATAAACTGTATAATCTGTTCCCTGATCTTGGTTTAATGGGAACAATCTATGCTTTAAAAGTTTTGTTTTATGCTATCATGAGTTAGATCATTTCCTAACACAATGCACCTATTCTAATAGTAGGAGGATGACTTATGAGCTCGAACCCATATGCTAGCTTCAATGAATGCCGAGCTCCAAGTTGAGCATGAAAAGATGCAAAGTACGAATGAGATAATGCTCCTTTTACGAGGACTACAAATTATGTTCAACACTATTTGCATTGAGGCTTAAGGAGGGAGTTTCCCCAGACAACCATGTCATCAAGATGATTCATATTTTAGGGCAATTACGTACACTTGAGATTATGATGCCATATAGTCTCAAGGTGAATTCAATTTTGCAATCTCTTCCACTAAGTTTCAAGCCCTTCACAACATATTATAATCTCAATAGGATTGAGCGTACTCTTGTAGAACTATCAAATGAGATTCAATAGTTCTATAACAAAGAAGAAATGAGAAAGAGCAAGAGGATGTTTTTGTAGCTTCTTCTAGTAAGACTAAGAAGAAGCAATGAAAACAATAGAATGGTCAAAAAGTGGGACCATAGAAAAAGTTTTTTAAGAAGGATGCTTCTACGACCGACGACCTAATGACAAGTGTCCATAGACCACTTACTAATACCTCAAATAAAAATAAAATCGTATCAATTAATAGAGATGCAACATGTGTACATAAATATCTGTATGGGCAAGTGTCATTACATGGACACTAAGTGGTGACACTAGAGAGCAATAAAATGATTATGCATTAACAAAGAGATGTTACAACATCAAACATCAATGTCACCACACTGGGTTCATAATTTAACAAAAATACTTACACATCAATAGAAACTACTACTTTGCCAGTGGAGTTTTGCTCCATTGGGTTAAGTTCCCTCTATTGGTCTTTAGCTAATTCAAGTCTGTACCCTTTACTTATTCCCTAAACGTGATGAGCCAGTAAGTTAAGAGACTTCAGTAGCATATCACAAATGTGTTGATCATGCAATGTGGAGAAGGGATCCAAGAGTTTGAAAGTTCAGGAGGGTGATTCTTCAATTTACAAACCAGGTTCTTGGGGGCGTGATGAGTATTAGAGATTTCTGAGAAAAGATTGATTGCATAAATGGTAGACTCGATGATGATAAAGTGTGGGAGAGAGTTGGAGGTGGGAGACTTGTGATAATAGTGAATATCTAAGTATAGTTTTGGCAGAAAAGAGAGTAAGAAGACTCGAAATGAGTTACAAACAATGCAGAAATGAAGGATGTCGATTTGAGTGTAGAGGCATTTTGCAATTGTGGCAAGGAGGTGTTTTGGAAAACTGGACTAGTCACAAAAATTGTTGTCCATGGCAACTAGGATGTGAAAGAGGAAGAAAGGATAAGGAAGAAGAAAAGAGAAAGTCTATGGAAATGATATGTGTTGATGCAATAAATCATATTAACTAGAGATACCTAACCAACCTTAAGAAGGGCTGAGCAAGATGTGCACGTGGTCACAGGTGACCAGTAAGCTCGCTAAAGCAACATAATAAAGTAAAGAGCACAAGCGATTTTTAATGGTTCAACTATTATAAGAACCAAACCTACATCCACTGTTATATTATTATAGCGAGGTGTTACATGGTTCAGTGAGTTTAAATAAGGTTACAAAGAAGGGAACATCATGAGTATGAACCAGAAGCGGTCAGTCCTTGTGACTAATCAACTCTTAACTCTCATTATAAGATTAGTGTATTTTTTCCGCTTAAGCTTTACTAATGCTAGAAGAGTCCCCCTGAAATGGAGGTTGAGGGCTCCTTTTATACTCGTCCCGTTTGATTGTGGATGAGAACGAGTATTATGAGGTTCCTTACATGCATAATCCCCCTAATTGGGATATGGAATAGTAATCCCATGCTTGTTGCAGGCCGAGCCATGCTAATGGCAACTTAGCATGTACTTATGGTAGTAATTACCTTGTAAAATGAGTCAAAGACTCAGAAGGCGACGTGTGGGAGTAATTACTGTTGCGCACTTTAGAAACACGTGGCACAAATCCAATCGTTCAAAGATTAGGCATAATATTAACACACCAACGCCGCCCCCACCCCCACCAAAAAAAAAAAAATTGAAAAACACCTCATGCTTGAAAAACTTTCTCATTTGCGACCGTGTACATCAGATGGAGCGCGGGGCCCATACACACTAGCTTTGTGAACTACTATTCTTTGGTCGATTAATTTGTACTCACGTGAGAGGTTGTGTGTTGTGTCGTTTCTTCTTCTTTTATGGATCACGTTAGTAGCCTTTTTGTCTGATTTTCTTACAGCGTAATGAATGGTTGTGTATCTATGTCCTTTTTCAATGTGTACAGGTATATTGGAAATGATGAAGGCTGAGGAACAAGACAACACTCATACCTCTTCTGCAGTCCTATTTGCCTATAAATACAGTTGTTACGATTGGGTTTGCTACCATCACCACTCCTAGTCTCCCTTTCTTTTGAAAAGAAAGGTTATGATATGTCATTCTTATTTAGTCTTATTGTTGTATTTGTACTTTGTACGTTTTTCTAATTGGGGTTGCTTTCTTATGCAAATGTCTTATGTTAATAACTTTCGCGCTCATGATGAGAGAGAAGGAAGCAACAAAGAGGTCTTTTCTCTGAGTGTGGCCTTCGATTCTCAAGAGAAGGCCACATCTTAGAGTGGCTTTAACGGGCAGATTGTGAGTTGTTGCAGTTGAAGGATGCTACTACTGCAGCGCACACCAACCATTAGAAGAAACTAGATAGTTTGTGCGATATTCTTCATGATAAGAGTCCTCTCATGGATTTCCTTTGGGAGGAGCTCATCGAGTGCATGCAGAAAATGTAAGACTACTCAAATTGCCATGGCGCACCAAGATGTAGAGACTCAAGACTCCGTTCCTTCTCACGAGGATCAGTGTCTACCTGGAACGGCAGTTACCCATACTTTCCCTCCATAAATATGGGTTAGTATCTGCTTAGATTCCGATTGGTACATTCGCGACTGCATAACTTTCAACCAGTCAGGGGCTGTACCCTTTCTCGAGCAAGAATAGCTGCATTCCTTTTTTGAGGAGGCTCTTTTGGCAAACTGGGTAGGCATGGGGCTGTCTTTTTCCCTTCTCATTGATGTGCAAATTTAATACTCACAAGCACATGAATCGCTAATAGCTAGCAATGAGTATACTCCCAAGGTCGATTTCTCGTGGAATTGCAGTGGTCTAAATTCTTAATTTATTTTCTTTAACAACTAAACTAAACAATTAATAAAATCCTAAACACTCTTAACCAAAAGATGGATAAAATTAATCTAAAATAAAACTATAAATTAATTAAAACTAACTAACGCACTCTGTTGAAGGTGAATTAAATCAATAAGAGTGATAGTAGGGATATAACTAACTTCTCAATCATGTATTGGAATATTTGGCAAATAAAACAATTAAACCCTAAATTCATATTATTGATTTTCCACTAAGCCATAGAGAATTCCAATGATCGTGTTTATTCTCTATTTATACTTAACTAACTAACTTCTATGATCAAGTTGTTAACTAATTAATCGTAATGTGCACTAGGAAATCACACAACCATCCAAATCAAAACAGTGATCATGTATTCAATTTGAATTCTTCTTTAATAGAGCTTATTAAGGCAAGATGATCACTAGAACCCTAATTCTCAATTTTCATTATAAAAAGTAGTTGGCCAATCAACAAATTCTAATTAATATCATGAAGAACAATTAAACAAGAAACAATAAAAAAATTCATAAAACAAATCACTAAATACCCAATACAATCATGATGGTTGAACTAAACTCCCAGAATATTTTTAGTTGTTTATAATCAAACTCAAACCAATGAATTCAATGAACAAAAAACTAATCATATTGTAAAATAAGATGTAACTGAAAAGAAATCACCTAGGAATTGAAGTAAATTGATCCTTTTCCTTCTTTCCTTGTTGAAAACTCACTATTTCTCTCAATAAAGCCATATTCTCAAAAGCATAAAACTCTCAAATTAGGTCAAAGAGAATCCTCTCTAAAAAAAATTACAATGTCCTATTTATAGTTTTTCTTTTCTAGGGGTGTTTTTGGAAAATCACATATTCAAGTTGGAGTTGGAAAATGTGAGAATTTTATTTTCTTCGTGATCCACGCCACAACGTGATTTTATGGCGCCGTGGCTATAAACCCCACTAGTATGTCCAAGGGTAAAATAGTCTTTTTATTGTTATGTGCTGAGTTAATTACCATGCACATGCCTTAGGGGTAAAGTGGTAAAAGAATGATGATATTTTGTTGGCTTAACAAGATAAAGATGATGAAGGATTAAGAACTAATTAAAAGAAGATTATTAAGGGCAAAACGGGAAATAATGTTATAAGTCATTAAATGCAAAAGACAAATGAATAAACTTGCAAAAAAATCTTGATTCTACTTTGTATAAGTCAGCCAACACATGTATTCTTCCACTTTCCATCATCTTCTTCAATATTTCTACAATATTCCATCATCTTCTTCAATACTTCTCCATTAATTCTATTTCCTCCATTAAAATTTCAAGCTTTTTAGTTGCAATCTTTCAAGTGTCTTATATTTCTTCCTTTATTAAAGATATTAGAGGATAAAGAATCAATTGGAGATAAGGAGGACGAAATTTGCAAATGAGTGTGGTTTGTTCACACATGATAAGGAAAACCTCCCTTTGATATGAAATAAGAATTAGATTTCTAGGTTTAGTATTAGGAAACTTTAATTCTTGTCACACAAAAGAAAGTGAGCTTGGTTTGATGCTATAATTTGCAATGGATGGATTTATATGTCAGTTGTAGAAAATTGAAGTTCAATGGTAATTAATGGAAATGGTTGTATCATGAGCTTTTAACATATTACAAGGGAGGTTATTATTGATCATTTAACATGTTTTCACATGGGAGAATGGTTAGAAAAGGTTAGGAGTAAGTCGAGGTAAATAGGTATGGAAAATCCTTTAAAAAAAGAAACGATTTTTGGGATGTTACCATGGTTGCCACTATCAAGTCTGTGGCCTTCTGAGTTATTTTTGGGCATCTTACCTATCGAACTAGGTTAAGCCTTACACATAAAAGTTGTAGCTATTTCTTTAAGCTTTAAAACAAGACCAATATCATATCAATAAGATATGTATAACTCGAGATATACCTTCATGAATATGACCTAGTTATATATAGTTGACTATCGCTCGCCATTACTGCTTTAACCATTACCTGCAAAACATGGAACCTAGGAAAATGAGTGCTAATCACTCAGTAAGGGTATTGATCATTAACCCTATATAACATTCTTAAACTTTGAAAGCATCTTATTTACTTGTAGATGAACCAAACATTAATAATATAAATGTAATATAACATAGCATATTAAGTTCATATCATAATGCATAATATAATTAATGTAATGCTTTGCTTTAATGTTCATGAATGATGCACTTCAATACCATGCATGCATCAATAAATTTTTTTTTCCATATATAGTTTTATTTCGATAGGTTGATTAAGAAAGTAATGTAAATGAGAGGAGAAGTTTTTATTTATTTATTTTCATATAGGACATGTTTATAACCAAGATTTTCATTTTAAATTACACAACCTTCCAGGTGTGAATTCTCTAAGTTTCCATCATAATGAAATACTTAAAGGGTACCCAGCTGGAGGGGATGTTATAGCGGTGCCAAATCTTCCCGCAAACCTTAAACTCTTTCGTCCTGCGATGCCAAATTCTTCACGCTGCAACACTAACTTTCTGCCCAGATAACTTTTTAGCGTCGCGGCATAGAAAAACTCTACCACAACACCATCTAGTTGCTTCGCATTTTTCTTCCTTTTTTCAACTCCGATTCTCGACCCATTTTGCATGATTTCTTCCAAATGCATTCCAAAAGCTCATACACCCTCAAAATAGTAAAATTCTCAAAGTAATATATACTTAAGGTAAAACACACAAATAAAAACAAAAAACATAACAAAAATACTACGGCAAATATTGGTTTATCAGATTCCCCCAAACCTAGATTTTGCTTGCCCTTGAGCAAAACAACAATTAAAGAAAGAAAGAAAAACTCAACTAAAACCTCAAATCTTAAAGTACACTATAATTAGCAATTAAATATATTCACACAATTGTATTCAAAATCTTAGCACAACAAAGCATTTTATGGAAATATCGTACACACTACACTACCATAATCCAATGCTCAAAACATATATGTCTCGATCTCCCCCAAACTTAGCATCAAGAATAGGCATTCGCTTCAACTCTAGATCTCACAAGATTTACTCATTATATCGCACCGATCCTAGACTTACGCACTTATCAAGAATGTGCGAGTAGAAGTTATATAGACAAAGAATAGCAAATATATTCTCGCACACGAATATGGGTATAATCAATAAACACTCCTATGTTCACAAAATGGGTCTCATGAAAAGAACCAAGTACATGGAAAAGACATACATTCCTTATCTCCAAGCAAGATTTCGTAAAAGATCAGTTAGGTCTTTATTATGGTTGTAACATAAGGCTTGGTTGGGGTTAAGAAAGAAAGGCATGGAAAAACTAGAGCTTGAAACATACCAAAGCTTCCTCTTATTTGTACTTGAAAGGCAAGCTGTCTCCTCTTTGAATTCATTATGGTAACCAAGATGCTATACTTTTTTTTTTTCCTTTCTTGACTATCTTTTTTTCTTTTTCTTTTTTTTTTTTTTTTTTTTTTTAATGAAGAAACAACAAACATTTCCTTGGTACTAACCATATTTTTGATACGGAGTTCAACCTTCTTAACTTGTCTCATCACTTTGGCATTCTCAAGCTATAGGGTATGGCTTAAAATTGGGTAAGGCTTGATATAGGTGATGAGAGAAAAAGCTAAGTGTTTGGCTTCAAAAGTCGTAATTGGTGCACCAAAAGGGTGTGGATTAAGGCTTTTAACAGGGGAAAAACATGCATAGCCTAACATCATCTCTTAAGGTCCTTCTAACTTGGAGCTACCCAGTATAAATACCTAATGAGACCATCCTAATCTAAGTAAAAAATTGAAAAAGTGCTTAAGAGGTTCAAGAAAACTAACTCTCTCAATCAAAACGCTTATGGCTCAAAGAACTCACAAGGTAGTCTCCACTATTTGTTTCTTAATCATTAATTCTACAAGAGCATGGTTTATGGAACGTGGGTATGCATCAATTTACATATCAAAGTTTTGAAAATGCTAACAAAATAAACACAAATCACACGAAATATCTAGTTACCAACAAAAAATCAAATTTTCAAAAACAAATTTTCTTTTGTACCCCTAAACCTAAATTAAACATTGTCCTAAATGTTTGCAAAGAAAGCATGGGCGGGTTACCTCCCATCAAGCACTTTCTTTAACATCTTGGCAAGATATTTCTCTTTTCATGTTCAAGGATTGTGCACATGAATGCACTCAATAGTCCCTTCATACAATGCCCATTGACTTTGAATGTCTCATTAGTCCTTGGGTTTAACAATTTGACCACTCCATGGGGAAAATTTTGAACTATTGGAAACGGTCCACTCCATTTTGACTTCAACTTCCCTGGAAAAAGTATAAAACGAGAGTTAGACAAAAGAATTTTCATTCCTAAGTAAGAGACCTACAAATGAGGCCTTTATCATGGTAACACTTAGTTCTTTCTTTATAAATCTTGGCATTCTCATAGGCTTCATCCCAAATCTCCTCTAACTTATTAAGTTGAAGCAAACGCTTCTCACCCACCTTTTCCAAATCCATGTTCAGCTCCTTGATTGCCCAACATGCCCTATGCTCAAGTTCAACAGGCAAATGGCATGCCTTATGAAAAACCAATCGATAGGGACTCATTCCAATGGGTGTTTTGTACACTGTGCAATATGCCTAAATGCATCATTTAGCTTTATTGCCCAATCCTTCCATGAAGGTCACACTACCTTTTCCAAAATTCCCTTGAGTTGTCTATTGTTCACCTCTACTTGGCCTGAGGTTTGAGGATGATAAGGAGTCACTACTTTGTGGGTGATATTGTATTTCTTCGACAATCCATCAAAGAATTTATTATAAAATTGACTTCCTCCATCACTGATGATTGCCTTTGGCGTCCCAAACCTATTGAATATCACATCTCTCAAGAATTTCACAACACATGTAGCATCGTTAGTTTGCGTAAGTATAGCCTTAAAATTTGGACAGATAATCAACATCAATTAATATATATTCAAAACTATGCGAAGATGGAAAAGGATACATAAAATCAGTCCCCCATACATCAAAAAGGTCAACCATCAAAAAAAAAAAAAAAAAAATTTGATTGAAATACCCTAAGAGTTATTTTCTTACCACCAAAATGACCCCCACAATGAAGTTCGTGGCAAAAGGTTAAAATGCTCTCATTCTCATCCTCAGGCACACATATCTAGATGATTTGATCTTGACAAAGCTTTAAAAATTAAGGATTATCCCAAAAACAGTGCCTACAATAGGATATAAATCTCTTCCTTTCCTAAAAAGTAAGGTTAGGCTGCAATATACCACAAGCTAAATAATAAACAATATCAACATACCATGGCTCATGACTTACAATAAACAATTGTTCATCAAGAAAAGTTTCAGCAATGTCTTTTTCTATATGATCATGTGTGTTGAAGTGAGAAATTAACCTAGAGAGGTGATCTGCAACAACATTTTCACTACCCTTCTTATCCCTTATCTCTAGGTCAAATTCTTGCAAAAGCAAAACCCACCTAATTAATCTTGGCTTAGCATTCGGCTTAGTCAATAAATGTCTCAATGTTGCATGATTAGGATGCACAATGACTCTAGACCCTATTAAATAAGACTAAATTTATCTGATGCAAACACAATAGCCAAAAAATCTTTTTTGGTGGTGGAATAATTTAATTGGGCATCATTGAGTGTTTGCCTAGCATAATAACTAACATGTAAACACTTCTCCACTCTCTGCCCCAAAACAGCCCCTATAGCATAGTCATATGCATCACACATAATTTCAAAGGGCAATGACCAATTAGGCGCCATGATATAGGTGCTGACGTTAATTTCTTTTTCAAGGTATCAAAAGCAATCAAGCAATCATCATCAAACAAGAAAGGAACATCTTTAGATAACAAGTTACATAATAGGCGACTTATTTTAGAAAAATCTTTAACGAGTCACCTATAAAAACCTACATGTCCTAAGAAACTCCTAATACCCTTTACCGAAGTTGGAGGTGGCAATTTAGCAATCAACTCATTTTTTACTTTATCAACTTCAATACCCATACTAGAAATCACATGTCCTAATATAATTCCATGCTGAACCATAAAATGACTCTTTTCCCAACTAAGTGTTAAATTACATTCTATGCATCTTTCAAGTGCAAAAGTCAATTTATGCAAGCAATCATTGAATTAGATTCCAAAGACTAAAAAATCATCCATAAATACCTCCATGAATTTTTTCACCATATCCAAAAGTATTGACAGCATGCATTTTTGGATGTGGCGAGGGCATTGCATAGGCCGAATGTCATCCTTCTAGAGGCAAACATCCCAAATAGGCAAGTGAATGTTGTCTTCCCTTGATCTTCTGGCGTAATAGGAACTTGGCTGAAAGACCATCAAGAAAATAGTAAAAGTCATGCCCTACTAATCTTTCTAACATCTTATCAATGAAAGGAAGTGGAAAATGGTTCCTTTTAGTGGCAACTTTTAGTTTCCAATAGTCAATGCACATTTTCCACCCAATAGTCATCCTAGTAGCTACTAACTCATTCTTCTCATTTCTCACCAAAGTAATGCCTAATTTTTTAGGTACATGAACGAGACTAACCCCTTAATGTCAAAGATAGGATAAATTACTCCTGTGTCTAAGAGTTTCAAAATTTTCTTTTCCACTACCTCTTGTGTAACAACTACTGAAAACTATTGCAATACATGCATAATAACAAAATAAAATTGGGCCCCAAAATTTCTTTTCATTAGAAATCATATGTCTTTTTATACACAAAGATTACTGTTTACAAAAATGCATTTTAAAAGACAAGACAGGGGAAACAGTAGCTATTCCTCTTCGCTTGCCGACGCCCCTCCGACTGCGTCATCACCTAGAACCTACATCCACAAAGGAAAATAACGGGGTGAGCACAAAATAATGCTCAGTAAGTAAAACTCTCTCTCTCTGTCTGTCCCCGTATGAATAACTCTTAATTCTTTCCTTATACTATTTCTGATTCTATTTCTGTTTCTAATAACATCATGGCCTCATCTTACCGGAGGTACGGCCGGATGGCGTTCACACAGCACCATCTCACTCTCTAAGGCTATCGGGTGGAATTCACATAGTACCAACCCGTTCTTAGTGACTACCGAGTGAGGATCACAAAGCACCAACTCGATTCCTCCTAACTATCGGGTGGAGATCACCTAGCACCTACCCGTTCCTCATGAATTTTGGGTAACGATCACCAAGCATTTACCCGTCTCTAGTCACTATTGGGTGATGGTCACAAAGCATCAACCCACTTCTACCAAATGTTAGATGATGATCACAAAGCATCAACCTACATATCTCTTAACTAACCGGGTAGTGGTCACAAAGCATCTACCCATTTCTACTACTCATCGGGTGATGATCACAAAGCATCGACCCATCTCTCTAAGGGCTATTCGGATGATGATCACAAAGCATCAATCCGATTCCCATAACGGTCGGGTGATGACCACAAAGCATCATCTCAACTATACTACTCTTCTAATTCATTCTATTGTAGCATTTTTTCAATGCTCTCTACCCTTAGAGTAATTTTACCCACTAAGCTCTCTACTCATAGGGTAAATGCATAAACCATTTCCTTACACTTTCTTAGGTCACTTTTCCATGCACAATTAGTGCCTATGGATGGTTCATCACTACCAATGCACTTATGAAATGCCAACATGCAATGTTGCAAGAATTAAGGTTCAATACTCACACTTAAACCTCTATTAGGCATTTCATCAAACATCTCATGTGCACTATAAAACTCTATTATAGCAATGATTCTAAATCTTTCTCTAACCATCCAAAATGGGGAAAAACCCCTTCACAAAGCCATAAAACCTGTCAAACAAGGCACTTCCAAAAAGGGATCCATGACACCCCTTAAATTCCATCTCAAACTACCTTGCCAACCCAACATCTCATTTCTCAAATTTGCAAGGTATAACAATCACAAAGCATAGAAACCTCTATTTAATCCTTCATACATGCCATATTACATGTACATCACATACATACATCAAGTCTATCAAAACCCTAATCAAGAAATTTCATAAATCTCAACTTGGGTTGGGTTTTACTTACCTTGTTATGGAGAGACTTCACAAATTCTTCCTTTCACTTGTTTAGCTTGACTTTTCCTCTAATCTTAACCAAAAGAAGGAAAACCCTCAAACTTCAATATGGGTTAAAACTCCCAAATCACACAACTTAAGTAGAAATCCTTACCTTAGGAAGCCTTAGGTTGCTTTTCTACCCCAAATCCCTTCAAAAAATACCTTGGAGAACCTTGATCAAAAGAAAAGAGAAGTTGAGAGGAGTGAGGATGGGAAGTTGCATTTGAGAAGAAGAAAATGAGGGGTTTCTTTGATTCTAATTCCTTTTAAAGAAATATAAACACACTCATTCCCATTTTGCCCTTATTCTTCTTTGGGAATTCCATCTATATCCTTGATTCATTACAAACTCACCCCCATATCAACACATTCTCTATGAAAAATCCTTACAATTAACTCCCCACTTTCCCTGCTAATTAGGGGTAGAAAGGTCAAATTGCCCTTAGGGAAGAAAATATCTAAAACTTAACCAACATTTTATTCGGCCTGTCGCCGCAACGAAGAAACTTCTGTCGCCGCGGCGAAACTGTCCAGCAGCTTCCCCCGTGGCTTCAACCTCTTCTTCGCGGCGAAGATTCTTCTTTGCCCTGGCGAAGCACAGCGATGAAATTCTTCTGTTTTCAACCAATTTCAGGGCAAACATTCAACACAACACTAAATCAAACAATAATACCAAAACCAACTCAAAATAAGAGCGAAAGAGGAAACAGTAACAACGTACCTCAAGCGGGGCGTTACATCTTGCATATTAGGTTTAGTCTCCTTTGGACCTCTCTAATAGGTTTGGCATTGTCCTCTAAAATTATCTTATGCATGCACACCGCAAGACTAATACCCCTAATGTCACTTATGCTCCAACCAATAGCTTTCCTAAGTTGATAAGTGCTTGAAAAAACACTTATACTTAGTGGTTTATAGGCATCGTTTGTGGGAAATTAGGATTAATTTGCATGAATTAACATAGTTGTTTCATAAATGCAATTTTCAGGATCATTGTTATTTTTGTTTTGTTTTCAAGGAATAAAGCTTAAAAATAACATTTGGATGAGAACTAATTTCAGTGAGAGAATTTTTGACGATTGGAAACAAACAGATAAAAAATCGGAGTTGAATTGAAGAAGTTATGGGGCTTTGAAATAAAGAGGAGATCCTAGATTACGCTCCAATTTGAGCATGCCTTGGTGTTTTGACAATAAATTAAGCTATAGATATTTTATCAAGATGATTCTTAAACCATTGGAAATTTGATTTAAAGGGCTAAATTTCATATGTTTAACACTTTTCCAGATTTCATCATTATCATGCTCAGAAATTACTATCTCTAGAGTGTTGAAGAATGATGCAAGGTTAGAAGAGGAATTGGACACTATGTCGCAGCACTCTACTGCAGCACAACAAGACTAGAACCAACCATGTTGTAGCACTGTACTACAACACACTTAGTCTAGAATCAACCATGCCACAGCATAGTGCCGGGGCATAGTTGATAAGAGTGTAATTTAGATATTTTTATTCCTTCCATATTATGTTTTTTTGTTATGTTTTATGCCTATTTGAGTTGATTAGAGTTTATTTTGTGTTTCTGTTGTTTTTATTGTTTTAGAATATAGAAATTAATCGAGTCATTCCCTGTGGGATCGACCCTTGCTTGCCCTTTATACAATTCAATAGTTAGGTTAGTAAGGTTAATTAATTTGGTGCATTCGGCACGCTACCAAATTTTGGCGCCGTTGCCGGGGAGTGGTATTTGTCGATTTTTTATATATTCTACGTGTTTTTTTTTTTTTTTTTTTTTGTGATTTTGTTTAATCAGTGCTTAGTTGTGTTTTTTTATTTTATTTTATTTTATTTTGTTTAATTGTGATTTTTAGGTTTTTGAAGAAAAAAAAAAAAGAAAGAAATTTTTTTTGAACAGTAGTACTATTTAGTACTATTCCTAAGAGAAATTTTGGTTGAACCAGGAGTGCTGCGAGTACCAATTTCAAAGAAAACGACATTCTGAGCAAGACTAGAAATGTTTCTAGCCCTACCCTCTAGTTCTCAAATCCGATCGTTTAATAGGGTTTTTAGCCAATTTTTGTTGCTGTCAAGAAAAAATTTTATTTTATTTTATTTTTTATTTTTATTTATTTAGGCTTAATTTTGTGATTTTAGTGGTTTATGACTCGATCCAATTCTACAGGAGAGTTGGAATTTGATCCAAAAATCGAACGCAGTTTACGGAAGTTGCGAAAAGAGTCACATCAAGCAAGTTCTTCATCTCCTGATCTAAATATAGCCCTTGGTTCAGCATCCCACAGTTCATCCAGTGATCCGGATTCAGAGATAAAAGAAGAGATGGCCGCTAGTAGAACATTAAAGGAGTTGGTGCCCCTGATTTTAATCAACAGCCTTTGTGTATTCAGTACCCTACTTTAGATGTTGCTTTTGAATTGAAGTCTAGTCTAATTCACTTGTTGCCTACATTTCGTGGTCGTGCAGGTGAAGATCCCAATAAACATCTAAAGGAGTTTCACGTTGTTTGTTCAAGCATGAAACCGACCGGAGCGACAGAGGAGCAGATTAAGTTGTGAGCTTTTCCTTTTTCGTTGGGAAATGATGCAAAGGATTGGCTCTATTATTTACCATTGGGGACAGTCACAACATGGAACGAGATGAAAAGGATGTTTTTAGAAAGATATTTCCCAGCATCTAGGGCTGCCACCATCAGGAAAGAGATATGTGGGATAAGGCAATATAATGGAGAGACGTTATATGAATATTAGGAGCGATTCAAGAAGCTATGTGCAAGCTGTCCTCACCACTAGATAAGTGATCAATTGCTAATTCAGTATCTCTATGAAGGATTGCTGCCTATGGAAAGAAATATGATAGATGCAGCAAGTGGAGGTGCGTTGGTGGATAAGACTCCTGAAGCTGCCAAACAGTTAATCTCAAACATGGCTGCCAATTCCCAACAGTTTGGTACAAGACATGATGCACCACCCAAAAAGGTGAATGAGGTAAGTACATCTTCCATTGAACAACAATTATCTGATGTTACCTCTCTTGTTAGACAATTAGTCAGAGGGAATGCACAACAAGTAAAAGCTTGTGGGATATGTTCGACAATGGGACACCAAACAGACATGTGCCCAACACTTCAAGAGGAAGGGATTGAACAAGTCAACGCAACAGGAAACTTTCCTAGACCACCGAGGCAACATGATCCTTACTCCAACACGCATAATCCAGGTTGGAGAGATCATCCGAATTTCAGTTATGGAGGAAATAGATAAGTAGGAGGTGGATAGAATTTCTTCCAGAATAGACAACAACAAAGTTTTCAACCGAAGCAACCTGCCTCACAGAGTTCAAACTCATCCCTGGAAGATATAGTTAAGTCTTTTGCTTTGAATACCAAACAGTTTCAACAAGATACAAGATCTAGTATTCAAAGTCTGGAGAATTAGATGGGTCAAATGGCAACTGCTATAAGTCGTTTAGAGGCTCAAGTTGGAGGGAAGTTGCCTTCTCAAACAATGGTGAATCCAAAGGAGAATATTCATGCAGTGACGCTAAGAAGTGGCAAGAAAGTGGAAGAACCAAAACTTGACAATCCAATTGTAGCAAAGGAAGCAGAGATCGAAGATGAAATTGAGAAAGAAAAGGCTACAACTGAATCAAAGGTAATACCTAACCCTTCAATTCAACTTCAATCTAATACTTTACCTTTTCCTGGCAGATTCGCGAAGTCAAAGAAAGAAGAGAATGATAAAGAAATTTTGGAGATGTTTCGCAAAGTGGAAGTGAATATACCTCTATTGGATGTAATTAAGCAAGTGACAAGGTATGCGAAATTTCTTAAGGAGCTATGCACCAATAAGCAGAAGTTGAACGGTGATGAGAAGATAATAATGGGAGAAAATGTGTCAGCAGTTTTCTAAAGAAAACTTCCTCCCAAATGCAAGGATCCAGGTATGTTTACAATTCCATGTAAGATAGGTAACACCAGGATTGAGAAAGTTATGTTAGATTTAGGAGCTTCGATTAATGTTATGCCACAATCTATTTATGCTTCATTAAATCTAGGTCTTGTGAAAGATACTGGTGTTATTATCTAATTGGCTGATCGCACTAATGCATACCCTGAAGGGGTAGTTGAGAATGTTCTTGTGCAGGTCAATGAGCTAGTGTTTCCAACTGATTTCTACATTCTGGATATGGATGATTCCTCTTCTCCTGACCCTGCACCTATCTTACTAGGAAGACCATTCCTAAATACAGCTCGGACAAAAATAGATGTTCATGATGGTACCCTCACGATGGAATTTGATGGTGAAGTAATTCGTTTTAATATTTTTGATGCCATGAAATATCCAACTGATGTTCAATCTATTTTTGCTATTGATGTTGTTGATCCGATTGATTCCATAGTGCAAGAGGTCTTTGAGTTGAATAATGCAGATGAGTTAGAAGTTGCCCTTCTCAAACATGTGGAATCAGAGGAGAAAGGAGAGATGGAGCTCAGTGAAGAATTGAAGGAGACAGTGGCAGCGTTACATTCTTTAAAACCGATTCCAGAAAGCTATAGAGTTTCTTTTATAAAGCTCCTTGATTCTTACCAAAAATTGTTGCCTTCTGTTTTGCAGGCCCCTATACTGGAGTTGAAGCCATTACCAAGCCATTTGAAGTATGTGTACTTGGGGGAGAATGAGACGCTGCTGATAATTGTGTTGAAGAAGTTAACACCCAATCAAGAAGAGAAACTAGTTCGAATGTTGCGGGAGCATAAGGAAGCGATTGGCTGGACCATAGCTGACATTAAGGGGATTAGTCCTTCCATATGCATGCATTGGATTCTGTTAGAGGAAGGAGCCAAACCGACACGAGAAGCGCAATGAAGATTAAATACACCGATGATGGTTGTGGTGAAAAAAGAAGTCTTAAAGCTTTTAGATGCTGGGGTAATTTATCCAATTTCGGACAGTAAGAGGGTAAGTCCAGTACAAGTTGTCCCCAAGAAATCTGGTGTTACAGTGGTGAAAAATCAAGACAATGAGTTGGTCCCTGCACGTATTCAGACAGGCTGGCGCGTGTGCATTGATTACAGGAAGTTGAACTCAACAACTCAAAAAGATCACTTTCCACTTCCTTTTATTGATCAAATGCTGGAGAGGTTAGCTGGTCATATTTATTACTATTTTCTTGATGGATTTTCAGGGTATAACTAGATTGTCATAGCACCAAAAGATCAAGAGAAAATGACATTCACATGTCCATTTGGTACTTTTGCCTACCGTCAAATGCCGTTTGGTCTTTGCAATGCTCCAGCCACTTTTCAGAGATGTATGGTAAGTATCTTTTCAGAATATGTCGAGTCAATCATAGAGGTTTTTATGGATGATTTTAGTGTTTATGGCGATTCATTTGATAAGTGCTTGCATAACCTTGCACTGATTTTAGACAGATGTATAGAAACTAACCTTGTAGTTAACTGGGGAAAAATGTCATTTTATGGTAGAGCAAGGTATAGTTTTGGGGCATATTGTCCCATCTAAGGGAATAGAGGTTGATAAGTCTGAGATAGATTTGGTTACAGCTTTGCCTTACCCCACGCCACTGTGCGGGAAGTTCGATCTTTTTTTGGCCATGCAGGTTTCTATCGGAGATTTATCAAGGACTTTTCCAAAATTGCATTGCCCCTATGCAGATTGTTACAAAAAGATGTGGATTTTCAGTTTGATGAGTAGATCAAGGAGGTATTTGACAAGCTGAAAACATTGTTGACGACAGCACCAGTGATACAACCACCTAATTGGGAGCTACCTTTCGAAATTATGTGTGAGGCGAGCAACTTTGCATTAGGTGCTGTTTTGGGTCAACGTGTTGGCAGAGCGTGTCACGCCATTTATTATGCATCCAGGACCTTGAATGGCGCCCAGCTAAATTATTCTACAACTGAAAAAGAACTTTTATCTGTTGTTTTTGCTTTAGAGAAATTTCGGTCATATTTGTTGGGTGCTAAAGTCATTGTTTTTTCTGATCATGCAGCTCTTAGGTACTTGCTCACAAAGAAGGAGGCAAAACTAAGGCTAATTAGGTGGATTCTTCTCCTCCAGGAATTTGATTTGGAGATTAAAGATAAAAAAGGAGCAGAGAATGTTGTAGTAGATCACCTTAGCCGTTTGGTTCGTGGCAGCGATGAACTTCCTTTGTGAGAAACATTTTTGAATGAGCAATTGCTTTCCATTGAAATGGCGTCACCATGGTATACAGATATTGTTAATTTTTTTGTTACTAACGTGTTGCCGAATGATTTGACTAGAGCTCAAAAGGACAAGATCAAGAGTAATGCTAAGTATTATGCCTGGGACAATCCATATTTCTGGAAGCATTGCGCTGACCAAGTGATAAGAAGGTGCGTACCTGAACATGAATTTACTCCTTTCCTAACCTTCTGTCATACCTATGCATGTGGAGGACATTTTGGACCACAGAGGATAGCTCGTAAGGTATTAGAATGCGGCTTTTATTGGCCATCGTTGTTCAAGGACGCCTACATGTTCTGTAAGTCATGTGATAATTGCCAAAGAATAGGAAACATTTCTCATAGAGATCAAATGCCACAATCTCCCATATTTATTGTTGAAATTTTTGATGTTTGGGGCATTGATTTTATGGGTCCATTTCCTGTTTCCTTTGGTAATGTTTATATTATGTTAGCTATTGATTATGTTTCCAAATGGGTGAAGGCGAAAGCCACCAGAACTGACAATTCAAAGGTTGTTGCAGATTTTGTTAAAACTAACATTTTTGTCAGGTTTGGGATACCAAGGGCCATCATCAGTGATAAGGGCACTCATTTTTGCAACAGGACAATAGAGGCATTGCTTAAGAAATACCATGTCACACACAAGGTCTCCACATCATACCACCCACAAACCAATGGCCAAGCGGAGGTGTCAAATAGAGAGATCAAGTCAATTTTGGAAAGGACAGTGAACCCAAACAGGAAGGATTGGTCTTTGAGATTAGACGATGCATTATGGGCATACAGAACAGCATATAAGACACCTATTGGCATGTCCCCATACAGATTAGTGTTCGGTAAGTCGTGTCATCTTCCAGTAGAATTAGAGCACAAGGCTTATTGGGCAATCAAGCATTGCAATATGAAGATGAAGGAAGCCGGTGTTAATAGGAAGTTGCAATTGCAAGAACTTGAGGAGTTGAGGAATGATGCCTACGAGAGTTCACACATATACAAAGCAAAGACTAAAGCCTTTCATGACAAGATGATCTCAAGGAAGCATTTTTCAGTTGGACAGAAAGTCCTTTTTCATTCAAGGCTGAAGTTATTTCCGGGTAAGTTACATTCTCGTTGGGTGGGACCTTTATTGTGACTAATGTTTTTCCTCATGGTGCAGTAGAAATACAGAGTTTGAAAACAAACAAGGTGTTTAAGGTCAATGGACATAGGCTTAAGCCTTACTATGAAGGGTTCCAAGTTTACATTATTGAGGAGGTGGGATTGGAGAAGTCGATACATGAGTAGTGATGACTATGCAGAGAGTCGAGCCAACGACATTAACCAAAGGCGCTGCTTGGGAGGCAACCCAAGAATTCAGATTTGATTTTCTTTTCCCTTGACTTTAGTTTTTTAGTTTTGCCATATTTTTTTGTTTTATTTGTTTTATTTGCTTATCTCTACATTTGGGGTATTACATTGGGGACAATGTAAGTTTTAAGTGTGGGGGAGAAGTTAGGCTTGGATGGGTTTTATATTCTTTTTTTTTTTTTATATTCTTTTTTTTTTTTTTAGGAGTATGTCTCTGTTAAAAAAAAAAAAAAGGAGAGTCATGTCTAGTGAGGTTTATGCTTTAAGTCATGTCTTTGAACATCTAGTGATGCATGAAATAATAACTTGACTTTGTGATGAGCATATTCCTTGACTTAGGATGTTAGCAATATTTCATAAAATAGAGTTAATCATATTTGAATCTTTTTAGTTTTGAAACAATATGTCTTGAGAAGTTGTGTGAACTTGGTGACAAAGCATGATTGAGGAGTGTATAACAACCCTTAAAAGAAAGGAAAAAGAACAATTGTTTCTCTTAAGCTAGTCCTAAATTTGGGTTTAAGCAAATAGAAAAAAAAAAAAAGAGAAAAGAAAGGTATGTGGTGAGCCGAGATGGAGCGTAAAACGCACTCACTCATAAACACAACCATGAAATGAGATGGAGCATAAAATGCACTCATTTTTTTTTCAAAAAAAAAAAAAAAAAAAAAAGAAGAAAAAAAGTTCTAGTTCGCTACCCAGTTTGTAGTAGTAAAGGGAAACAGTTGAGGGGTGAGTTGTACATGAATTGGTTGTGATTAGTTTTCCTTGTTTGCATTGACTGATTGAGAGTAATTATGGAAAATGAGGAAGAGATATGAATGTCATTAACTCTACTTTATTTTATCTTTGCTGCTTCCTAAGTTAGGTATGAATATGCATGGATTAAATAGTGTTGCTTATGCATCATGATGGTGTTCTGGATATGATTTGATTGTAGCTTTTCTTTAGTGTTTGAATTAGTTTGCCCGAGGACGTGCAAAAGCTAAGTGTGGGGGAATTTGATAAGAGTGTAATTTAGATATTATTATTCCTTCCATATTATGTTTTTTTGTTATGTTTCATGCCTGTTTAAGTTGATTAGAGTTTATTTTGTGAGTTTGACATAGTTGGATAGACTTTAGGAAATAAGTGATAAAAGATTAGGAAATTCCAGAATTGTTGTTATTCTGACCAGTGCTGCGTTTTTCATGTTTTTCAGGGAGGTAGATTCCTTGATTGCAAAAGTGTTCTTCAGAGAAATTAAAGTAGACAAATCAAGCTTTTCAGGAAGGTATTATGGGCTAGAATCCGAGTTCGTTTGGGTTCTCAGTAGTTGTTGCAAAACCGGACCTGGAATCCTAGTCGCAGAAGGATTCCTTAGCTGAGTATTGGATTTTTGAACGGGCCTAACTGGAGCGTCAGATATCGAAAGCAGATGATTCAAAAGCCCAGATTCATCTACACATCCTGGACTACAATTTTTATGAAGTGACAGAGCCCAGAAATGATCTTTTACATTGCAAGAATCCTGATGCAAGCTGGAGACGAATTCTGGAATCCATATCTGATAAGATTTTGTCAAATCTGGAAGTCTATCTTCTAGGAAACGTCTAGGAAAGAAATTCCATGATTCTTGGGGAAGAATTAAGGAAAACACATGTTATTTAATTAGAAGTTTTTAGGTGAAAGGGGGTAGGACAGTAGAGTTTTAATTTTTCAGAGTTTTTACTTTCTAGATCAAGATGTGCGGCTAATTTCCTTCTTCAGTTCAAGGGGATTTTGAAGCCTAATTTCATGTCATTGGTGTAACTTAACTTCAATAACGTTGTTCTCAATCTCGTTTTTATTAGAATTGTTTATGTTATTCTGATTTAATTGTCTGTGATTCTTGTTTGAGTGATTTAATTTTGGCCTGCTAAATTGTTTAATCAGAATTTACCTGTTAGAATTAGGAATTGTGATATGTAATCGTCCTTTTTCTATTCAACGAGTGACACATGATGATAGCTGATTATGGAAAAGTTTTCAGTCTATTGTCTTGAATAACATAACCTAAGTTAAATAATCCGAACTTTCGTGATTGTTGCTTAGATTGATCTATTCTTCTAATTCTTAAGGCTACCATTGAATTAAATTTAGAGAGCTTGTTCTAGGTTGTTCAAGGGTTTGTATCTACTCAAAGAGCTTGTTTCAATAGTGACAAACTAAGGGAGAATTCGGGTATCAGAGCTTGTTGTTTCTTAGAGTCAGTAGTTCCATAATGATGAGATAGAACAGTGTTACGGTTACTTTATGTCCAATGCATGTTTAGGTGGATATTGAACCGAGAACTGATTGTTTAACCTGATATTTTATTTCTCTGTTTTGCTTTAGTTTGCCTTGATTACAAACCCTCTTTCATTACTGTTGTCAGTTTTACTGTTTAGAGTTAAATTTGCGTTTCTGTTGTTTTTATTGTTTTAGAATATAGAAATTAATCGAGTCATTCCCTGTGGGATCGACCCTTGCTTGCCCTTTATACAATTCAATAGTTAGGTTAGTAAGGTTAATTAATTTGGTGTATTCGGCACGCTACCAATAGTCATGACAACTAGAAATTTTTCTTCCATTTTTTACTAGGAACTAAATAGAATTAAGAAAAACAAAACCCTAACCCTTTTTAGATATACATACAAGTCTTTTAGCTTTATTTTTGGGGGATTCTTTAGAGATAAAAAAGAGAGAACAAAGATATTCAAGAATTGAAGAAAAAGGGAGATTAAAGAGGGCTTGGAGAGGAAGAAGGGGAGAAGATCATCATTGACTCCATTAATCCAACCAAGTTTCACTAAGTTTTCCTTCTTTCTTATTATTGTTTGTTGTGAATAATAAAATGAAATTCTCATTTTATTCATGAAGAACTAATTCTTTTGTGATTGAGGGTGATTTCAAAACCCTAGACATGTCTTGTGATTAATAAAATCTGCATCTTTTTATCTTTTGATCCCTCTTGGTTATGTGATTATTTCTCTAAAAATAAGGTTTAACTAGATTGTTTAAATTGTTTAAGTAGCCAATTAAATCGTTAGGGTTAATCTATTAATGCCAATTTAGGTTGTTTAATATGGAATCGCTTTATTAACCTAAATAAATAGTGGTAAAGTGTATGCCTGCATACATGAGGGGTAACCACTCAAGATAACTAAACCGACCATATGAGTTTACCCTTGATTCAGTAGGTCTCTCGCAACTTAATGCTTTTATTACTTTGAGTCTATAGATCGTATCTTAGGTTATTTTATAAGTAGGGAATTGAGTTATGACCATCTTTAGTCCAACGACTCAGTAAGGAGAGATGGGACTTATCAATGTTTGGTATTTTCTGAGCTGATGTGATTAAGAGGGTAGAAAGTTAAAGAGTGCTTTTATTATATGTAATCCATGTCTAGTGGTGGTGAATAAACCTTCAATCTTGTTTGTCTCATTGATTTCTCTTTCGTTATTAGTTGCTTGATTCACATTGTTTGCTTTGAGTTTTTTTTAAGCTTTTGTTGAGTTTTTATAATTCGTGACAAACCCCGTTAGAAGTGGATAATTAATTAAGTTCACAAATCCTCTATGGGAAAGACCCTTACTTGCTCTTTGCTACTACATGACTTGGCATTAGAATTCAGTGGGGTAAAATTAGGTGTTGCATTTACACGCATCATAAGTCTACTAAGGTCCTTTCCTAGTTGCTCTTCTTGGGTTTGGGTCAAGTTTGCTAAAATTATGACAGGATAAGTATCTCCCTCTCACAAAATACATATTTAAGATGCTTAGGTAACTCTTTAAACTCTAGCTTAGGTGGATTAGGCTCGTCCCTATGTGGGGATGTTGGTAACTCCAAGGGTTTACTAGAACTTTCTTGTGGTAAAACAGGAATTACTCTATCTAGAATCTCATGGAATCCCTTAGTTTCCTTATCAAGTGTTTCGTCTGCCCTATCAAGTATTAGTGTAGCTTCAAGCTTATCTTCTATCTTCTCCTACAAATAAGTGTCATAAACAAGTGAGTCCACACAATCAATAAAAGAACACTCATCAAAAGTAGAAGTAGAAGGAATAGGTAGAGAACCAAACACTTTAAATTCAATAGTCTATCCCAAGACTGTCATAAATAAATTCCCTTTATGGACATCTATAATTGTCTTGGTTGTCACCATGAATGGTCTACCAATCAAAATTGTATACTCTTTTGTCCTTTAAAGGTACTTCTTCCATCTCCAAAACCACAAAGTTGATGGGAACAATCAGCTGGTCGATTTGTACCAACAAATCCTTAACTATCCCTTTTGAGTATTTGACCAATCTATCCGCAAGTTGAAGGGTCATAGTTGTTGGCTTAAGCTCCCCTAAACCTAGTTGCAAGTATATTAAGTAAGGCATGAGATTGATACTTGCTCCCAAGTCTAGCATAGCTTTTGCGATTTTCTCCCATGCTGATGTTTATGTTGAAACTTCTAGGATCTTTCAATTTAGGAGGCATGTTTTGTTGGAGCACCGCACTAGCAACTTCTAAAACCATGACTTTCTCATTCTTCTCATATCTTCTCTTTTTGGTGTTGAGTTCCTTGAAAAACTTTTTGTAGGAAGGCAAATTCCTGATAACATCCAAAAGAAGCAAGTTAATGTTAACTTTAGAAAGCATATAAAAAATTTCAAAAAATTGTTTATCCTATTTAATATCCCTAAATCAACTTGGATAAGGAATCAGAAGTCTATAAAGCTCCATTGCGTTATGGAGTGTTGGTGAGGAGAAACTCTTTGTTCCTTCATCCTTGTTGATTGGCTTGGACGACTAAACATCCTTTGCTTGCACTTCCTTAGGATTTTCTTGTCTATCACACTCCTTATCCCAATTTTCACTGCGAGGGACTGTAATAGCCTTCGCTTGCTCAGGTTGACTCAGCAACTTTCCTTGTTGATGTCTTTATAGTTGACTCGCAAATTGCCCAACTTGCATTTCTACCCTCTTCATAGATGCTTCTAAGGAATCCAACCTTTGATTACTTCTCTCCTAATTTTCTCTACTAACTTGAATAAAGGCATTTAAGCTTTCTTCCAAGGTTGGATTTCTATGTTGTTTAAGTGGTATGGCTTGGTTTGGAAACTAACTAGGCCTTGGGTTCTGGGTAAAGGTAGGATAATTATTAGTCTTCTGAGAGAAATTAGGATGATTTCTCCACCCAAGATCGTAAGTGTTTGAATAAGGATCATTCCTAGGCTTAAGTTGGTAAGACGCCATCAATTTGGCTTGTTCTTGTTCATTCCCTACATAAGAATCATAAGACAAAGAACAAGTGTTAGTATCATGCCCTAAAACACCACAAACTCCACATACCTCATTATTCGTTATGTTTTTGGTAGTCAAAAGTTTGACTTGTTTAGTCAATTCAGCAAGTTGTATAGCCATCTCATTGGCAGAACTTAATTCATGTACTCCAACTCTTCTTCCTCTCACACTCATTGTTGGGAATTAGCACCCAACATTTTGTATAGCTCAAATGCTTCTGCAATAGTTTTCTCACCCATTGCTCCACCAGCAGTGTTGTCTACCATATATTGACATTGTTGTGTCAATCCATCATAGAAAAACTAATTTTGTAATTGAAATGGCTAATGATGGTGAGGACATTAGATAAGAAGCAACTTAAATTTGTCCCATGCCTTGTGAAAAGGCTCTCCTTCCATTTGGAAACATGTTGCAATCTTGGTCCTTAAGTCAACGGTCTTTTGATGAGAGTAAAATTTGCCAATGAACCTATTGTAAACCACCTCCCATGTAGTCAATGAACTAGGTTGAAAAGTCATACACCAAGCTTTAGCTCTATCCTTCAATGTGTAAGGAAAACATCTCATCCTTAGTTAATTCTCATTGAGTCCTTGCAATGGAAAAATCTGAATAGTAGCATAAAAATCTCTTATGAACGTCAAAAGGTCTTTATTAGGGACTTTGTAGAGGGAAGGCAACATGTTATGATGGATATTTTCTAGCTCATAATTCCTTGATGCTTCCCCTAATTGTATGCAAGATGTAGTAGGCCCAATGATTACCCTTGCATATTCCTTCATCATCCTTTTGTTCCCTACTGGCTCCATATTTTCCATTTGTTTAAAGCTTTCTTTTTCATCCTTGGAAGGTAATGGCTCTTCTTCAAAGATGTCCTTAGCATGTCTGCAACAAACTTTTGCAAATTCTCTTTTGTCCTATGAATATTATCAATTGGTGGTACAAGGTTTCCTCCTAAGGATCTTCACCCTTGCATATACCTAAAGCAAAGACTAAGAAAATTTCAAATAAAACGAAGATCAAAGATCAAAGAAAACAAATATAGAATTTAAATGCCAATTCCCCAGTAACGGCACCAAAAACTTGATGTGCAAATTTAATACTCACAAGCGCACGAATCACTAATAGTTATCGACAAGTATACTCCCAAGGTCGATCTCTCACAGAATTGCAGTGGTCTAAATTCTCAATTTTTTTTTCTTTAACGGCTAAGCTAAACAATTAATAAAATCCAAAACACTCTAACCAAAAGATGGATGAAATTAATCTAAAATAAAACTGTAAATTAATTAAAACTAATGAATGCAATCTGTTGAATATGATTAAATCAATAAGAGTGATAGTGGCGACTTAGCTAACTTCTCAATCATCTATTGGAATATTTGGCAAATAAAACAATTAAACCCTAAATTCCTATTGTTGATTTTTCCACTAAGCCATAGAGAATTTTCAATGATCATGTTTATTCTCCGTTTATAATTAAGTAATTAGCTTCTATGATCAAGTTGTTAACTAATTAATCGTAATGTGCACTAGGAAATCACAGAACCATCTAAATCAAAATAGTGATCATGTATTCAATTTGAATTCTTGTTTAATAGAGCTTAATTAAGGCAAGATGATCACTAGAACCTTAATTCTCAATTTTAATTATAAAAAGTAGTTGGCCAATCAAAAAATTCTAATTAATATCATGAAGAACAATTAAACAAAAAACGATAAAAAATTTTCATAAAACAAATCACCAAATACCCAATACAATCATGATGGTTGAACTAAACTCCCATAATATTTTTAGTTGTTAGTGATCAAACTCAAACCAGTGAATTCAATGAACGAAAAACTAATCACATTGCAAAATTAGATGTAACTGAAAAGAAATCACCTAGGAATTGAAGTAGATTGATCCTCTTCCTTCTCTCCCTTGTTGAAAACTCACAATTTCTATCAATAAAGCAATACTCTCAAAAACACAAAACCCTCAAATTAGGTCAAAGAGAATCCTCTCTAAAATAAATTACAATGTCCTATTTTTAGTTTTTCTTTGCTAAGGGTGTTTTTGGGAAAGTAAAAATTGAAATCATAGTTGGAAAAGGTGAGAATTTTATTTTCTCCACAATCCACGTTGCGGGTGATTTTGTGGTGCTACAATGCCAAATCTAAAACTCTTTTGCACCGCGACACCGAATTCTTCACGTTGCAGCATTAACTTTCTACCCAAATAATGTTTTTGCACCGCAGCACAGAAAAACTCTACCATAGCACCATCCAGTTGCTTCGCAGTTTTCTTCCTCTTTTAAACACCGATTCTCGACCCATCTTGCATGATTTCTTCCAAATGCATTCCAAAACTCATGTACCTTCAAAATAGTAAAAACCACCTCAAAGTAACATATTCTTAAGGTAAAACACACAAGAAACAACAAAGAACATAACAAAATACTAGGGCAAATATTATATTATCACTCGTCCCCTCATTTTGGCCTCCCCTTCTATCTCTTTAGACCTTGGAGGAATCTTGAAAGGTTCTACGTCTTATTCAAAACCTCAAGAGATTTCTTCTAGCATGCAACTTTATGGTAATTTCCTATGGAGCCTTTGTCAAGTTGCTCCCACTCTTTCCTTTGGGTTTGCTACCAACAAGCTTCTTAGAAGTTTAGCGTGCAACTCTAGTGTTACCTCAGCCTCTTAGTGGGTTTGGTTGGCTGCTCCCTCTTGGGAATTTTCGTAAGGGGTTTCTCTTTTGGAGCTATAGCACATCCAGAAGCTTGGGGAGATTCTCTTCACCGAGTTGCAACGCACATAGAGGCCTTGGAGACTATTGCAAATTCTGAGGATGTGAGGATGAATCTATAGCTTGTAAATATTTGTTGTGACTTGCTCTTGCGATTTGTCCTTCTTTTTTTTTTTTTTTTTTATGGCAAACTATCTTGTATCTCGTATGAATTGGCCTAGTGACCCCTACTCCGGTGTATATACGTGTGCTTGCAATATCTTCCTTGCACGACTTTTGTTTTAAGTTATTTTTGGATCATTAGAGCAGGTGCCCTAAAGCCAAACCATTATTGTAATGTTGACTCCTATAATAATTTCTATAATCAATAAAAGTTATTTTTCTATATCATGTAATTCGTATTCATTGTATGTTGTGATATATGTCCTTAGAATGGTAGAACCATGATGAAGGTATCGAGTGTTTCAAATCTCAATAGTAAGGAGCTTATGATCACTTATAATGGTCATTCTAGAAATGTATGTAGCCCCAATAGTATTTTGACTGAGGACATAGATAATACGTTAAGGCTATCATAGTGTTGAATGACCTTAGCGAGGGGCAATGACTGATCTCACTTGTCCAAGTTGTTTACTAACAATCTGGTACAACACATGAGTGCTTGCTATAGGCAAGTTCATTGAACAGACCCACCAAAGGATTCGACATCAATATTAACCCCCGTGTCTATGGAATAATCATCTAATAGATGGTGGTGCATTTGATCTTTAGACTTGAGATCACTAGAGTGCCTTCTGCACCAGTTGGTGTAGTTTGACACTAGCCCAACACAGTTCTATTTAGGCCTATCATAACAGTAGTGATTGGTTATTAATAATCCATGGATTATTCTATTTTTCTTGTTTATTTGTAGGATTTATGGACACTTTCCTTTGAATTTAGGCTTGAATTGTTACTTAATTCGTTCTCATGTTTTAGGTCTAAAATGCATTTTTGGATCAAAAATAAGCAAAAACGGGGTCAATTGATTCAAATTTGAGAGTTTTCAGAGTTCAGAGATGTTCAGAGGTTGATTGGAAGCACCTTTGAAGCTCAGCGTAACGAGAAGGAAAGAGAAAATCTAAGATTTAAGTGTTGGAGCATGCAGGGGTAGTTTCATAAATTCAACAAAATGAAGATAGAGTTTCGTCCTGGCAAAAAGTATTTTTGCTGCGGCATGAAACTCTTGGGTTTAAATGTGTTTTTGCAGTTTGTTGCGATGCTGCAGCGAAAATCAAGTTCGTCACAGCGAATTCTGGAAAATTTTGTTTTTTTTTTTTAAATGGTGCATTTTCCTATTTGAATCTTGAGTCCTAGGGTTAGTGGGTACTGTAAAAAGAAAACTTAGCCCATTTTGGTGAGGAGGTCGACATTTTAGGCAAAGGGAGGAGGAAAAAGAGATTTGACGAGTTTGGGTCTCCAAATTAGGGAAGATTTTGTTTCTCTTTCAGTTTCTAACATGTTGAACTCTATATTTGTAGTTTATGTAATGTTTTTCTTTATTTTAGCATGAACTAACTCACTTTTGGGTTAGGGTTTTGATGTAACTTGGATTACAATGGTTTAGTCTATAAATTTATGCTGTTTTTGAGTTCTATTGCTTAAATTATGTGTTTATTCTTGTACTTAATGCAATTGAATGTTGGGTTTCTGATTCAATTGAATGTTGAGCATTATGAGATTGAGAAGTGATTCATGTGTTAGATTCTTAGGATAAACACCATAGATTAAGCAAACGCTAGAGATAAGTTTAGCGATCTATGAAATCTTTATAGGATTCCACTTAGCTTAATAGACTTTAAACTATTAATCTCTATTTTGTTGGGTGCAAAAGCTTAATAGGGATAAGTAAGAGAATATAGCCTGAGAAGGTATATTCTACAACTTAGGGAGTCCAATTTATAATCCTTGCATGTGAATTGGAAAGCAACAGAAATTGTAGATTAAATTAGAGTATCTTGGTGAAGTCGAAACCCTAACCTCTCTCTTGCCTTGAATTGAATTTGTGTTGATTAGTTTAGTTCTAATTTCAGTTGTTTAATATTGTGCTTTAATTTTAGCTTTACTTTCTACTATGAATCCAAACATTTTTGTATTCTTCAATTAGTTATAGAACTAGGAAAATCGGTTCATAACACTCAATCCTCGTGGGAATGATACTCGATTCATCACTTTATTACTTTTTGTGACTAGGGCACTTGCTATATATGCATGTGAATGAACACACATCAAGTTTTTCGCGTCGTTGCTAGGGATTTATTTTGTGTTAATATTGAAGTTTTCTAGTTTTTGCTAAATTGGAGTTTAATTTTTAGTTTTAATTGTTTTTAGTTTAATTTTTCCTTCAGTTTGCTTGTGATCTCACGTTCGTTTTCTTTCTTGTGTAGTTTATGCAAAAAGAAAGAAATCACCTAGTGGTTCCTCTTGATCCAGAGATTGAAAGAACCGTAACAAGACTCATTAGAGAGAGAAGAGAACGAGAGTCGAGAGTCATTGAAATAGCTGAAAACATAACTTTGAGTGGATTTTCACTTACACAATTGATTGGTGTAGTCCTAGCATTATGAGACTACTTGTTGAGGTGAATAACTTTGAGATAAAGCCGACTATAATCCAGATGATCAGTACATTTTTGGAGTGATCCAAAAGAAGATCCGAATATGCACATAGGCAACTTCCAAGAAATCTATGACACATTCAAGCACAACGGGGTGACAAATAATGCTATTAGATTGCGTCTATTTTCATTCTCATTGAAAGATAACGCAAAATGATGGCTAATGTCATTACCCGCTGGAACCATCACGACATGGAATGATCTAGAACAGAAGTTCCTATACAAGTATTATCCACCAACTCTTTCAACAAAGATAAGAAATTACCTCATGTGTACAAGGTGACCATGAATCATTATATGAAGCATGCAAGAGATTTGAGGAAATGTTGAGGAAGTGTCTACTCCACTATTTGCTTATTTAAATGCAAGTCCAAACATCTTATTAAGGTTTGCTACCAAATGTTCGAACAATGGTAGATGCAATAGCTAGAGGAGCTTTATTAAACAAGACACTAGTGGAAGGTCAAGAGTTACATTAAGTTTTAGCAAGTAACAACTACCAAAGACTGGATGATAGAATAGTGTCACAGAAGTCCATGGGTATTCATGAAGTTGATGCTTACACAACCATTTCAGCCCAACTTGTCGCGCTTCAAAAACAAATAGGAGGCATGCATGTTAATTCCATTCAAACACCTCAAGTAACATGTGATTTTTGTGTAGGTAACTATGCAAGCATTGACTGCCAAGTGAGGAATACCATTGCTTCATCCTCTTTATCACTAGAGCAAGCCAACTATTTGGCTGGGAATCAGAGACAACAGAACAATCCATTCTCCAACACTTACAATCCTGGTTGGAGAAATCACCCAAACTTGTCCTAGGGCAATCAATTGAATCAAAGGATAATGCCAAACCATCAATCAGGGATGAAACATCAACCATGTGAGCAAAGAATGTTGAAATTGGAGGATATGTTTGGGAAATTCATGCAAGAGACCACAAGTTTTATGAATGAGACAAGGGAAAATTTCAAAAACCAAGAAGTGTCTATTCGAACTTGGAGGTGCAAATGGGTCAAATAGTTGAAAAGTTGAATGAGCGACCTCAAGGTTCCTTACCAAGTAACATGATGACAAATCCACGTGAACAAGAAAATGCCATAACTTTAAGAAGTGGAACATTCTTAGAAAAGGTTGAACCAAAAGGGAAGGATGAGAACCCGCTAGAGAAGAAAGAAGAAGTTGATGAAGAGATCATTATTGAAGAGAAGCCAACAAGTCCTAAAAAAGAAGAACCAAAGAAGGAAAAGATACCAAAGCCAAGGAAGGAAAAATTTCCATTTCCTGAAATACCACCAGAGTTAGCACATCACAACCCTCTAGTTACCTTTCCTCAGAGGCTCAAAAAGTAAAATCAAGATAAGCAGTTTATGAAATTCCTTGATATATTTAAAAAACTGTAGATTAACATACCTTTTGTATATGCCTTGTAGTAGATGCCGAGTTATGCTAAGTTCTTGAAAGAGACCCTTACAAACAAAAGGAAGCTAGAAGAGGAAGAAATAGTGATGCTTACAGAAGAGTGCAGTGCCATTTTGCAGAAGAAGCTACCACCAAAACTCAAAGATCTGGGGAGTTTCACTATCCCTTGTGTTATAGGAGATGTTACAGTTGATAGAGTTTTATGTGATATGTGTGCTAGCGTTAACCTAATGCCTTTTTTGGTTTTCAAGAAACTAGGGATTGGTGAGGTGAAGTCCACAACTATATCCTTGCAGCTCGCAGATCGATCCATCAAGCATCCACGAGGCATTATTGAAGATGTACTGGTCAAAGTGGATAAGTTTATCTTCCCTGCAGACCTTGTTGTGTTGTATATGAAAGAAGACAAGGAAATACCGCTCATTTTAGGAAGACCATTCCTTGCCATGGGAAGGACTTTGATTGATGTTCAAGAAGGAAAGTTAATTCTAAGGGTCCAAGATGAAACAGTGACTTTTAATGTCTTCGAGATTATTAAATTTCCATCAGAGGTTGATTAATGTTTTAGTACCGATTTGGTGGATAAACTTGTAGTTGATACCATCGAAGAGATCACCCCTCAACTACCTCTATAAGCTTGCATTGCCCAATCCAAAACATCCGTGGATTATACTATTTTTCTTGTTTATTTGATAGGATTGTTGGATGCTATCCTTTGAATTTAGGCCTGAAATGCTAGTTAATTCGTTCATTTCATGTTTCAAGTCTAAAACACATTTTTGGATCAAAACAAAGAAAAAATGGGGTCAATCAATTCAAATTTGAGAGTTCTTAGAGTCTAGAGATGTTCGAAAGTTGATTGGAAGCACCCTTGAAGCTTAGCATAACAAGAAAGAAAGAGAAAATCGAAGATTCAAGCATTGAAGCACGCAAGGGTAGTTTGGTAAATTCAACAAAATGAAGACAGAGTTTTGCCTCAGCAAAAAGTATTTTTTCCACGGCATGAAACTCTTGGGTTTAAATGTGTTTTTGTAGTTTGTCGCGATGCCTCTGTGAAAATCAAGTTTGCCGCGGTAAATTCTGGAAAAAATTGTTTTTGTTTTTAAAACGGTGCGTTTTCTTATTTTAGTCTTGAGTCTTAAGGTTAGTGGGCATATAAAAAGAAAACTTAGCCCATTTTAGGCAAAGAGAGGAGGAAAAAGAGATTTGAAGAGTTTGGCTCTCCAAATTAGGGAAGATTTTGTTTCTCTTTCAATTTCTAACATGTTGAACTCTATATTTACAGTTTATGTGATGTTTTTCTTTATTTTGACTAATGTTTTCTTTATTTTAAGTATGAACTAACTCACTTTTGGGTTAGAGTTTTGATGTAACTTGGATTACAATGGTTTAGTCTATAAATTTGTGTTGTTTTTGAGTTCTATTGCTTGGATTATGTGTTTATTCTTGTACTTAATGCAATCGGATGTTGGGTTTCTAATTCAATTGAATGTTGAGCATGACGAGATTGAGAAGTGATTCATGTGTTAGCTTCTTAGGGTAAACACCATAGATTAAGTGAACGCTAGAGACATGTTTAGTGATCTATGAAATCTTTATAGGATTCCACTTAGCTTAATAGACTTTGAACTATTAATCTTTATTTTGTTGGGTAGAGAAGCTTAATAGGGATAAGTAAGAGAATATAGCCTGAGAAGGTATCTTCTACAACTTAGGAAGTCCGATTTATAATCCTTGCATGTGAATTGGAAAGCAATAGAAATTGTAGTATCCTAGTGAAGTTGAAAACCTAACCTTTCTCTTGCCTTGAATTGATTTTGTTTGATTAGTTTAGTTTTAATTTCAGTTGTTTAATATTGTGTAACAACTGCTGAAAACTAGTACAATGCATGCATAATAACAATAGAAAATTGGGCCCAAAGTTTTCTTTTCATTATTAGTCATATGTCTTTTATACAGAAAGAGTGTGGTTTACAAAAATTCACTTTAAAAGACAAAACAGGGGAAACAGTGTAGCTATTGCTCCTCGCTTGCCGATGCCCCTCCGACTGCATCATCACCTAGATCCTGCATCCACAAAGGAAAATAACGGGGTGAGCACAAAATAATGCTCAGTAAGTAAAACCCTCTATCTGTCTGTCCCCGTAAGTATAACTCTTAATTCTTTCCTTATACTACTTCTATTTCTATTTCTGTTTCTACTAAACAGCATGGCCTCATCTTACCGGAGGTACGGCCGGATGGCGTTCACACAGTACCATCTCACTCTTCATGACTATCGGGTGGAATTCACACAGTACCAACCCGTTCTCAGTGACTACCGTGTGGGGATCACAAAGCACTAGCTCAGTTTTTCCTAATTATTGGGAGGAGACCACCTAGCACCTGCCCGTTTCTCCTGACTTTTGGGTAACGATCACCAAGCATTAACCCGTCTCTAGTCACTGTCGGGTGATGGTCACAAAGCATCAGCCCACTTCTACTAAATGTTGGATGATGATCACAAAGCATCAACCCACTTCTAACAACTAACCGGGTGGTGGTCACAAAGCATCCACTGCTTTACTACTCATCGGGTGACGATCACAAAGCATCGACCCGTCTCTAAGGGCTATTCGGGTGGTGATCACAAAGCATCCACTCATTTCTACTACTCATCGGGTGACGATCACAAAGCATCGACCCGTCTCTAAGGGCTATTCGGGTGGTGATCACAAAGCATCAACCCATCTATTCTACTCTTCTAATTCACTCTATTCTAGCATTTGTCATTCTCTCTACTCTTAGAGTAGTTGCATGCATCCACCAAGCTCTCTACTCATAGGGTAATTGCATACACAAGTTTCCTACACTATCTTAGGTCACTTTCCAATGCACAATTAGTGCCTATGGATGGTTCATCTCCACTAATGCACTTATGAAATGCCAACATGCAATGTTGCAAGAATTAAGGTTCACTACTCATACTCAAACCTCTATTAGGCATTTCATCAAACAACTCATGTGCACTATAAAACTCTAATATAGCCATGATTCTAAAACTTTTTCTAACCATCCAAAATGGGGAGAAACCCCTTCACATAGCCACAAAACCTGTCAAAGAAAGCACTTCCAAAAAGGGATTCACAATACCCCTTCAATTCCATCTCAAACTATCTTTCCAACCCAACAACTCATTTCTCATATTTGCAAGGTCTAAACATTCACAAAGCATAGAAATCTCTATTTAAACCTCCATACATGGCATATCACATGTATATCACATACATACATCATTTCTACCAAAACCCTAATCAAGAGAATTCTTAAATCTCAACTTGAGTTGGGGTTTACTTACCTTGTTATGGAGAGACTTCACCAACTCTTCCTTTCCCTTGTTTTGCTTGACTTTTTCTCTACTCTTAACCAAAAGAACAAAAACCCTCAAACTTCAATATAAACTAAAACTCACAAACCACACAACTTAAAAAGGAATCCTTACCTTAGAAAGCCTTAGGTTGCTTTTCTACCCCAAATCACTTCAAAAATCCCTTGGAACTCCTTGATCAAAAGAAAAGAGAAGTTGAGAGGAAACAAGAGAAGAAAGTGGCGTTGAAGAAGAAGAATGAGGGGTTTGCTTACTCTTAATTCCTTTTAATGAAATTTATACCCAAGCATTCCCATTATGCCCTTACTCTTCTTTGGGAATTCCATCTATATCCTTTGATTCATTACAAACTCACCCCCATATCAACATATTCTCCATGAAAAATCCTTACAATTAACTCCCCACTTTTCCTACTAATTAGGGGTAGAATGGTCAAATTGCCCTTAGGGAAGAAAATATCTAAAACTTAACAAACAATTTAATCGGCTATCGCCGCGGCGAAGCAACTCGTCAGCCGCGGCGAATCGTCCAAGCCCAGCCTTCCCGTGGCTTCAACACCTCTTCGCCGCGGCGAAGATTCTTCGTCGCCGCGGCGAAGCACGGCAGACTGAACTTCTTCTGTTTTCAACCAATTTCAGGGCAAGTATTCAACACAACACTCAATATTACCAAAAACCAACTTAAATAAGAGCGAAGGAAGAAACAACAACTACGTACCTCAAGTGGGGCGTTACATATTGCGCTTTAATTTTAGCTTTACTTTCTTCACGAATCCAACATTTTTGTGTTCTTCAATTAGTTATAGAACTAGGGAAATTGGTACTTAGCACTCAATCCTCGTGGGAACGATCCTCGATTCATCACTTTATTACTTTTTCTGACTAGTGCACTTGCTACATATGTATGTGACTGAACACGCATCAGCTATATCGAACAGTGTATCAAGAATATAGTGGGCTGATTGAGGATTCATCACTCAAGTATGGGAGAAATTATCTCACTGAGCAGTTCGGTAAATGGCAATGACACTAAAACTATGGCCACAGTGGGATTGAGTTGTCGTCCAATCCAATTTATTATTCCAATCGTTTGTCCAGTAACCAAATACAAAGAGGTCAAGGATATCTAAGGTTGACACTAATTCTTTACCTCAACCTTGATGAGATAATGTATGACAAAGGGATTAGATGTATGGTAACCATATCATTGATAGGTAGCTATTACGCTGAATCTGAATCTATCGAGTGGCCGTGATGCCTTGCTAGAGGCCAATCTTGGTCTGTATTTAGTGAGATGATTGATTGGGTGTCAATTGTTATACTATTCACTGCTAATATGATGAGGAGCCATCAAGTTATACACATAGAAGAAAGGATAAATAAGTGAGAAGGGTATTTTCATCTTTTAAGATGAAAGGGTATTTTGGTAATCTCACAGTGCAAATAAATTTGCAAAGATTGTTGGTACATTTAATTTCATATGGGAATTAAAATTAGTGAGATTGGATATGTGTGTGTGTGTGTGTGTGTATAATATTATTATTTAGTATTTATAATATTAAATGGAAATAATAATATTAATTAAAATACAACGATTGCCTTGTTT
Source organism: Pistacia integerrima (assembly GCA_026225825.1). Taxonomy (NCBI): domain Eukaryota; kingdom Viridiplantae; phylum Streptophyta; class Magnoliopsida; order Sapindales; family Anacardiaceae; genus Pistacia; species Pistacia integerrima. Next base: position 27,365,681 of record CM047748.1, read on the forward strand.
GGTAGTAGACTAAATCTATTCTAATTAGGAATAAGTTGATGTCTATTCCTAATTGGTTTAGGGTTTCTAATTGTTGCCTACTTAAAGGCAAGTTAAAATTAAAAACCTACTACACACTTTAGTTGAAAAAAAAAAAAAAAAACCTAGCCACCGTAACTCTCTCTCTATCCCCCAATGTGTTCATCATAGTGTGGGGGAAGATTATTTGGTTGAAAATGCTACATCCTTTTGTTCCTTGTAACCAATTGAGTTAACTAGCAAATAAACTCAATTGGTGATTGTCATCCTATCTTCGTGTGGATACCGGTCTTGTATTTCTACCTTGGTGTGAAAGCAAATCCAAATTAATAGAAGGGGCCTTCAAACGCTGGTATGAAATTGTTATTAATCTCTTAATATTTATTTCATGCATAAAGTATGTAAATCAGTATAAGGATCTTAGGGTTTTAGTTTGTGGATTAGGAAAAATTTTAATTTTTGTTGCATTCACTTGATCTGTAAACCTACAGTGGTATCAGAGCCTCTTATACCCAATTACATTGTTTTAATTATCGTTGATTACTTTGGATTCGATAATTGATGATTAGGTTTTGATTTGTTGATTAAAATTTGAACTTGTTAAAAACTATTTTGGTTGATGTGTTGGCTTTGAAAAATTGCATCTGATTTTGTTTGGGATTAATCAAAATCAAATAAAATTTGATTTCGAGTGGACACTCCACTACCCTAAAGGGTAGTGCATTGCTATTGTGCGCTGCCACGCATAGTAGAAGCTATAAAAAACAGTAGCAGCGTGCATTGGTGCACTACTGCTAGGCAGTACTGCATGCACGTAAGGCCAGAAAGGATGGTGGTTGCATGCTTAAGAATGTGGCCTTGGCTAATGCCACTGTAAATAGCACAATAGCAGCCTTGTGTGACGGCACAAAGGCTGCTACCCATGCATACTAGCACATGCAAGCGCACTATGGCTGTCCTCCCCGACAGCTACCGTGTGTGGCTGTACCATGGTGGCCATGTGCTCCCCTCACTTGGCCTTGACCGACATTTGGTTTTTCAGCCAAATGCCTGATATGATGTGTGGTAAAATGTACACCAAATCTGGAAATTTTGGGCAGCCCGTGTATTGATGCAATGGCTGAATTTTGGGCCGTCTTCATGTTATTGCGTGATATATTTAATCCATAATTTTCTATTATATGTTGTTGCATGTTAGAAATATTCTAGAGGCCCAATTGAGTGAGGCCCAATGATGAAGGACTAAAATAAAAAATTTTAAACCTATTGAACCTATAGAACATTGCTAAACATCAAGGGGTAATCATAATTTTACACAACCTAATCAAAATTTAGTTTTGATTTGTTCCATGTATCTTCTTGCTTGTGAATATGCATAAACCTATGAACTTAGTTTAAGATTTATTTGGATTATGTAATTTTAAAATGGGGCCTAAGTGCCCTACCTTTCTCTATATTCTCCCATGTAACTTCTCTCTCTCATCTCACTCCCCTTGATTGTAACTTGAGGTTTCTTTTCAATTATATAAAATTAGAATGTAATTTTATTTTGAAAGTTATGTAATGATCAAGAAAAAGAAGCGATGGAATGGAGAAGGCAAATTACTTGAACAATTCATTTATTCTTTACCTAGGTTGACTTACCAATTCCTCTAGGCTCAAGGAAATCGGTTTTAGTTAAAGCTATGCACCAACATATTTCCTTTATGCTTAGTATGCATGCTAAGGGTGTATGTTATGACTATAACATGCTAAAAAAAATAAAAATTGGTGAGACATAAAATAAAAACCCCTCAACAAAAGTATATTAAGTCATTTAATTAAGAGGTCTTCCATCACCATGAGTTTGATCAAACTACTGTTCGTTGAAACCTTGTTTGCCAAAGCGATGGGTACACTTCTACCAATGAGAGATCAAACTTCATTGGAGTTGTTCTCATTGGTGATGAGTTGACTTAAATGTTGTGTTTTGCTTGTTCGCCAAAGTGAAAGTTGATAAACATGTCATAGGCATAATAGCAAAGTACACTTGTTATGTGTACATGGTGACATGTAGGGTTCACTCTATTGATACTGAGAATTACACTTAAGGACAATGGTTTAGGCCATTGCATTGTGTAATTGGTTTGTTGGCTTATTTTGCATTTGAGGTTGGTAGTTAGAGCTATCGACTAGTGTGAATTAAGTTTGTTGACCAACCTAATCAACCCATTTTGGCTTGGTTACTAAAGCAAAGGTCTAAAATGGGCTAGATGGGATCTCGATCCACTAGAAAAGCCAATAGGCTTTCCCGGGTTAAAAGTGAGGGCTATTAGCTTGAGGAAAATAGTAGGAGAAATCATTTAATAAAAGACCTTATTAAATAATTATAAACATTATAGTAACATTTGTTTTTCTGCATTTGTAGATTCATTAAAATGAGCAATAGTAACCTATCACTACGACCAATAATCTAGAAAGAGAGCAGGCTAGATGGATCCAATTTCTCATACTGGTATCGAAATCTTCAGATTATACTTAAGTCCGAAAGAAATTGTATGTCCTTGATAAGCCTTTTTCGGTTGAGCCTGTTCCGGTTGAGCCTACACCTGATGCCACTGAGGAAGCTAAGGATACATATCAAAAGTTTCTTGATGATGTTGATAATGTTCGATGCATATGCTAGCATCAATAACATCCAAGCTAAAAAAGCAACTTGAGAATATGGATGAAAATGCCATAATTTTGCACTTCAACAGCTATATCAAAAGAGTGCTTGACATAAGAGGTACGAGGTGTCAAAGGCATTGTTTAGGAGCTGAATGACCGAAGGAGCCTAAGTTGGCCCTCATGTGCTCAAGATGATTGGGTACATAGAGAGGCTTGAGATTTTGGATTTTGGTGTTGATGCAAATTTACAATGTGACTTAATTCTGCAATCATTACCTGACTCTTATTCACCATTCATAATGAATTTCAATATGAACACAATGTAAAGTCCATGTAAAAGCTCCTAAATATGCAGAGCATTGTAGAGCAGGACTTTAAGAAGTCCAAACCTATTTTACTGGTTGCTGCTATTAGCATGTGATCAGGTTTACGCAGCAGAAAAACATAGTTTTAAAACAAATAAAAACCGATCATATGTTTTAATCTCAAATGTAGGTACAGATTATAATGTTTACAAATTTTGCATTACAACAATATGAGAAATCCATACAAGGATTCATAATGCTTACACACGTTTGGAGGCTCCTCTGAATATCCCTGATTACACTTACAAACACCATTCACAACACTGTTTACCATCTACTGTTCATCACATTGCTCATTGACACTGTTCACATGATTTTTTGCTAATTGATCCAAAGTAGGATCGCAATCACAGAAATCCACACGAAGACAATCTGTAGAGCCCTTGATTATTTTGCTAGAACAATCAAAGGGCTTTTAGAATCAAGGAAGAAGAAAAAGAAAGTTTTTCTCTTTCACTCAAGAGTGAAACGTGAGAGAGAGAGAGAGAGAGAGAGAGAGAGAGAGAGAGAGAGAGAGAGGGTGGCTAGGGTTTGTGATTATTGAATAATCTTATTGTTTTAATTTTAAGTTGCACTTATATAGTGCAACAAATAAACCCTATTCCGCTTAGGAATAGCCATGGGCTCCAACCGTAGTTCACCCTTGCAACCAAACACCCCCTTTATGGTATTTTAACTAATTAATTATTTATTATAATTAAAAATCAATTAATATATAATAATAATATATTAACATTTAATTAATAATAATAATTCATTTAAATATTTACAAAGATATATTTAAACATAATCTCACTAATTTAATTTTAATATTAAAATTAAATACAGGCAACAACCTCGGCAAATTTAATTGCATTGTAAGATTACCAAAATACCCTTTCACTATAAAAGACGAAAATACCCTTCTCACAAATTGATTCTTAAATTATCTTCTAAGTGTGCGACCCGTAGGCTCCTCATCATATCGGCAGTGTGGAGTATCGCGATTAACACCAATTAATCGTCTTAGTACACACATACCAAGATTGGCCCCTTGCAAGGCACCATGGTCACCCGATGGATTCGAAAAATTTTGTTAGACCGATCGTCATAGTCTAAAAATTAAACCTAAATACCGTAGTAGCGGTAATTAGGATTGAATCCATAGGGAGCAAGACTAACAACCTAATATATTTTAAGTAGCGGAAATGAAATTGGCAAAATGATTAATGAAACTAAATAGACTAAATGCAAATAATGAAATAGTGAAATTAAAACAAATAAAGACTTTATAATAAAAATGTTGCCGTTACGGTTTTGGTTCGACACGAGACCGACTCACACAATTCTCCTCCACCCTCTACGATCCCCTAAACCTACAAGGCAAGGTAAATCAATGAAATGGTTTCTCGACACTCTAGGTATAATCTATCCTGTCTCACCCGATCACTCAAGTTCGATTGGTTAAAGACTATCATTGAACGTCAATAAACGCTACAAGGCAATACCACTAGTTGGTACGCGATTAACAAATACAATTTGTCAACACGTAATATCCAATCAACCAACTTCACAATAAATGCAACAATAGTAGAAATTAAACTAAATCCGAACACAACTCAATTACAATTGATGCGAAGTAATGAAAAGCAATATTCGTCATTTAATTATTCCAAACCAACGTTTATCATTCAGCAAGTTCTATGAAAACATTAAATCATAATGGACAACAATATTCATCACAAATTATGCTCAAATCATATTAAAGTATCGAAATCAATCATGAAACGAAAACAAATATAATCCGAAGCACAATACTACCAAATGTCCTATAATCGGGCTCATCCAATTAGTCGAGCGATGAGGGAGAGTCGTGGAGTCAATCCCGATCTCGCCTATGCCGTAATGCATAACCGGGAGCTTAGCCGCTCCATGGTGGTGATGACGGAGGCCAAAACGGTGGAAACAGTGACCATGGCGGAGAGGGAGGTAACCGACAGCAATATGATGCGAAGAAGGGCGCGACCAACGGATAGCCCTGGAATACGAATAGCCGTCAGGTTCGCCGAAAAACTTTATTTTTTTCAGCGGGTCTCCGTAAAACGGTGGCGGAAATGGGATCCGAAGGTACCGATGGAAAGCTCTGGTGATGGGGAGTTCAGATCAGGTCCTGGGGAGGAGAGAAGTCGCCGAAAATGAGTAGGATCTGGCCTGGAAGATGAAGAGTTGCGACGGCTAAATCATGGATTCCGACAGTGTTCGCGGCGGTTGAAGCTAGGAAAGTGTAGATTCGGCTGTGGGGAAGGTGGATCGATCCTTGGGGAGCCGAATCGTCGTCAAAAAACGGCCAAAACTGGTCGGGAAGATGAAACGACGCGGTGGAGGGAAGACGAAACTTCGCAGCAGCTTACGTGTTTCGCGGTGGTGGTCCGGGACGATGGGATGACGGTGATCTGTGGTCGAGGAAGCCGAAGAGTCGCCGGAGGTGGAAGACGAAGGGTTGTCGAAAAACTTTATGGATGGCAGCCTCCTGTTCATGCGATCTGCAATTTTGTTTTATAGACAAATTGTAAATTCTTGTTTAGTCCCTGCACAATTGAAAACTGACAAAATCAGCCCCTTAAAACATGACATTTTACCCCCTAAACAGCATAAATGAGACAAAATCACTCTTAATCCATAAACCACAACCCAATATCAACTCATATACTTTCCAAAATCATTCCAAACACGTTAAATTCATAAGAAAAATATTAGGAAGCGATTTTCGTGAATAAATTCATAAATTCTTTAATTGTCTCAATATACTTCAATTTAATCACAAATGGGGTATTTTTATCACCAAAATAGTCACTTTCCTGACTCTAACACACTCTCCAACTTACTCTTTGCTCGTCCTCGAGTAAAGTTAAAGGAACTCTTTCAACATTCTCACAAAACCATACACAACCATATTCATCAACAACCAAGACATTCATCAAAAGGTAAAGTGAAGAATTTGAACATAACAAGTAAATAACACAATCCTAAATAAAGAACTAAAGTTTCTGTCAAGATTTGCTTATCTCCATTCAAGCTTCTCAAACACACATTTCATATTCATATCACAATGTTAACATGTCATGCAAAACTCCCCAACTTATGTACATGCAACATAATGCTCATTTTCCACACAAGATTTTGACATATAATTTCTTTTTCATTCATCACTTTTTGTTTTTTTTTTTTGTTTTTTTTTTTGGTCTTAACTTCTTAAGCTTTCTAGAAGGTCCGTGTAATGGGCTTTAGGTCAATGACTCCCAAACCAGATGGCTATAGGGCACTAAGTGTAGAATACTCCACGAACTTACTCACCCGAACCAACTAGGCTACAAGTCAAGACTTTATTTCTTCATTTCTTATAACGCTCATGATTTATATAATGATTTATTAAGCTTTCTAGAGGACCCATGTAACAAGCTTTAGGCCAGCCGCTCCCAAGCTAGATAGCTTTAGGGGATTAGGTGTAGAACACCCCTAGGGCGTACTCACTCGAGTCAACTAGGCTACAAATCAAAACCAAATCATCAAGCAATATTTAAGCACTTTTAACACACGCAAGATAATAAATGAAAATTTGCTCCATGGGCATGTAAAGTATGTGGGAGACTTGCATAAACACTAAAACACATGACATTTACACAAAACAGTGTCTAACCACAATTATGGACAAACCTAGCACAAAACAGAACCAATAGTTCAATGTTTAAAACCATGTTGCACAAAAAATTTTCAAAAACCTCACAAAACCTTTCAACTAGAACTTTAATTGCTTCTAAAATGGTAATTATGCATGAATTCATGAAAAAAATTTAAAAATAACTCACTTTAGTTCACTTTAACCACTTTTGGACTTACAAGAATAAGATTCAACATATTTTCAACAAAAACATCATCATGCCACAAAAATTTAAGCACACTCTCCACAAAAGCATCATCAACAACACTTCACAAAAAATATCACAATCTCCACAAAAGTCTCATCAACAACAACACTTCACAAAAATATCACAATCTCCACAAAAGCATCATCAACAACACTTCACAAAAATATAAAATCAAATCAACACTCCCCAACTTCAAATGTCATTGTCTTCAATGACCCACAACTACCAATATCCTCCCCAACTTAGCATCAAATGATCTCAAATGGCAATATGATCAATAACATTAAAATCCTCCAACAAATTTGAGAAACAAAAAATCTAACAATAATAGCATGTAAGGTGGAGAGATACAACCTAAGGAACAATGGTAGGGTTGTCATCAACAGAGTTTGTGGAGCATGCATAAGCGTAGCCTTGGACTAGTTAATGAGTTTCCAAACATGGCAATCCTGTGAAGACAAAAACAACAAAAACATAAAAGCAATAAAAACATATTTACAAAGATGGGTTGCCTCCCACAAGCGCTAAGTTTAAAGTCTTCAGCCAGACTCAGTGCACTGACATGGCTAATGTGGTTCTAATAAAGAACACTCCTCAATCACCTCTCCATCATTAATGCCATCGACATAAGGTTTAAGTCTTTGGCCATTCACCTTAAAAACTTGTCCCTGTTTTTGGGTTTCGGATTTCAACGACTCTGAGGGAAAACATTAAGAACAATAAAAGGGCCATCCCATCGTGACCGAAGCTTCCCCGGAAAGAGGCGAAGCTTAGAGTTAAAGAGCCACAATTTTTTATTAGGAGAGAATGACTTCCTAACAATGTATTTATCGTGAAAAGCTTTAGTTTTCTCTTTAGAGATGCGAGAGTTCTCATAAGCTTCATGTCTTAGCTAATCTAACTCCGAAAGTTGGAGTTTCCTATGGTCACCGGCCGTGGTCATATCAAAATTGAATTTCCTTGTGGCCCAATATACTCATGTTCAAGTTCTACAGGTAAATGGCATGCTTTCCCAAAAACTAACCGATAAGGGGACATGCCAATAGGGGTACGATATGCGGTTCGATAGGCCCAAAGTGCATCATTGAGATGCATTGACCAATCCTTACGATCGGGCCGTACCATTTTCTCTAAGATAGTCTTAATTTCCCTATTAGCACGTTCCATTTGTCCACTAGTTTGAGGGTGATAAGGTGTGGCAACTCGATGGGTGATTGAGTACTTTTTCAATAATGAGCCAAAGTGCCTATTGGTGAAATGTGAGCCACCATCACTGATGATGGCACGCGGATGACCGAAATGGCTAAAGATGTGCGATTGAACAAAGTTGACAACCACCTTATGATCATTGGTCCTAGTGGCAATGGCTTCTACCCATTTAGACACATAATCAACTGCAAGCAAGATATATTCAAAGCCAAAAGATGCGGGAAATGGACCCATGAAATCAATACCCCACACATCAAACACTTCCACAATCAAAATAAGATTCAGGGGCATCATATCTCGTCTACCAATATTCCCTACTTTTTGGCATGAAGTACAAGCACGACAATAAAAGAATGCATCACAAAAAAGAGAGGGCCAATAGAAACCACACTGGAGGACCTTTAAAGTGGTCTTCTTGCCACTATAATGACCACCACAAGCATAAGAATGACAAAATGCAAGTACACCACTAAACTCGTGGTCGGGAACACATCTCCTAACTATCTGGTCTGCACACACCCTGAAAAGGTCTGGGTCTTCCCAAAAATAATGCTTGATGGTTGCAAAGAAATGATCTTTCTGAGTTTTGGTCCACCCTAATGGTAATTGTCCTACGGCCAAGTAATTGACTATATGGGCATACCAAGGTGCTTTGGATTGGGATATCACAAACAATTGCTCATCCGGGAAAGATTCATTCAAACATTGACCAGGGACAAACTCTGTAAAGAGTCTAGACAAGTGGTCGGCGACCACATTATCACTACCCTTTTTATCTTTGATTTCTAGATCAAACTCTTGCAGCAACAAAATTCATCGAATTAGTCTAAGCTTAGTGTCTTTCTTGGCTAACAAATACCTAACTGCAATGTGGTCTATAAAGACAACTATCCTAGACCCAAGAAGATAAGACCGGAACTTATCAAGGGAAAACACTACTGCAAGCAATTCTTTCTCCGTGGTGGTGTAATTACATTGAGCATCGGAGAGGGTCTTGCTTGCATAGTAGATCACAACGGGCTTTTTATTCCCCCGTTGGCCAAGGATTGCACCAATGGCATAGTCCGACGCGTCACACATCACTTCAAAAGGTAGGTTCCAATCAGGAGGTTGCATAATGGGTGCTGTGGTCAACGCTTCCTTCAAAATGGTAAAGGCAATCATACAAGAGTCATAAAAAACAAATGGCACATCTTTAGCAAGCAAATCACACAAAGGCTTGGAGATCTTGCTAAAATTCGGATGAAACGCCTATAAAATCTGCATGGCCTAGGAAAGATCTAATTTGTTTGGACGCGAAGGCGGGGGTAGTTGAGAAATCAACTCTACCTTTGCCTTATCCACTGATATCCCCTCCTTGGAAACTACATGACCTAAGACAATTCCCTCTTGAACCATGAAATGACTCTTTTCCCAACTAAGAACAAGATTTGTCTCTTTGCAACGTTTTAACACCAACTCAAGTTTTTCGAGACAATCATCAAAAGATGTTCCAAACACAGAAAAATCATCCATGAAGACTTCAAGGAATTGACCCACCATGTCAGAAAATATAGATAACATGCACCTTTGAAACGCTTGCGGTGCATTGCACAACCCGAAGGGCATGCGCTTAAAGGCAAACGTGCCAAAAGGACATGTAAACGTGGTCTTTTCCGGTGGTCTTGGGGGCAACTCGGTACTTGGTTATATCGGAATAGCCATCCAGAAAACAATAGAAAGCTTGCCCTGCGAGTTTTTCTAGGATTTGGTCAATAAATGGGAGCAGGAAATGATCTTTCCTAGTGGCTAGGTTGAGCTTCCTATAGTCAATGCAAACTCTCCATCCAATGGGAGTACGGGTAGGAATTTGCTCACCTTTTTCATTTTCAACAACGGTGAGACCACTCTTCTTAGGTACAACATGGGTTGGACTCACCCATTGGCTGTCGGATATATGGTAAATGATACCCGCATCAAGCCATTTGATCACCTCTTTCTTCACTACCTCCTTCATGTTCAGGTTTAACCTTTTTTGAGCTTCATGCACCAGTTTAGCATTCTCCTCACAAAATATGTGATGCATGCACAAAGAAGGGCTAATCCCTCGCAAATCGGCTACCGACCAACCGATTGCTTCCTTATGTGCTATCGAGACCGCCACTAATCTCTCTTCTTGTTCACTATCTAAGTTGGCAGCAATGATCATGGGTAAGGTCTTGTTGGGTCCTGGGAAAACATACTTTAGAGTATCATGCAAGGCTTTCAACTTTAAGACTGGTGGAGACTCAATGGACCTCGGTTGTGTCGTCTTAGACAAAGGTGGTAAGGTTTCATACTTGATGTTCCAAGGTCGATGCTCTAGAGTGGGCGACCTAGCTATATACGTACTAACCTCCTGAATCTCAGACACGACACTCAAGCTAGATATCTCCTCAACAAATGGATTCATAAGAGTGTAAATTGCATCATCACATAACATCTGTGGGGTGTGAGCCTCCACTAGACTGTCAATAGCATCAACCATGAAACACTTGTTATCGTCCTCACGCATTGGTCCTAACCCAGCATTAAACACATTAAGTCTCAATTTCCTATTCCCAAAAGACACTTCCATCTCTCCAGATTGACAGTTAATGCAAGCATTTGCCATTGCTAGAAAAGGTCTCCCTAAAATAATCGGTGGCATACTTCCTCTGCTCGTATACTCTATGTCTAAGACAAGAAAATCCACCGGAAAATATAGTTCCTCAACCTTAACTAACACGTCCTCAATTAGGCCCCTAGGCATTTTGACCGATCGGTCAGCTAACTGTAGTATGACTTCAATCAACTTGAGCTCACCTAAGTTAAACTGTTCATACACGGAAGTGGGTAATAAGTTCACGCTCACCCCTAAGTCTAAGAGTGCTCCATCAATCGTGACATTACCTATCACACAAGAAATAATAGGAGCTCCAGGATCCTTTAACTTCGGGGCAATGCGGTTTGAGACAACCGCACTTATATTTTTCGGTAAATGTACAGTCTTAGGTGTGTGAGATCTCATTTTCCTCTTTTGCGTGCACAAGTCTTTGAGGAATTTGGCATAAGAAGGTACTTGCTTAATGGCATCTAAGAGTGGAATGTTAATCTGCACCTGCTTAAACAACTCAATCATTTCATCCATCTTAGCGTTTTTCCTAGTAGTGGGGACATTTGGGGGCTCTAAGCTCTGAGGAAAGGGTGCCCTTGGTATGTACGATGCAGGGGATGGTTCATTCTCCCCAACTTTTTCCTTACCCGGTCTCTGAACACTTAACTCAACAAGAGGCTCACTCTCACTCTCTTTGGCTTGGTCTCTACCTAGACTTGCCTCTTCTCTACCCTGGACTTTTACTTCCCTCTCAGGCCTAATTAGCTCTCGGCCGCTCCGAAGAGTCATCACGGCCTTAGCTTGTTCGAAAAACCCTCTCTGTTGAGAAGAACCACTAGGGTTACCAATGACTTGACTAGGCAATTGGCCTTGTTCCCTCCTATTGACTGCTTCGGCTATTTGACCAATCTGGGTCTCTAGCTTACTAATGGATTGGGATTGGGATTGGGAATGGGAATGTAGAAGTTGGGTATTCTTCTCTAAATCCTGGAACCTAGCATTCATGTCGGCTTTTTGTTCCTACATGGTTTGGAGCATTTGACCCATCATTGATTCTAGTGAACTAGACACTGGAGTAGGCTGCTGAACGGGAGTTGCGAACCTAGGTTGGATGGGTGGTTGGATTGAAGGTTGCTCCCTATAATTGCCTTACTGATTGGAAGAATTGTTCCTATATGGCATACTATTAGGGACATTCTGAGGTTGTTGTGGCTTCCATGAAAAATTAGGGTGGTTACGCCACCCAGGATTGTATGTGTTCAAGTACGGATCGCTCCGTCTCTGGAAGCCTTGTGCAACTTGCACTTGCTCCTCAAAAGGGTCACGGGCAGGTTCCTCAACCAGATGGTCAAGAGTGGAGTGCATGGCAAAAACATCCTGGTTCGCCTTCTGAGATGATTGTGTAGAGGGTTGCCCTTGTATAGATACAAACTGGTCAAATCGGTGGGCCAACACCTCTAACTTGGAACTAATGTCATCTAACCGTGACACCTCATACACACCACCCTTCTTGGATGGCTGCCCTGAGATAGGCATTCTAGACGCAGAAATGTGGTGCATTGAATTTTCACTTAAGGTCTCGAAGAGTTGCCATAACTCATTCTCGTCCTTGTGCATAAATGTTCCTCTACGAGAGGCATCTACCATATTCCTATGCCTCTTGGTTAGTCCGTCATAGAAACTACAAACTAATTGCCACCTAGGGACTGCATGATGGGGACACTTCCTAAGCATTTCCTTCAAACGTTTCCAACTCTCATAAAATTCCTCGCCATCAAGTTGAGCGAAACTAGTAATGGCTCGTCGTATGCTGTTGGTTTTACCAATGAGATAATACTTTTTTAGGAATCCTTCTTGCATTTGGGTCCAAGAGATAATGGACCTGCTGCCAAAGAATTGAGCCACTGTTTGGCTCGATCCTTAAGTGAAAATGGGAACAAAATTAAGCGCCACGACATCTTCATTCACATGTTGAAGTCTAACTGTGGAGCAAACCTCTAAAAATTCATCTAAGTGTTTGTATGGCTCCTCATTTAAATTCCCATAATAATTTGGTAACAATTGGATGGCACTAGTTTTGATCTCATAGTGTTGTGTCTGGACATTGGGGATATGGATACATGAGGCTGAAGTGTAGGTGGTGGGTGCGAAATGTTGGCTAAGAGGCACATGTGCGGGTTCATCCTAGTCAGCCATCCTACGTGCTTGTTTTCTATTCTTTTTACAAGTGCGTTCAATTTCAAGATTCAAAGGTAATAACTCTTCGTTAAAAAACCTTCTAGTTTGCATTCACCAACCAAACACACAAAAGGCTCAACAAGCAACGCAGCAACAATGTCAAAGAAAATTAACTAAATGCAAAACCTAAGAAACAAATTTTACTAAGCACACGAAACAAAAACTAAAAACAAATCTAAAATCTAACGAAACTATACTCAATGAAATTTCCCACAACAAAATGTTTAATCAAAACTAAATTTATCAATGCAACCTAAAAGAATTTAATACTAAGGACAAAAATCAAAGGTTAAGAGAATTTCACAATTGGGACGTGCAGGATCTTCAATGCTCATGACACGCTGAAGCGTTTTCCCAATTGCAATTTTCCTGCAAAACAAAAACAAACACAAATGAAACTATTCCAATGAAAATAAAATAGAACAAAGTAAAAATGAAATTACACAAACAACCTAAAAAGAAAATAATTAACTAAAAATGCAAAGAGACAAACTAAACGGGACACAAATATTAAACAATTCACCCAAACAAATAATCACAAGAAAGAAAATAACACAAACAAAACAACAAAACAACAAAGACTAAAATAAACCTAGAATAAAAACTAATAACTACCCAAACACACAAAGTCAAAAGCACGTTGCTCCCCGGCAACCGCGCCAAAATTTTGTTAGACCGATCGTCACAGTCTAAAAATTAAACCTAAATACCGTAGTAGCGGTAAGCATGATCGAATCCACAGGGAGCAAGACTAACAACCTAATGTATTTTAAGTAGCGGAAATGAAATTGGCAAAATGATTGATGAAACTAAATAGACTAAATGCAAATAATGAAATAGTGAAATTAAAACAAATAAAGACTTTATAATAAAAATGTTGCCGTTACGGTTTTGGTTCGACACGAGACCGACTCACACAATTCTCCTCCACCCTCTACGATCCCCTAAACCTACAAGGCAAGGTAAATCAATGAAATGGTTTCTCGACACTCTAGGTATAATATATCCTGTCTCACCCGATCACTCAAGTTCGATTGGTTAAAGACTATCATTGAACGTCAATAAACGCTACAAGGCAATACCACTAGTTAGTACGCGATTAACAAATACAATTTGTCAACACGTAATATCCAATCAACCAACTTCACAATAAATGCAACAATAGTAGAAATTAAACTAAATCCGAACACAACTCAATTACAATCGATGCGAAGTAATGAAAAGCAATATTCATCATTTAATTATTCCAAACCAACGTTTATCATTCAGCAAGTTCTATGAAAACATTAAATCATAATGGACAACAATATTCATCACAAATTATGCTCAAATCATATTAAAGTATCCAAATCAATCATGAAACGAAAACAAATATAATCCGAAGCACAATACTACCAAATGTCCTATAATCGGGCTCATCCAATTAGTCGAGCGATGAGGAGAGTCGTGGAGTTAATCCCCGATCTTGCCTATGCCGTAATCAGACAACGGGAGCTTACGCATGGTGGTGATGACGAAGGCGAAACGGTGGAAACGGAGCGACCATTGCGGAGAGGAGGTAACCGACAGCGATATGACGCGAAGAAGGGGCAAAAACGACCAACGGACAGCCCGAAATACGAACAACCGCGGTTCGTCGGAAAATGTTAATTTTTCGACGGGTCTTCAGAAAACGGTGGCGGAAATGGGATCCGAAGGTACCGATGGAAAGATCTGGTGATGGGGAGTTCAGATCAGGTCCTAGGAAGGTGAGAAGTCACCGAAAATGAGCAGGATCTGGCCTGGAAGATGAAGAGTCGCGGACGTAAATTACGGATTTCTAGCTGTGGGTGCCGAGGCTAGGAAAGTGTAGATCCGGCTATGGGGAAGGTGGATCGACCCTTGGAGAGCCGAATCGTCGCCAAAAAACTGCCAAAACTGGCTGGGAAGATGAAACGACGCAGTGGAGGGAAGACGAAACGTCGCGGCAGCTTCCGTGTTTTGCGGTGGTGGTCCGGGACGATGGGATGACGGTGATCTGTGGTCGAGCAAGCCGAAGAGTCGCCAGAGTGGAAGACGAAGGGTCGTCAGAAAACTTTATGGATGGCAGCCTTCTGTTCACGCGATCTGCAATTTTGTTTTATAGAATAAATTGTAAAATTTTGTTTAGTCCCTGCACAATTGAAAAGTGACAAAATCAGCCCCTTAAAACATGACATTTTACCCCCTAAACAGCATAAATGAGACAAAATCACCCTTAATCCATAAACCACAACCCAATATCAACTCATATACTTTCCAAAATCATTCCAAACACGTTAAATTCATAAGAAAAATATTAGGCGCATTACTCGTTTATAAGGGGAAACTTTCAAAAATACCTTATCACCCACTTGGAACTCCACTTCTTTCCTCTTTAAATCGGCATAACTTTTCTGTCGATCTTAGGCTTGTTTCATTCTTTTCCTGATTACTCTTACATCTTCTAACATTTTCTGAGTTACCTCTGGCCCAAGAGCGGTACTTAACTCATCCTTTTCACCTATCTCATCCCAATGTAGTGGAGACCTACATCTTCTACCATACAAAGCCTCGTAAGGTGCCATCTTAATCGTAGACTGATAACTGTTGTTATAGGCATACTCCACCAAAGGTAACATTTCATGCCATGACATTCTATAATCCATACAACAGGCCCTCTACATATGCTTAAGCACCTGATTCATTCTCTCTGTTTGGCCATCTGTTTGAGGATGATAGGCAGTGCTGAACGCCAATCGAGTACCCAAATTCCTTTGTAAACTAGTCCAGAAAGTTGAAACAAACTTGGAATCTCTATCTGACACTATTATCTTGGGCACGCCATGTAACCTGACTATCTCCTTAAGATAAATCTGAGCCAATTTATCCGTAGTGGTGCTCTCCTTTACTGGCAGGAAATGGGCTGATTTGGTTAACCTATCCACAATCACCCATATAGCATTATACCCTCGCTGTACTCTGGGGAGACCTGTAATAAAATCCATCGAAATGCTCTCCCATTTCCATTCTGGAATACTCAGTGGATGAAGCAATCCTGACGGCCTTTGGTGTTCTGCTTTTACCTATTGACAAGTCAGACATTTAGCTACGAACTCTGCAATGTCTTTCTTCATACCTGGCCACCAATAGCCCTTCTTTACATCTTGATACATCTTGGTTGTTCCAGGATGAGCAGTGTATGGTGTGTCATGAGCCTCTGTAAGAATTCTCTTCCTTAGCTCATCATTATGAGGGATACATAATCGATTCTTGAAATAGAGGACACTGTCCACTAAGTGGAACTCCGTTACTTTACCCTCATGTACTTGCTGAATCATTCTTTGACACCACTCATCAGCTACTTGGTTAACTCTGACTTCCTTTAGTAAGGTAGCCTGGACCTCTACCCTGGCAATCCTTCCCGATATCACTTCAATCTGCTCTTTACACAACTCTTCTATCAACTCTTTCTGCATAGTGAGCCGGGATAAATAAGCTTTTCTGCTCAACGCATCGGCTACTACGTTGGCTTTCCCTGGTTGATACTTAATCTCACATTCATAATCCTTAACCAGCTCTAACCACCTTCTCTGTCTCATATTCAGCTCCTTTTGAGTGAAGAAGTACTTTAAACTCTTGTGATCGGTGTAGATATTACTCTTGGCACCATAAAGATAATGTCGCCAAATCTTTAAAGCGAAGACCACGCCTGCCAATTCTAGGTCATGCGTAGGGTATCTCGTCTCATACTTTTTCAATTGCCGAGAGGCATATGCTATCACCCTACCTAACTGCATTAACACAACGCCAAGTCCTTGCAAAGAGGCATCTATATAAATGTCATAATCTACACCCTCTTATGGCAACACTAACACTGGGGCTATTGTTAACCTCTTCTTCAATTCCTGGAAACATTCCTCACAAGCTTCGGACCATACAAAAGGAGTCTTCTGTTTGGTAAGAGCTGTCAATAGTTTAGCCAACTAGGCGAACCCTTCAATAAATCGTCTATAGTAACTTGCCAGGCCTAAGAAGCTTTGAACCTCTTTTACTGTCTTTGGCCTTTGCCATTCAAGGATTGCCTTTATCTTGCTCGGATCTACTGAAATCCCTTCCTTCGATACAGTATGACCCAAAAATATTACTTGATCAAGCCAAAATTCAC
Source organism: Pistacia integerrima (assembly GCA_026225825.1). Classification (NCBI taxonomy): domain Eukaryota; kingdom Viridiplantae; phylum Streptophyta; class Magnoliopsida; order Sapindales; family Anacardiaceae; genus Pistacia; species Pistacia integerrima. The sequence continues at coordinate 27,382,844 of CM047748.1, forward strand.
ATTTCGAAAACTTAGCATACAACTGCTTTTCTCTTAACCGTTGCAGCATTATTCTCAAATGTTCCTCATGCTCTTCTCTCGACTTAGAGTAAACCAGGATATCATCTATGAAAACCACTATGAATTATCATGTAGAAAACCACTATGAATTGATCCAAACAATCATGGAATACCCAGTTCATCAAGTCCATAAAAACTGTTGGGGCATTAGTCAAACCAAACGGCATCACTACAAACTCATAATGCCTATACCTTGTATGGAAAGCAGTCTTAGCTACATCTTGCTCAGCCACTCTTACCTTATGGTACCCTGACCTTAAATCAATCTTGGAGAATACTGCTGCTCCCTTCAACTGATCAAACAAATCATCTATTCAAGGTAGCGGGTACTTATTCTTCTCTGTCACCTTATTCAGCTCTCTGTAATCAATACACATCCGTAGTGATCCGTCTTTCTTCTTCACAAACAAAATTGGGGCTCCCAAGGGAGAATGACTCGGTCGGATAAAGCCTTTATCTAAAAGCTCCTGGAGTTGCTTCTTTAATTCTTGAAGCTCTGCTGGGGCCATTCGGTAAGGGGCTTTAGATATAGGTGCTGTTCCTGGTGCTAGTTTAATACTAAACTCAACCTCTCTTTCCGGTGGCAAACCTGGTAAGTCTTCCGGAAACACATCTAAAAATTCTCGAACTATCGGCACCCTCTGAATATCTGGCTGTGGAACATCACCACTCTGTACTACATGGGCAATGTATCTAGAACTCCCCTTCTTCAACATCTTTCTAGCCTTTACGCTACTAATCAACATACTCAACTGATGGCCCTCTCCAAAACTAAACTTATCTCCATTATCGAGATTAAATCTTGCTTTCTTTTTTCGACAATCAATTTCTACTCCATTCCTCCCTAGGAAATCCATGCCCAGGATTACATCAAAGTCAGGCATATCAAAGACTATTAAGTCAACTACCAACTCTCGACCATGGATTACCACACACTCTCTTAACAACATCTCTTGAGTCAACACACTAACCCCATCGGGCAACTCTATCTTAATGGGTTGACTCACTCTAACAGGTTTCAACTTTAATCTCTCTATCATTCCATGAGATATAAAAGAATGAGTGGCTCCAGAATCAATTAAAGCATATAAAGGAACAGTATGAAATAACAACTGACCAATTACGGCTGATGGACTGGCCTTGGCCTCACCCTGTGCCACTGTAAAAACCTTGGCATTTGTACCTCTAAAGGTCTGAGCCGCGGTGGAAGGGGAGCTTTACAATCCCTCCACATATGCCCTGGTTGTCAGCACCTGTAACACACATTTTGATCCCTCAAACACTCTCCTGAATGGTTCCTCCCGCATTTAGCACACGGGGGAAACCCTTCTGTTCTGGGCCGCTTATACTGCTGATCTCCTGTTCTTCCTTGGTTGGAATTTCTTCTTGGCCCTAACTTCTCTGTTCTTTGGGACATCGACTCTCTCCCTCTGTAAGGTGGTGGATGGCTCACTAGGTACTGTTAGAGCCAACCCTTCTGCAATGTATTTGTTTACATAGATCTCTGCCCTCAAAGCCCATGCTAGAGCTTCACTGTAGGTATGAGGGGGCTCAGCTCCTATCATTACATCTCGAGCAATGTTCGATCTCAACCCTTACACAAACTTATCTCTTCTTAACTCCGGTGTGTATACTATTCCGGGTGCAAAACGAGCAAGGGAGTTGAATCTTACTGAATATTCTTTCACGGTACTAGTCCCTTGCTTCAAATTAATGAACTCTTGAACTTTCTCATGTACTCGATCTTCTGTTCGGTACTTGGCCTCAAACAACCTTCTGAATTCCTCCCAAGTCATCGAGGCTATATCATGAGTCTCCTCCATTAATTCCCACCATATTCAGGCATCTCTCTTAAACAAGAAACTAGCATATCTGATCCTCTTCCTATTATTCAGGGGAAACAGTGCCGTCGTCCGCTCTATAGACTTAAACCACTCCTCTGCCTCTAGCGGGTCCCTTGTACCTCTAAATACTGGCGGTTGATGCTGATTTACAAGCCCCTGAATCGGATCACCCCGAGTCTGTACTGGCTAAGGTACCGGCCCTTCTTCTCGCTTTTGTCTTGGAGGCGGTACTCTACTGGGAGTCTCAGTTCTCTCTTGAACAACTCTCCCTTGACTCTCCGCTAAAACCTGCTGTACAATGGCTCGAATCCTCGTCTCATCCAGAGTATGGGGAGTTGGTTCTGACGGATCAAAGGATTCTCCCTCATTCATCACACTCTTTCCCTTCCTCCTGTTACTACGCCTCATCTACAAAACAACCATACTTGATCAATTCAAAGAACACTTAAAGTAAGGAAAGAATTAACTTACACAGTCGGCTATCGGACGTCATAACGAGAAGAATGGCACACTGTCAAATCCCAAAAATCTCAGCTCTAATACCAAAAATGTAATAGCCACTTTCTACTCAAATACTCATATGGAATACATATAAAGTAATATAAAGAAATTGGGCCCAAATTTTTCTTTTTATTAAACATATATATATATATATATATATATATATATATATATATATATATATATATATATATATATATATATAGATATTCTTTACAAACATATACATTTTTACCCAAAATTATACTATGTACAAAAGTCATTAAAGAAAACATGGTAGACAGTGTAACCGCTTCTCCTCGAGTGCCGACATCCATTCGACCGTGTTCTCACTTAGATCCTGCAAAACATAGAAAAAACAACAGGGTGAGCACTAAAATAATGCTCAGTAAGTAAATCCTCTACTCATCTATCCCCGTAGCTCTCTTTCTCTAATTCTTTCCTTACAATCCTCATTTACTCTCTCTTATACTTCTCACTACTTTCTCTTTCTCATAACTCTTTTTCTTAACTCTCTCTCTAGTAGTCACGACCTCATCTTACCGGAGGCACGGCCGGGACTCGCTCCCACTCTACGTGACTTCTACTCATTTTAGCCGATCGGACTCGGTTATGCATGGATTCAGAACCCTTGGCCATGTGAGTGTATAATCTCTCTCTCGGGTACTCGGGTATAGCCCTCATCCGCATGTACTCTCACGGGCTACACCACTTCTCTCATACTCATGCCGCTCTCTCTCAATGCGGCGTACATGCGGGAATACTCTACCCATTACTCACGGGTTCCCCATCGCACAACCTACTCTATTCTCTCTTTTTCTTAGCTCTAAAAGTAGTTTATACTCAATTTCTCGACTATGTCTCAAGCTACTTCTTAAGTGCATAAACAATGTGTATGGATAGCTCATGCCCACTAATGCACTAATGAAATGTCAAATACAAGATTGCCTCAAAATGGCCATTCTGCACAGGTCACACTAAAAAAACCATAACTTGCATTATACACGTCGGATTGCTACGATTTTGGTCTCGTTTTAAAGCTTAGAGACAGGGCTACAACTTTGATGTTTTAGTCTCAGCCCAGTTCAATCCGTAAGATGACCAAAAAGTACTTAGAAAGTCATGGCAATGACAGGACAGATTTCACCTAGGCATTTCCTCAAACAACTCATGTGCATAATAAAGCTCTACTTATCTATAGCTCTACTCTTCTCTTTAACAATCCAAAATGGAAGGAAAACTCCCTCATACAATCATAATTCCTGCCAAGGAAAACACTCCCAAAAATATTAATACAAAACTCCTCCAACTTCAACTCAATTTCAATCTCTCTTCACACATCAAACACTTCTCATAATTAAAGTATATCCAACAATACTAGAATAAATTTTCATCTCAACTCAATTTCTCAGCAAGCATAACATACTCATGCATAGTTAAACTAAATCTCTACTCAAAAGCTTATTGAAAACTCAACTTGGTTGGATTTACTTACCTTGTGAAAGAGGTGGCTTCTCTAGCACTTTTCCTTTCCTTTATTGTCTTGTCTTCTCTCTACAACTCAAAACAACAACAAGAACAACCAAATAAGACTTCACTATAACTATAAGAAAACTCACATCTAAAGCATGAATCCTTACTTTAGGATGCTTTAGATGAAATCTCTACCAAAATTACTCAAAAATTCTCTTAAACCCCTTAGAAAACTTGGAAGATTGGATGGAGAAATTGGGAGAAAAATAGGCAATGGAAGAGGTGGTGGAATGGATGGACTAAAGGGTTTCTCTACACTTAACTCTTTTTAGCTCGTATTATAAGCATCATTTCCCATTTTGCCCTTGTCCTTCCTTGAAAATTCTATCTATATCCTTTGATTCTTTACAAATACACCCCCATCTAAACACAATCTCTACTAAATTTCCTTACATTTTACTCCCTACTTTTCCTACTAATTAGGGGTAGAATGGTCATTGTGCCATAAAAGAAGAATTCTGTAGAGAACTCAAGAAACTTTTTATTAGGCTCGTCACCGCGGCGAAGAACTTTCCGTCGCCCTGACGAAAAAAGGCAAAACCTACCCGTGAGTGTAGCTCTTCCTCGCCGCGGCGAAGCTTGTTCTTCGCCCCGGCGAATATTGGATTTCCAAACTTCCACAAAACTCAACCAAAACCAAGGCAAACATACCAATTCAATTAAAGGCTAACCACAACAACATACAAACTCAATTGAAGCTGAACAGTGAATCCTTTAAGTAATATAGACAATCTTAAGTACGTACCTCAAGTGGGGTGTTACAACCATGTGCTAATGTTTACCCATTAGTTAGATGGTCTTTGAAAGATATATATGGTCATGATGTCAATGCATGATTAATGTTATGAAATGGCACGGCATGAAGATGCAATGTAATACATGTTTTAAGATTATGTATGTGAGCAGGAGGTAATGTAAATGGATTGATAATCCATAGATGAATTAAAAGTATTAAGCTCACCAAAAAATGTATTTACATGCCATAAGATGTTAAAGATGCATATAGACATGATAAAGATGCCTATAGACATGATGGGAAATGCGTAAGCATATCCTTGTATACCGGTTGAGGAAAGATGAATATATGCTTTAAATGTTAAATAATGCGTAAGCATGCCTCCCGATGATATGAGCTCTAGATGAACTTGAGGCTGGATGATATGAAGTGCTTAAGATGCTAAGAACAGTCCGATCGGCTACACGTTAAATGCTTCATATGCATTTAGGTGCACTACATGAGTTATGATGTTATTTACATCATGAGATGATTTATACTCATGTTAGATGATATTTAGATGTTATATCATGACATGTAATGTGTGTGTACTATGTTTACATATTTATTTGTATGTGTATGCATTGATGTTTATATAGCCATGAGATAAAATGATGAAAGACATATGAAATAGAAAGAAAAAAAAGGGGAAGTATCCCTAGATGTAAAAGATAAGTGATGTATTAACAAATATGTTTAAATAAATGTCAAATAGCACATTTAGAATGAAATGGATCATTCCTTACTGAGCGATTAGCACTCACCATTCATTGTTGATTGCTTTGTAGGTAGACCAGAAGCAAAGGATGCTAGAGATAGCGGGGCTGCACGTGAGGGGAGATGATTTATTGTCATCTTGATGTTTTTATCTTGATGTAAATAATGTAAATGATAAATGTTTGTGAAACAACTTTTGGAAGCTTTGACCCTATAAATATGTTTCGATTGTGTATTTTTTGAATAAATTCTTAAAGTTTTTGAAATTATAGTTTGGATCCTGCATGACGTTTTATATGCATGTTTTGGATATTATTATTATCCTTACACAGGTTTTTTTCTAAATACAACTCGTTCTCCAGACATGTATCTTCGGGATTCTCATTGAGGGATATTCAAATGATACCTGACTAGAGGGGGGCTTTACATTTGGCATTAGAGCAAGTATTTTGTTACTTTAAAAATGCGTGTTTTAAGATGTTTTCTATTACGGAGTCAAGCATTTATGAGAGTTGATGATAGTATCCCTCATGTAAAGTTCCGCTGCTCTAGTTTTCCAATCGCTGTAAGTGTGTTTACCTGATTTTATGTAAGGATTGATTAGATGATTAACGTTATATGTGTGACTGTGATAGGGAATAAATATGAGGAAAACCAAGAGAACGGATCTAGATCGTAGTGATGCTTTGAATGCGCAAGATGTTCCAACTGCACCTGAAGCTCCTAACCTAGCAGCTGCTACTTCAAGCGCTCTGGGTTTAGATTTTGCAACATTAGAGTGTATGATCTAGAAGGCTATTAATAGAGCTTTAAGGAAAACCCCACTGAAAAGTACAAGTACTCCAATGACAACCAATGTGGTACCAAGTCAAGCAATAGAGACGAGTGCCCCAGAAGCAATGGTTCTTCCAAAGCAGATTGAACCAATTTATGGCCTCTCAAGTAAACATCGGCCCCTAGAATTTAGCAGAACTAATGATCCAGTAGTAGCAAAAAAATGAATCAAGTTGGTGGAGAAAGATACTGCTTTATTTCCTTTGATAGATCAAGAGAAGATTTGGTATGCTACGTACCTATTGAGAGAAGATGCTATGACATGGTGGGACCTTATGGAGCAGACTCAAGATACCACCACTCTCACTTGGTCAGGGTTCAAGGAATTATTTGAGGAGTAGTACCAGATGGTGGACATGATATCCTCTAAACTACAAGAGTTTATTAGTCTCTAACAGGGAAATATAACCGTCAAAGAGTATTCAATCAAGTTCAACTCCTTAGCTAAGTTTGCACCCACACTAGTTAGTACACCACAGACCCGGTTGGAGAGATTTGTGGGTGGACTTCATCCCACTATCACCAAAGATGTTATGTTGGGTCATCAGCCCTGCCAAACATATAGTGAAGCACTCGCCAGAGCCATTAGAGCAGAGGTGTACTTAAGGAAAGAGACTAGATTAGCTCTTCCCCCAACAGTGGCTAGTAGTCCTCTATGGCTTGGCAAGTCCAGTAGTGCAGAACAAGTAGTTGGCAAAGACGATAAGGGTAAAGGCAAGAAAGGAGTCCCACCTAAAGCCAACCGAAAGGACATGAAGAAAAAAGGCCAGCAAAGGAAATGTGAGATCAGTTACTGCAAGAAATGTCGGAGAAGACACATGGGTGAATGTCTAGTAGGGACCAATGTTTGTTTCAGATGCTGCCATCCAGGTCATATTGCTAGAGATTGTCCGAATGGTTCTGTAACTTCAGTACCTGTAATTGGAGGCACGACAGCCAGGGTATATAATATGGCTCAGATGCAGGCAGATGCCAGCCCTTTAGTAGTCACTGGTAAGTTATTATTCCATGACACTCCTTTGTATGCCTTAATTGATTCTAGTGCTACTCATTCCTTCATCTCCTATGGTATGATTAAGAGATTAGGCTTCATGCGTACTAGAGTAGAACAAGCCATTAGGATTGAATTGCCTGATGGTGAGGGTGTAGTGACTAGTGAAGTCTTAATGGGGGAGTTAGTGATTATTTGAGGCCGAGATATGATGGTAGATTTGATTGTCTTCAATATGCCAGACTTTGACATCATTCTGGGGATGAACTTTCTTAGTAGATATGGAGTAGAGATAGACTGTCGCAGGAAAAAAGTCAAGTTTAATCAGGACCATGGGGATAACTTCATTTTTTGAGAAGGGCACCCAACTAGCATGATGATTAGTGTAGCAAAAGCTAGGAAGATGTTGTAAAAGGGGTGTTTTGGGTACATTGCACATGTAGCAAATAAAGCAGTTCAACTCTAAGTGTAAATGAGGTACCTGTGGTAAATGAATTTATTAATGTGTTTCTAGATGAATTGCCAGGTTTACCTCCAGAGAGGGAAGTGGAGTTTAGTCTAGAACTAGCCCTCGGTATAGCCCCTATTTCAAAGGCTCCTTATCGCATGGCCCAGTTGAGCTCCAAGAATTGAAGAAACAATTAAAAGAGTTGTTAGACAAGGGCTTTATCAGGCCGAGTCATCCCCCATGGGGTGCTCCAATCCTATTTGTGTAAAAGAAGGATGGATCCATGAAGATGTGTATAGATTACCGTGAACTAAATAAAGTAACGATAAAGAATAAGTACCTATTACCCAGGATAGATGATTTGTTTGACCAATTGAAAGATGCATCAGTGTTTTCTAAAATTGATCTAAGGTCAGGATACCATCAGGTTAGAGTGGCTAAGGAAGATATACCAAAAACGGCTTTCTGAACAAGGTATGGCATTACGAATTTGTTGTGGTGCCATTTGGATTGACTAATGCACCTACAATTTTTATGGACTTGATGAACAGAGTTTTTCATGATGTCCTTGACAAGTTCATAGTGGTGTTTATTGATGATATCCTAGTTTATTCCAAGACTTTAGAAGAACATGCCGAGCACTTGAGATTTGTGTTACAAAGATTGACAGAGAAACAACTTTATGCCAAATTTTCAAAATGTGAGTTTTGGTTAGATCGGGTTACCTCTTTGGGTCATGTGATCTCTAAAGATGGTGCATCAATGGATCCTAGTAAAGTAGAGGCGGTACTCGAGTGGCAGAGGCCAAAGACAGTGAAAGAGGTTAGTAGTTTTCTAGGCTTAGCAGGGTACTATAGGAAGTTCGTGGAAGGCTTTGCAAAGATAGCCAGACCATTTACAACTCTCAGCAAGAAAGAAGTACCATTTGAATGGACAGAGGCATGCGAACAAAGCTTTCAAGAGTTGAAGAAAAGATTAACTACAGCTCTAATTCTTACATTGCTAGAAGTAGGCATTGATTATGATATTTATGTTGATGCCTCCCACAATGGTTTGGGAGCAGTGTTGATGTATCAAGGGAAAGTCATTGCTTATGCCTCTAGACAGTTGAAAGACTATAAAAGCAGATATCCTACCCATGACTTGGAATTAGCAGTAGTGGTTTTTGCTTTGAAGATATGGCGACACTGCTTGTATGGAGTGAAATGCAACATATACACTGCCCATAAGAGTTTGAAATATTTCTTCACCTAGAAAGAGTTGAATATGAGACAGAGGAGATGGTTAGAATTGGTGACAGACTATGACTGCAACATTAGATACCATCCAGGGAAAGCTAATGCAGTAATAGATGCCCTTAGTAGAAAAGTCTCTTTATCCCAGATTACTGTACAGGGACAATTACAGCAAGAGATCCTCCAAGAAGGAATTGAAATTGTGATCAAAGGAAGATTGGCCTAAATAGAGATCAAACCACTCTGGTGGAGGAGATCAAGATGAAACAGGGTAAAGATGATACCTGCAAGGTAGTCGGCCAATGGATAATAGAGGGTAAAGAGACAAACTTTAAAATAGTCAATGAGGCACTGATGTTTAGAGATAGAATATGTGTACCTCAAGATGAAGAAATAAGGAATAAAATCCTTAGTGAGGCATACAATACACTTTATACAGCTCACCCTAGGAGTGTAAAGATGTATCAAGATGTAAAGAAAAGCAATTGGTGGTCAGGTATGAAAAAAGACATTGCCAATTATGTTGCCAGATGTTTAATATGTCAACAAGTAAAGGCAGAGCATCAGGCACTATCAGGATTACTCCGACCCTTAGAGATTCCTAAATGGAAATGGGAGGATATCTCAATAGACTTAATTGTGGGACTTCCTAAAGTTCAGCAAGGATATAATGCAATCTAGGTGGTGGTTGATAGATTGACCAAGACAGCTCATTTTCTACTTATGACGGATAAGATAGATGCATTTCGATTGGGGCAATTATATGTCAGAAAAATTGTGAGATTACATGGAGTACCCAAGACGATAGTGTCTGACAGAGATACCCGGTTCATATCAACTTTTAGGGTTGGAATGCAGAGAGCATTGGGTACAAGGTTAGAAGAAATCCGAGGATTATACTATTTTATTTAGGCTTTTTGGCTGGATTTTGGATACTTCTTAGTTTGTTTATGCCTGAATTGCTACTTAATTCTTTATATTTTATATTTCAGGCCAAAATGGGCATTTTGGCCAAATAATGAGCGAATTGGAGTTTTTAGACCCGGAAGTGAGCGGATCTCGGAATTTGGAAGAGTTTTGAAGCAGATTGAAGCACTATGAAGCTTGTTCCCATGGGAAAACATCAAAGATTGAAGATTCAAGCAAGGAAGCAAGCAGAGGGCAATCCTGTAAATCGAGTTCTCTTGCTTATTTTATCCTGTCCGTTTCTTCGAAACCCACTATCAGAGCCTAATGTTACAAGCCTGTAAAGACCTTTTGATCTTTAGGGAAGTCTAATACTCATTAGTGAAGAGTAGTTCGATACTTTAGGCTTATGGAGTCTACCGCCATTTGATAAACTTTGCATTTCTGCATAAAATAATTTGGGAAGTCGGAATGTGGGCTGAAGTGAGGATCACCCACTCGGGGGACCAATAGAGAAGGATAGTCGATGTAACTTATAACTTCTTGGAGTGTTGAACATTTTTCTAGTAATAATTTTGCAACGATCTTTGAGACTTGTTTAAATTCTAGGTAGTTTGTTGTGTTGAGTTTGAGTCTAATGTTTTTATTTTAGTTTCGATTTTGTTGTTTTTGTATTTTTAGTTGTTAGTCGTTCTTCTTGTAATCGTGTTTTGTACTTGATGCTCGGGGACGAGCATGTCTTTAGTTTGAGGGTATTTGATAATCCGAGGATTATACTGTTTTATTTAGGCTTTTGGCCGGATTTTGGATACTTCTTAGTTCGTTTATGCTTGAATTGATGCTTAATTCTTTATATTTTATATTTCAGGCCAAAACGGGCATTTTGAGCAAATAATGAGTGAATTGGAGTTTCTAGACCTACAAGTGAGTGGATCTCGGAATTTGGAAGAGTTCTAAAGCAGATTGAAGCACTATAAAGCTTGTTCCCATGGGAAAGCATCGAAGATCGAAGATTCAAGCAAGGAAGCAAGCAGAGGGCAATTCTATAAATTCAGAATACTTCAGCAAGGTTCGCATAGTCGCCGTGGCGAGGGAAGTTAAGCACGAGATTCCAATTTACCTTGTTGCTATGGCGAAATTCTTTCTTCGCCGTGGTGAAGTCTGCGAAATTTTGTTTTCTCCAAAACGCACAGTTTTATTTTAGGGAAGTTTTAGGTTTTTAGGCGAACTATAAAAGGAAAACTTTGTCATTTTGAGAAGAGTAGTCTGAGTTCACCTGGTTTTCGTTTTCTTTAGGTTAGCTTTGACATTTTTGTGGAGAAAGTGAGAAGATTTGAGATTCAATCTTGTGGATTCTTCAACTAGGGGAGATCTCTATTCTTTTCTCTTTATTTCAATATGTTAACTGCTGTGTTTACTGTTTTTCTTGCTATTTGCATTGATTCAGTTATGAACTAACCCATTTTGTGTTAGAGTTTTGATGTAATTTGGATTTCTATGGGTTAATCAATTGATTATTGTTATTTTTATATTCTGTTACACAGATTGTGTGGTTATTCTGATTTGTATTGATTTTATTTGATGAATATGATGAGATTGAGAAATGAATCATGTTGAGGTTCTTGGGTAATCACCATTGTAGTATTGAATGCTAGAGACAGATTTGATAATCAATGAAATCAATCTAGGATTCCATTAGCTTTATGAACTTGGATCTATTAATCTTTATTTTGTTGGGTGCAGAAGTTTAATAGGGAAAAGTAGGAATTCATAGCCTGAGAAGGTATGTTTGACAACTTAGAGAATTCGATTTACAATCCGTGCATGTGAGTGTAGAAATAGCATAATCCGTAGAATTCATCCATAGAGTTCGAATGAAGTCAAAACCCTACCCGTTTGTTTTAAATTGATATTACTCTTGTTTTAATTCTTGCTTTCATTAATTAGTTTTTAATACTTGGTAAATTTTGTTTTTAGTTTAATTTTAATCTCCCATAAATCCAAACAATTTCGGTTTCTCCAACTTGAAAAACACTTAGGAAAATTAGTGCTTAACAACCAATCCTTGTGGGAATGATACTCACTCATCACTTTATTACTTTTTGCGACTAGTGCACTTGCTATTTTTGCATATTGTAGTTACAACGCATCAGTTAGCCTTTAGTACAGCTTATCATCCTCAAACTGATGGCCAAACTGAAAGGATTGACCAGGTGATTGAAGACATGCTTAGAGCTTGTTGTATGGATCAGAAGGCAAAATGGAGTGATGTACTTCCAGTAATAGAATTTGCCTATAACAACAACTACCAATCCCCTATCCAGATGGCCCCATATGAAGCATTATATGGAAGAAGGTGCAGATCCCCTTTGTATTGGGATGATATTGGAGAAAAAGACTCCTTGATTTAAGCAGTTGGCCCAGAGATGACCCAGAAAATGATTGAAGATGTTAAGCTTATTAGAGAAAGAATTAAGCTAGCCCAAGATCGACAGAAGAGCTATGCCGACCTAAAAAGAAAAGAAGTGGAATTCCAAGTGGGCGACAAAGTTTTTGCAAAAGTCGCGCCTTATAAACATATTATGAGATTTGGAAAGAAGGGCAAGCTTGCTCCACGTTACATTGGACCCTTTAAAGTATTGGAAAGGGTAGGCAAAGTAGCTAATAGTCTTGCGCTGCCAATGAGTATAGAAAGAGTCCATAATGTTTTCCATGTCTCTTTATTGCGTAAGTATGTCAGTGATCCTTCACATGTGCTTCAGATGGAGGAAGTGGAATTATAGGATAATTTGGCTTATAAGGAACGCCCAGTTCAAATCCTTGACAGAAAGGTAAAAGAGCTCAGAAACAAGCAAATTCCACTAGTTAAAGTGCTTTGGAGTAATCACAAGATAGAAGAAGCTACTTAGGAAATGGAGCAAGATATGAGAAGTCGATACCTAGAGCTGTTTCTATAATTTCGAGGATGAAATTATTGTAAGGGGGGAGGAAATGTAATACCCAAGATGTCAAAGGTATGTTCCTAACTCAAAATAGTCTTTTAGATGTTAATTTTTATGTTAAAAAGTATAAAATCTAACTAAGGGCAAAATAGTCAATTCATTTAGAACGATATGAATCAATTATCCATGGAAAGACATTAGGCGAAAAATGGTCATTTTGCCTATGGATAAGCATTGAAAAAGTCAATGATGAGTAGGCTTAATTGCATCTAATGGCATTAATTAAGTAATAATTATTTTTAGTGCGAAATGACCAAAATGCCCTTATTGAAGAATTAAGGACTTATGAGTTATACAATTAAAATAATTGTGCCAATAGTATAATTCTGGAAAATAAATGAAATATTTTCCTATAAATGAGATGAAATTCGTTCAAGCCAAGGGAGAGAGCATTTCTTCAACTTTTCTTCCATTTTCTCCCAAATCTTCCATGAAACAAGCTTTCTTTCTCTAAGTTTTAAAGGAGTTTGGCATAATTTTTCAAGGAGAACAAGATAGGAGCCTTGGATCTTCAAGTTGAAGGGTTTAAGGTAAGGATTAAAAACCCCAGTTTTGATGTGATTTGAAGATTTGAAGTAGATGTTGAGGTATAATGTTATATATGTAGGATTAAGGTGTAAAAGAAGACAAAGGCAAAGGATTTGTTGGAGGAATTCTTTAAAAAGGTAAGGAAGAACCTCCCATGACTTTAGGGATTATGCTAGGGTTTGTAGATTTTTATGAAACCTTAAATTAAAGTTTTAAGGCATAGAATTAGTTGATGGCAAGTGTAGTTGAACTCATTTATTCTACTTATTGCCTTGAATTCATTATACATGAAGTTATTGCTATTTATGTTTGATGAGTTGTTATGTTTGATTGAAGAAAATGAAGTGTGGATGCTGATTGTGCAAAAACTTGTAGTATTGGAGGCCACATGGTGTTGAATGGTTGCTATTAGAAGTGTTGAGGTGTTGTTTACATTAGCTTACAATGTTATAATAATAATGGATGATTATGGGAATGAGATTTTACACTTCCTTTAAGATGTTAAAGACTATTAAAGGGAGGTTTATTTGATCCATAAGTTGACCTATTGGTTAATTGTCAATAGGAATTGATGTGACATAGTTAATATGAAAAATTCGGATTTAGTAAGCTTAAGGGTTATGCTAAACATGCTTAAGTATTTTGACCATAACTTGAGTTATAAAAATCTAAATGAGATGATTCTTTTATCACTAAAAAGTTAAGACATAGCCCTATAACTTTTCTGTTTATGCAAAGAGCCAATTCTTTTGGGAAATGGATGGAAAATGGCCTGAAGTATAAACTTCTGGTTATTAAAGTTTAATATTTAACATGATCAATTCTTATGATTATTAATTGATTATTAATGTATTATTGTAATTATGCCATGTACTAGTGTTTACCAATTAGTTAGATGATCTTTGAAAGATATACATGGTCATGATGTCAATGCATGATTTATGTTATGAAATGGCATGAAGATGCAATGTAATACATGTTTTAAGATTATGTATGTGAGCAAGAGGTAATGTAAATGGATTGATAATCCATAGATGAATTAAAAGTATTAAGCTCACCAAAATATGTATTTACATGCCATAAGATATTAGAGATGCATATAGACATGATAGAGATGCCTATAGACATGATGGGAAACGCATAAACATATCCTCGTATACCGGTTGAGGAAAGATGAATATATGCTTTAGATGTTAAATAACGCGTAAGCATGCCTCCCGATGATATGAGCTCTAGATGATATGAAGTGCTTAAGACACTAAGAAAAGTATGATCGGCTACACGTTAAATGCTTCATATGCATTTAGTTGCACTACATGAGTTATGATGTTATTTACATCATTAGATGATTTATACTCATGTTAGATGATATTTAGATGTTATATCATGACATGTAATGTGTGTTTACTATGTGTACATACTTATTTTTATGTGTATGCATTGATGTTTATATAGCCATGAGATAAAATGATGAAAGACATACGAAATAGAAAGGAAAAAAAAGGGGAAGTATCCCTAGATGTAAAAGATAAGTGATGTATTAACAAATATGTTTAAATAAATGTCAAATAGCACATTTAGAGTGAAATAGATCATTCCTTACTAAGCGATTAGCGCTCACCCTTTCATTGTTGATTGCCTTACAGGTAGACCAGAAGCGAAGGATGCTAGAGACAGTAGGGCTACACGTGAGGGGAGATGATTTATTGTCATCTTGATGTTTTTATCTTGATGTAAATAATGTAAATGATAAATGTTTGTGAAATACCTTTTGGAAGCTTCCACCCTATAAATATGTTTTGATTGTGTATTTTCCGGATAAATTCTTAAAGTTTTTGAAATTATAAGTTTGGTTCCTGCATGACATTCTATATGCATGTTTGGATGTTATTATTATCCTTACATAGGTTTTTTCTAAATACAACTCGTTCTCTAGACATGTATCCCCGGGATTCTCTTTGAGTTTTTACATTAACCTTATTTGATTTACAAATTTCATAATTCTATCAACATATTCCTTAATAGTTTCAGCCTCCTTCATTTTTAGAACTTCAAACTCTCTCTTAGATTCAGCACATTCATCTGCCTTGATCTTTCATTGCCTAAGGAGTCTTCTTTCAATCTTTCCCATGCTTCCTTAGTAGTCTCACACACAACAATCTTAGTGAATACCCCATCAGTTACACCTTGATGAATGATTGATAAAGCTCTAGGTGTTTTAGCAACTTTTTCTACATGCAATCTTAACTGATTCAATGTTGGATTTGGCCTCAAAGGAGGTTGTTTCTCCTCCTCAACATATTTCCATAGGCCTAAACCTCTAATATAGGCTTTCATTTTGACAGCCCATATATGATAGAGTTCACCATTATAAACTGGTGGTGACATGGATGAAGATGAAGAAGCCAATGTGAACTAGTGATCAAAACAAAATTTTAAAACTCTGATAACTTTAGAATGAACACACCCCTTAAGATTAGAAAAGCTCTAATATACCATGTTGTCAAGGCTAAGAATAAATTAGATTGATGAAGCAAGACTAAATAATGCAATAAGGAAGCAAATCGGGAGTCTTAGAGGAAGAAAAAAAAGAGAGAAAAATATATAAGAGAGCTGAAGACAAAAATCTTTTTTCGTTATCTTAATTTTCATACAATGTACATGATTTATAATATACAAAAAACCTAACACAACCATTCTTTAATTAAAGCACACCATACATAAAAAAGCAAAAGTTCCTTGAATTAAGGATCACCACACCTTTTAACCAAAACTTCAACTAACACAACTACTCTATTGACTTGAAAAACAATAAGAGATACAAACAACCTCAATCTTCTAATAGAGAGACTATAATAGAGAAAGATACATTTTTGTGTATGAAAGGCAAATTTATGTTTTGTTAAAACTTAATTCATGTGTCATAAAAGTTTATAAGTTCTTGAAGGAATAAAATGGTAATAAACTAAATAAATAAGAAACTAAAAAAATATACTTACCTTATAGTTGGCGTAAAATCCTTTCGATGAGAGATATGTTGCAGGCTCATGTGAGAGTCAACCTGGCTAATGGACAGAACACTTCACTACGGTATGACTCCTGGCACCCTCTAGGCCTATTTGATATCATTGTTCCTCAGAAACTGTTCTTGAGTACGGGCTCGAGGCATAATGCCAAAGTTAGTGAGGTGTTGATTAATGGCCAGTGGAGATGGCCAGAAATATTTAAGGAAAGATTTACCCATATTGTTGATCAATCTCCATCTATATCTTTGGACTTATCGATGGATGTCTCTTATTGGAGAACCGTATAAGGTAGGCCAACTAGATTTTCATCAATGCAGACTTGGCAGAATTTGGCTAATGCAAATATGCGGGTGAGTTGGAGCACTATCATATGGAATAATACTTGTATCCCCATGCATTCCTTCATTCTATGGCTTGCTATCAAAAAGAAACTATTGACTTAGGATAGGATGAGAGCTTGGAGAGGATCAAAGCATCTAGATTATGTCTTATGCGGTAATGTTATGGACACTCATGACCATCTCTTTTTTGATTGCCTTTTCTTGTAGCCCATTTGGAGAACTGTTTAGATAAAGGGTCATTTCTACACTAATGTCAATGGATGGGATAATATTGTTGTTTGGGCTACTAACAATCTATGAGGGAATAACAATAGAGTTGTGATAGGATGACTTTTACTTGGGGTGGCTATGTATCTTGTTTGGTAGGAGAGGACTATGCACCTTTCAAAGGAAAATTTAAAAGCATTAACTGCATGAAAATCAAGTTATTGAGGTTGTAAGACTTAGGTTAAGTAGCTTAAAACTAAAGGATACAGCCAGAACACATAGAGAGGTTGAGGAATGGAGTCTTCCAAAGGATTATATTATTAGTAAGATTCCGACTAATACCTGATCTTATGATGATGGTTAGAAAAAATCAAGGGTGGATTGTTCCTTCTCCTAGTGGGAATATGAGTTTTTTGCTGATCGTTTACTAGCAGGTTCAAATGGTTGCTGAGAGGGTTGATCGAGGGACTATGGGAATGCTGGTTGACTATGATTGGGGGTGTTGGATGAGATGGTGGATTGAATGGATTTCTTTTGCTTTGTGTTTGTTATTTTCTCCCTACAGGTACTTGCTTTGTGGATATAAGGACAAGACCTTTTACGATAAGGGAAACATTAGGGCTAGGAGTGATTCTCATAGGCAAGAGATGTATAGGGTGGAGGTGCAGCAGAATTATGACCATTTGCCTAATTGTAGCTGTAATATAGGGTTTGGTAGGGGTGATGGGATTGGGGATTTTGTTGGGATAGTTAAAAGCTACTAGGAGAGGCCAAATATTGTGTTAGCTGATGCATTAGTAGTCAAAATCTGTATATATAAAGGGCAGTATAATGTTCCGCTAGATACTTTTTTCTTATGGATTTTAGGTGGTTCATTTGGTGATTATGCAGATCTGAATTTTCTTGGGGTTAGCTCTCTAAAGTTGTGGTGCATTCACATACAACAGACAACTACCATTCTTCTTTCTTGTTGGGGTCTATAGATTTTGTTGCATTGTGTTGATATTTTTGTCAAACTTATGTTATGGTGAACAATGAATTATTAAGCAAATATGTGCACACATCATTCTTCTATGTAAGCATCTACTGTCTAACATATTTTGCCAAGTGGCGTGTTCTCTTTGTTGTCTTGCCCATCAAGCTTATTTTGATTCATGATATTATTATGTGAGCTAACTTTACAGTTGTCACAATTTTCTTATGTGGTCCTAAAAGGTTGTAATGCTTTGTCTGTGGTCTCGCAAGAAAGAAAAAAGATATGGTTGTGGTCCAACAAAAAAGTTAGAATTCTTTTCGGCCTCTACATGTTCAACTATGTCAGGCTTATGCCCTTTTTTTTTTTTTTCATTTCATGTGTGTGCACAGTGGATGTGTGCTTGCACACTTATGTCAGACGTATGCATGTTACATTTCATTTCACATTTTACTTTGTGTGTGCACACACTTTTTTGCTGTGCTAACATCGCATGTCTGACTCATTTTTCACCAGTTGCATTTTTATCTTTATTAGTTGAGATATTTTTTCCCATCTGTTGTGCTCTCATGAGGACCACCTACAGGTGTCCCAATATCCTCTTATGGTCCAGGGAAATAAGCTTTTTCTCTCTTTGGTTGTGGTCGCAAAAAATAGATGAAATCTTTTCCATTTTTGGACCAACATATGTTAGCTCTTGTTTGTTGACTTGGCATAAATTGTTGAGCGCAAAATTTGTCTATATCATCTTCATTGTTGCTCATTTGAAGGCCAGCCTTTTGATATTTTATTTCCTCGTGCTCTGAAATTTTTAGAGAGTTTTTATTCTCAAAGGTTCACCTTATGTTATTGTGCCAAACCTTCATCATCTCATATCCTTACTGAATGGCGGCTAGAACTTGGTTCCATTGTTGATGCTGGAGCGTGGCTTTGGTAGTTGAAGCTTGGGTGGAGCTCAAGTGTTTTTCGGGTGTGTTCCTAGTGTGAAGAAGTCCTTGGAAACAACAAGAGGGTGGTGTTTAGTGTAACTAGAACAGGGAGTTCTCTTTGCTATAGCTAAAATGAACTTTGAATTATATCTTGTAATGTTTGTTGTTTAGTGGATTTGCTTTGATCTAGATGAGGTCCCATGGATATAGGATAAGAGTGGTTTTAGCCAAACCATGTATATGATGGTGTGCTTTACGTTTATTGTTATGGATGTTGATTCATGCTTAAATTGATAACAATTAATCAACTTGGTAATGAATGACTTTAGAATCAAGAAGAAAAAAAGAGATAGAAAGTAAAGAGAAGAGTTATGGAAAAGTTAGTTGAATATTCTCTAACTGAATGAAGGTACACAGAGATGGCTTATTTTATATCAAGCCATAACATCAAAACGGCAAAGTTTTGATGTTTAATATCCTACTTTACTTTCTTACAAAATACACCTTATATCATTTTACAAACTAACATGTACCATTCCTAATTCTTACAATTACATCCCATTATACTAACACTTCCCCTTAAGCTGGACATCATAATGTATCATCATACACTAATATTTCCCCTTATGCTGGACATTATAATGTACCAGCATATGCTAATATTTCCCCTTAAGATGGACCTCATATTGTAACCTCATAGTGCAACCACAACTTTTTATGAAAACTCCTCAGCCCTTTAGAAGAACTTTAGAATTTCCAGCAACCACTTCAGGTATAACCAGGAAACTTTTAGAGTTTAGTAGCCAACACGCAGACAACTAAGAAGAAAACTCAATACTTGAATAGATATACTGATAAGAAAAGTTGAATATTCCTAGTCCCAAATTTACACCACATTAGTAACTGAGGCATGAGAGCACCAGAGCACCAGCATCCACGAATAAGTGAATTGATTAGGACTCATTAAGAATAACTAACACTACTACCTCCAGGAGACTCATCAAGAACAACTAAACTACTGCTTTCAAGACTAGAATTGAAATTAACTAAATCTTCATCTTCATCAAATAAAATAAAATGCTATCTTTATTAAGACCTCTATCTAGCTCATTACCAATCTCATAAACTACTTTTAATATGGCTCTGAGAGTTTGAAATCTGGAACTAGGAAGGTCGTTGGTTAGAATATCTGCAATTTGATATTCTGTACCAATGTATTGAACACGTAACTTCTTTTTTGCAGCTAATTCCTGGACATAATTCACATCTATCTCAATGTGCTTAGTTCGTGCATGGAATACAGGGTTAGAAGAAAAAGCTTCAGCACTCATATTGTCACACCACGAAACAGGAGTTTTGTTAATAGTTATACCAAGTTCTTGAAACAAATGTTGAATCCAAACCAATTCAGTGGCTGCTTGACTAAGGACTCTGTATTTAGCCTCTGTTGAAGACAAATAAACTATCTTCTACTTCCTAGAAACCCACTGAACCAGATTTCCTCCAAGAAAGATACTGTATCCGCTTGTTGATCTCCTATCACTTACATCACTAGCCCAATCTACATCGACATATCCTTCAAGGATGAATTTTGGATTTCTTTGAAAAATAAGTCCATGTGAAAGAGTTCCCTTGATATACCAAAGGACTCTTTTACAAGCAGTCTAATGTACAGTGGTGGGAGACTGAAGAAATTGACTCAATCAGTTGATAGAGAAGGCCAAATCAGGTCTGGAAAGAGTGAGGTATTGCAAACCACCCATAATGCTAAGGTAAAGTGAAGGTTGTTCATAAAAAAACACTGTCTTCTTTGCCCAATTTCACACCAATTGCCATTGGTGTATTCTATGGTTTGCAATCAAGCATTCCAGCACTAATCAACAAGTCCTAAGCATACTTGGACTGAGTAAGGTGTAAGCCTGAATCATTTCGGTTAACCTCAAATCCAAGAAAATATTGTAACATGCCAAGATGTTTAAGAGCAAATTGCTTGTTAAAATCTGGAATAATCTGAGAAACGAGAGTAAGATCAGTACCTGTGATGAGGATATCATCTACGTATACCAATAAGTATATCACTTGATGGTCTTTCTTGTAGAAGAAAAGACTTGTGTCAGATACGAAATTGGTGAATCCCCAACAAACTAAAGCATGTTTTAGTTTGTAAAACCAAGTTGTAAGAGCTTGTTTCAACCCATACAAGGCTTTATGTAGCTTGCACACATGTTTAGGATACGTTAAATCAACAAAACCTTCTAGTTGTACCATGAAAAAAGTCTTTATTAGTTCTTCATTTAGAAAGGCATTATTAATGTTGATTTGTTGGATATCCCACTGATTATGTATAGCTAAGGACAATATAATTCTTATAATGGTAGGTTTGACAATAGAAAAGAATGTGTTAAAATAATCCAAACCTAGTGTTTGTTGGAAACCCTTAGCCACCAACAATGCTTTATACTTTAGTAATGTCCCATCAGCCTTAAGTTTAGACTTAAAACCCCATTTGCACCCTACTACATTCTTGTCGGACGTATGAGGAACCAACCCAAGTATTGTTCTTTAAAAGAGCCTAAAATTCATCACTCATGGCTACTCTCCACTCGGGTACTTGCAAAGCTTCTAGAGGTATTCCTAGCTTAGGTAAAATGTGACAAGTAGAGAGGAAAAATTGCCTTGCAAAGGTTTGAGAATGGCTCTTAGATCAAATAATCATTGGATGGCAATTATTGGTAGATGATGATGGCTGAGACATGGGCAGAACCACCTCCAATTGAATGCCATTAGGGTTAGCAGAAAGAGAAACATCAATATTAGGCTAAGAGATTGAGCTAGAAGCTGCTGAGTGAGAGTCAATACTGGAATAACTAACTTGTAAATTTTCAATATTGATCACCAAGTCTTCAATGTAAGCCATCATATGATTAGCTGTAGTTTGATGTACTAAATTGTCAGACTGCAGAGTTGAGGTAGGGGCCAAATGAGTAGAAGGGGGATTAGCTACATTTTGCTTGGCTAGTTTTATGGACTGTGGATTTGAGGTAGGAGCTAAATGAGTTGGAACAAGAATAGATGGAGAATTATGAACAGGAGCACCATCAAAATCAAAGTGAACACCAACTGAAGAACCAAGACAATGAGATAGATCCCAAGTGAAAGAGACTCCTCTTAGATTTAGTGTTGATGTCAATCCTGCAAGATCAATATCTTTAAAAAAATGACACTTAAAACCATTTTTAAAAGGAAAATCATCCTCATTGAACTTTGCTCATTTGACAATATAAAGTTTTCTGAAAGAAGATAAACACTTGTAGCCTTTGTGTGATGAGCTATATCCTAGAAACACACACTTTTCAGTGTGATAGGAAAACTTATGCCTCTGATAAGGTCTAATATATGGATAACAACAACACCTAAACACCTTAAAGTCACTGTAATTTGGCTCTTCATTAAACGGTTTTTGAAAAGGAGAAATGTTGGCAGCGGAAGAGGAAGGAAGCCTATTGACAATAAATGTTGCTGCAGAAAATGCTTGCACCAAAAGCAAAGAGGCATGGTGGCGTGAGCTAGCAAAGTTAACCCAAATTAAGTAATTGTTCTGTGTTTCTTTCCACTCTTCCATTTTGTTGATGCAAGTAAGGACAAAGAAGTCTAAAAACAATCCCATGTGCTTGAAGATACCCAACAAAT
The DNA here is from genome assembly GCA_026225825.1 of Pistacia integerrima. Lineage (NCBI taxonomy): Eukaryota > Viridiplantae > Streptophyta > Magnoliopsida > Sapindales > Anacardiaceae > Pistacia > Pistacia integerrima. The sequence goes on from CM047748.1 coordinate 27,405,384, forward strand.
GATCTGAATTCTCCTCCCCAATCGGTTTGCTAACTTTTCAATTTAACATCAAATTGCCTTTCAACTAGTCTATGAAAATGTGTAAATATAGTGAATACTTCAGACTTCAGTTTTAAGGGGTAAATCCACATGTATCTACTAAAATCATCCACAAATAACATATAATATTTGAAACCTTTAGAGGAATAGGTTGGAGCAAGACCCTATAGGTTAGAGTAGACCAATTCTAGAGGACCTTTAGTGCAAGAATGTGATAAAGGAAAAGAAGTGTAATGCCCACATGGAGGTACATAATTTAATTTATGTTCTTATACCCTTAGTTGATTTTGTTGAAGTTATTTGAGAAAATGTGAAGAAAATGCCTTAAACTTGCATTAAGGGTAAAATAGTATTTTCACTCAAAATTAGTTGAAAAAGTGGGGAGTGAAAAGAGATAGAATTTCATGGAGAATGCAATAAAAATGAGGGCATTATGGTAATTGACTACGGGACATAGATGGAATTTTAAAGAAAGTTCAAGGGCAAAATGGGAAACTAATATATATATATATATATATATATATATATATATATATATATATATATATATATATATATAAAATTGACTAAGGGACATAGATGAAATTTTAAAGAAAGTTCAAGGGCAAAATGGGAAACTAATATATATATATATATATATATATCAAATTGAAGAGTGAAACCCTAGCCACTCTCACCCATTTGCACACCACTTTTACCTCCATATTCTCTCAATTCTTCAATTCTTCTTCAAAGGAAATTGATAGATTTTGGGTATTTTTAGGTGGATTTTTAATCCCAAGCATCTTTAGGTAAGATCCTTGTAATAGGAAGTGAGTTTTAATTTTTAAAGTGTTGAATTTTAATGATTTATATTCATAGGATTTAAGAGAAAGGGAGTTGGATCAAAGAAGGTTTTTAAAGTGGTGGATTGCTCTTATATAAGGTAAGTAAATCATACCCTAAGTATGATTTAAGTTATGGTGTAGAGAATTTCTTTTATGTATACATATGTCTTATATGTAGAAATTGTTGACGGATTTAGTGTTGAATGATGATTATAATTTACCCATGAGTAGTTGTGTTGGTGTAGTGGATGTTTGATGAATGTTTAGATGAGATTTGGAAGAATTGTAGTGGAAATTTTGAAGTATATATTTTGGGCAGATTTGGCATTGAATATGGAGGGTTTAATTCCCAATTTTTGGAGGCTTAGAAAAGAGATATAAATGTAGCCAAATTAGAGTTACTTTGTACACATAAGTTATTTGATGAAATGTCAAAGAGAAGTATTTATATGAGTATGATTATGTGTTATATTGAGATGAGTTTGTAGATGGTGGAGAATGACATGTTTGCATTCCATATTGCATAATTGCATTTAAACATGTGAATTTAGAAAGAATTATAAGCATGAAGCCATCTATATGCATACATATTCATAAGAGCATGAAAAAACACTAAAGAATGTTAAAGATTAAATAGAAAGAAATGAGAATATTAAAAAGTTCCAAATCTGAATTTTATTTAAAGAAGTGTAAAAAGATAAAAAGAAGAAAATGTTGTTGCGATGGGGAACCCGTGGGTGATAAGAAGAAGATTCCCAGATACACGCCGCCTTAAGTGAGTAGCCTAAGAAGAAGAAAAATTTGTACGGCCCATAAGAGTGTATGTGGATGAGGGCTGTACCAAGAAGAATTTCCTACATGCACGCCACTTTAACTGAGTGGCCTTAGAAGAAGGAAGAATTTGTATAGTCCATAAGAGTGAATGTAGATGAAGACTTTACTCACTCACACGGCCAAGGTTCCAAATCCATGCATCAACCAAGTCTGATCGGCAAAGAATAAGAAAGAATAAGAAAAGAAAAGAAGTGCTTGAGCAAGCAAGAAAAGAAAAAGAAAAGAAAAGAAAAGAATGAAAAGAATAAGAAAGAAAAGAAACAGAATAAGAAATAGAAAAGAAACTATTACAAGAAGCTTGCTGCATTTTACCAAATTGACAAGCTTCACAAAAAGGCATTTTATTTCCAAAAGACCCACTTATATTCATTTTATCCATTACATGTTTCAAATTCTTCTCATGTGGATGCCCCAATCTAGCATGCCACAACTTAGTAAACCTAACTTTTACATCAGATTCATCTATCAGCATACAGTGAGCTTGACAAACTAATGCTCCAAGACTAACATTATTACTAACAACTTCTTTATTACACATTAAAGAAACAATAGTAGGACAAGTAGATGTCTTATTTACAAAGTGAAGAAACAGCAGCAGGACAAACATATGTCTTATTGTAGTTAGCAGGAGATGAAGATACACCTTCCTGATTAGAGGAGGAAATGAAGGCAGAACCAATAGTAAAGAGTGAAACTTGCAACTAGTATAGGCCATCTTTTAGAGAGCCTTGTAGTAAAACAGCCTTGGTGACCTTATCCTTTATGAGACAACGATCACAATAAAATTCCATAATAACCCTATTATCTCTAGTGATTTGAGATATACTTAATAAATTTTTCGCATATGAGGGACACACAACATTTTCTCAAGATATAATACCCTAGGATAAGTAGTGGAAGGTAATAAAGACTCACATCTGTGAGTGACAAGAACACTTTGACCATTTCCAACCTGGAAATTAGATCCTTCATGATAGTTGTCCTTGAGTAACAAGTTATTAGCATCAGAGGTCATGTGATTGGTGACACTTGAGTCTGCATACTAGGTCTGATTAATGGCAATTTGAGGAGTGGCAACAAGCATATTCTGTGAAGAGACTGCCTAGGATGAGTATCCTTCTCCCTGAAATGAAGTTGAGGTTGAACTAGGAAAGATGTTAGCAAAAACTCCAGTAGTTGGATTTGGGTGAGTGATGAACAATTTTACAACGTCACAAGTGCACGAATCGCTATCGTAGTCTAATGTGCAAAAGCAATGGTCGATCCCACCGAGATTTGTAAGCACTCAATTAATCCTAATATACAATGCCTTAATTAACCAAATAAAATAAATAGAAGAAGTTAAACTAGTTACTAAGGAAGCAAAATAAATTCTTAATCAACTGAATTAAATATCACAATAAAAAATTAACTGACAACCAATGCAAGAAAATCCTAGGTATCTGATTTCACCATAACAATCTGATTCTCTACTAATAACTAATTTATTGTCTTCTCAATCCAATTCCTAGGGTTCAGTCTTCCATCATTATGATATTACCGTTTGATGTTCGGGTTTAACCAAGTATTTTTAACTATTAAACTCACTAGGATGTTTAGTAAAGCCTAACAATAAATAACCCATTAAGAACAAAGAAGTACTCAAACTATGAACCAAATTGTATTTAGCCTGATGTTGCCTTAACACAGTCCAATCATTCAAAAGAGCTATTCAAGGTTTGCATATGATGTTTACCTTATCTTGTCTCAAATAATCAATTGTTTTGTATTTCAAAGTTAGCATATGATGTTTACCATACTTATTTCATACAAAATATCAAGATTGAATTAAGTGCAATGAATGAAATTAGAAATATATTGAATCAATAGAACAATAAAATTAATCAAAGCATAAAACCTTCTTGTTAGATTACATCGGATCCCTAGAAAATAAATTAGTTACACATAAACATAGAGAAATCAAACCTCAAAACCTTCAAAAGCATGAAGCACAAGAGAAAAAGATGAAACCCTAGGTAGCTTTCTTCTCCTTGCCTCTCCCAAAGTTTTTTTCTCTCCCCAAAAAAATACCTAAACCCATCCTTTTATAGTGCTAGGGTTGTGGGAAAGTAATGGGAAAAATCCTATACAAAATAGGAGAATAAAATTCGGATTAATCTTAAGTTGAGTCCTTGTAGAACTAGGATTCCTGTGCTGACCTTTAGGTACTAAAACAATAATATCTTCATCCAAAAATCTCGAAATAACAAACCGTAAAATTCTAGGTAAACTAAAATTCCAAAGCTTTACGAAAATATGTGGAAGAGCTCCCAGTTCGTTATGAGGATTTCATGGTAGCTTGGTGAAGTTTCCATTTTCTGTCTGTTTCTCCTTAACAGCTGCTGCTAGAAAATTGTACGCTGAAAGACTTCCACATTTTATCATGAAAACTTCTGAATCTGAAAAATCCGTAAAAATATTAATTGTATATATTTGAATCATATTTCCAATGGTCCAAGATCATCCAAATCTGAGGTCTTTAGCTCAAGTTATCGTAGCAACATTGAGGCATGTTCCAAAACCCGTGTTGGCTTGTCTTCCATGCACTGACGTAATTTTTGGATCAATTTTTAACCATCACTCAGATTGAACTGGATCACTACTGAAACATAAATTTATATATCTATCTCTTATATTTCAAATGCCATTGGAATCAGGTTAATCGGAGTTGTGTAGCTAAAGTTACACCCATTTCAGTACAGCGTGTTCACTCACACCATGGCACAAAAATCCTCTGCCGCAAACGATCTTCAAAAATCCATAACTTCTTTGTTTGAGCTCCAATTCTTGAACCATTTATCCCTACACGATTATGATTCTTTCCTCTTTAATGTCCATGCTTGAAATATTCATTTTTCAGCACCTAAATACCTGAAACTTCACAAAACATACCTATGATTCTAGAAAACAAAAGAAATACAAAAATTAGGTAAAATTAACTAATTAAACCTAATTCCCTAAAAAAATACCCTTAAAATCACTAAGTATGAGTGTGCTTCCAAGAACTCATCAGTGAGGTAGCTAAGATGTCCTAACAAAGCCAAGGTAGCTAGAGTAACCTAAATTGGGAGACAAAGGCACAAACTCTAGTGCTGGTTGGCCTGCCATAATTCTAGCCACTAGAGCTTGAGCTGCATCATTAGATGGATTCTTAAAATGACCCTATGGTGCCACTTGATTAGCTACTCTAGTGTTGACAAAACCAATAGATGTTCTAGTGTTTCTAGTGTTGACAAAGCCTTGAAAGCCATGTTCAAATCTATGATAGCATTGGAAAGCAGAGTGCCCTCATTTGCCATAGACCTGACATATGAGCCGTGGTCTAAAATGACCTCTTCCTTTACCTCGACCCCTCATCTCTTGAGAATTGTACATGAACATGGCAGTGGGAAGAAACTGATTAGAGTTATCAGTGCTTGGAAGAAATTGAGTCTGATAAGGCAGATTGTAATTAGGTCTGAAGCCTATTTGATTGACATTACTTGCTCCAAAAGGAGGAGTATTGAAGGTCTGGTGTTGTGGAGTAGCAGGAAATTGTTGAGTATGTAAAGGAAAATTGGACATAGCTAGAGTATTGAACATTTTTTACTGATCAGTGGTGAAATTAGTCTCAAGAATGACCAAAAGTTTGTTTTGCGGGATAATAGAAGATTCATTAGAATTTTGTTTAGTAGCTATCAACGTTGAAGCCAACTGATCATGAAAGTTTCCAAACAAATTAATCAGTCTCTCCAAACGAATTTCATACCTATGAAGTAAAAATTGGGCTTCTTGCAATGTTGTTTGACTAATATTTACAACAAGATTTGCCACCACTACATCGTATTCAGCTCCCAAACCATCCAGCATATAGAGTAATAATTCTTCATCACTTATATGCACACCACTTGAAATTAATTCGTCTCCTAGTTCCTTCATCTTTAAGACATACTCACTTATACTACAGGAGTCTTTCTTAGTACTTTGTAACATGTTTCTGCAGTGCAGTGTTCTAGCTTTTATACCGACTGAAAATGTAACTCTAATAGGTTCCATATTTCATAGGAGGTGTTACACTTGGCTACATGGCGAAACACAGATTCATACATAAAAGATAGAAGCCAACTTAACAGGAATTGTTTGACTTTCTTCCAAGTGAAATATTCTGGATTTGACTTCTTTAAATTTTTTCCTGAATCATCTACCTTCTCAATTAGGAACATTGAGGGACAACTTCTTTCTCCAGTTAGATGCCATCAAGTCCATGTGATGTTAGGGCTAGAAAATCTGAGAACGCCAAAAAGAGTATTCTTTTCCAATAACTTTTTAGAAATCATCGGCAAGGTAGGAGGAATGCTTGAATTCATGAAATTTGTGAAAGTAGTATCCATTTTCCAGTACTTCGAAGCTGAATTAAGTAGAATTTGGTGTAGAGATTACCTTCGACGTTGGTCTAGGGCTTTGATACCATGAACAACTTTAGAATCAAGAAGCAAATAAGAGATAGAAAGTAAAGAGGAGGGTTATGGAAAAGTTAGTTGAATATTCTCTAACTAAATGAAGGTACATGAAAATGGCTTATTTATATTAAGCCATAACATCAAAACTTTGAACATCAAAACCACAAAGTTTTGATGTTTAATATCCTGCTTTACTTTCTTACAAAATGCACCCCATATCCATTTTACAAACTGACATGTGCCATTCCTAATTCTTACAATCACATCCCATTATACTAACAGGTAAAAACTTCCACTGCACTTTAAAATGGGTACCTAAACGTTGAATAAAGTTCACCAACTCTAACACACTGGTTAGAATGGATAGCAATTATATATGGCTATTTATATTTAGATTTTTGCTGCCAATGTGTAGGGTTGGGAGTGCAATGGAACGGTGTTGTGACTATTTCGTATGCTAGCAAGTGCACTAATTGACAAGTAATAAAGTGATGAATAAAGTGTCGAATCCCACAAGGACTGAATGCCAACCAAACAAATAAATTGACTAATCTTAATTGTTATTTGAGATAACGAAATTGATGATATGAATTTAAAATAGAAATAAGAATTGCTAGAAATTAAAACAATTAAATAACAAAGACAAATATCACTATTTGATAAAAATGTCAAGGGTTTCATTTCTACCTAAACCAATGTTGACAGACATGCCACAAAAATCAGATTCAGGAAATTTATTGATCTAAAGATGTCTAAATCCCTCAATTTAACACAATTGTGAATTCATTAACGGTTAGGTTCCGCTCCCGCGTAAAACCTAAACTGGCCACATAAACCTCATAAGACTTTCCCGAGTGTCCTATTCGATCTATGATCTATGCTATTTTAATGACCTAAAGTGATTTCACTGCCTGGTTCATCATTCAATAAGTGCCGTAAATAATTAAAGAAACATTAGATCCAAAAGCATTAAGCAAATCACACAGATTCTTGTAGAACAATAAATTCCTGAATGCTTTAATAAAATTGAAAATCAAGTCAACATGGTTCGGTAGAATCTACCCCTTAACAATAACAATCTACTCCATAATCAAAGTGATAACAATCAACATCAGTTTTGAACTCATCATCATAACAATTCCAAACTGATACATAAAGTCTTGAAGAATTGATCTCTAGAAATGTATCGCGCCAACTTCTCTCAAATGAATGTGCTAGACTCTCTCATTTTATCTCCTCCTCCTCTTTGATGTGTTTTTCCAAAACCCTAGCCTCCCCCAACATTACTAAGGACCTCTCCTTTTGATATTAAAGTTGTGAGGGTATTATGGTAAAAAGCCACACTTAAATTAAAAATACATGATAACAAATCTGCTTGTCTTCCATGCACTAATGTAACATTTTGCTCAATTTTTAACCATTTTATATGTTGAACTGGATCACGAACAAAACACAATATTGTAGCTCTATATCTTATCTTTCTACTCATTCAAGTATTATCCCAATCTGAGGTCTACAGTTCATGTTATGGAAAAAATACTGATGCATGTTCAAAGACGTTTTTCTTCAGTTTGCAACGGATTGTTCACAAATTCAAGCCAAATTTTCATCATCTTCTAGTCAGAATAAGGAAAAACCCAAAAATGAAATATAGCTTTGCTTCTTAGCTTTTCATAGCTTCTAAATTCATGTCATTCTGAGTTGAAAATCTCAAGTTATGTAATTTATGCTCAACACCGTCATTTACGCTCAAAATCATTATTTAGGTCTGCAAAGTAAAATTAATAGAATTATGTAGCAATTATGACCCAAACTATATGAGAAGTATCCTATATACTATTGAAATTCAATACAAAATCACTATGAAAAATAGGATTATCAGCTTGCTGATTATGAGCATTTCCTTTGTTTTTGCTTGCGAAAATAGTGCTAAAATCATATGTAGCAGGAAATTGTTTTTGGTCTTGGGATTGCTGGGTTGTATAGCCTGTTTTTGTAGTGCTGAGACTGGGGGCAATAATTTTTTACTGGTTTTTGTGGTGACTGCTGCTCGTGTATAGGGTCTGTTGTTTTTTTTTGTTTTTTTGTTTTTTTGTTTTTTTGTTTTTTTTGTTTTTTTGTTTTTTTGTTTTTTTTCTAACAATCTAGAGTGCTTTTTCCTATGCTTTAGATTGCTTTGTTGCTGGGCTCCAGGTTATGGATGTCTTTCCTTGGTGCTCCATTCTTTTGTTTTCCACAACTCTTTGGCTTGTCAAGGGGTTGGCGTTAGGTTGTAATTTTTTTATTCTTTAACTTAATTACCGTGCTTATCCAAAAGATTCGCAACTCTCAGTTGCATTTCTAGAACTGCACTGGCATAGTACTCATCGGTTACAGATTTGGATATTTTGCAGCTAATTGCAATAAGCTATTGTTAACTTGAATAAATCGTCATAACGGTACATAATTGCAATGTGGAATATGCTCCGTTGATTATCATCTTTTTGATGAACCAAAATCACGATAAAGGTTGATAAGTTCAGCCAAGAATTTGAAGCTCCCCAAGTGAGCTGCGTCAAGCTATACATCTCTATTTTCATTAAAGTAACTCTAGACTTTGTCGCCCACATTTTGTAATATTTTATCCCAAAGAAGTTTGACCAACTCTAGAGCTTGATTTAATAAGGCTGCTTTGTCAATTTTGCTACTTTGGTCCTGTGAAACTTGAGAAAAACAGAGGATGAAATTTCTAGATTACAGTTGAGAGAAAGAAGAACTGTTTTGTATCTTGTATATTGACTGAGTGAATTGATACTATTAACTTTTGTGCTTTAAGTAAAGGTAGGGGTGAGCGGTTCGGGGTACCCTGCATTTTTCGAAGGAACCGGAACCGGAACCGCACAGTGCAAATTCCCAAAAAAAGGAATCAGAATCAGAACCATAACCGCACAGTACAGGTTCTTAAATTTAAGGAACCGGAACCTAAAATGCAGGTTCTGGTTCCTTTCTCGGGTACCCTGTAAAACAATTTACCCCCTATTAGTTTAAAAAATGACAAAAATACCTTAAAATTTTACAAATACACCCCTAACAAATTCTGATTACTCATTCATTTGTGTCCAATGTAACTCATAAATCCTCTAATCTCTAGGCAATACTTGAATTCAATCAATTCATCACAATTCACATAAAATTCCTCAATTAAAACCAAAACACAAACAATTATTCATCACAATTCACATCAAATAACTTCTCCAAAATTAGTCAAACAAACAATAGAAAGTTAGAAACTGTCATCAACTTCTTTGATTCTCCCACTACTAAATACTAATGTAGTAAATTTAATGTTATAAATTATTAATGTTTATAATGTAATATAATAATGTTGTAATTAATTAAGTAATTATTTAATTATAATGTAATGTTATAATTAATTAAGTAATCATGCTATACATTTATAATATAATGTTATAATTAATTAAATTTCTAATTATTTATTTAAATATTGTACTAATGTTTATAATGTAATGTTATAATTAATTAAGTAATCATACTATAAATTTATAATGTAATGTTACAATTAATTAGATTTTTTAACCATTTAATTAAGTAATGTACTAATGACTAATATAGTAAATTAATAATGTTTATAATGTAATGATATAAATTTATAATTAATTAAGTAATTATTTAACTGTGTAATGTTATACATAATTAAGTGATCATACTATAATGTAATGTTATAATTAATTAAGTAATTATTTACTAATAATGTAATGTTATAATCAATTAAATTTCTAATCATTTAATTAATTACTAATGTTTAATGTTTATAATATAATGTCATAATTAATTAAGTAATCAATTAATTATGTAATGTTATAATTAATTAAGTGATCATACTACAATGTAAATTGTAATGTTATAATTAGTTAAGTAATATACTATTTAACTATAATGTAATATTATAATTAATTAAATTTCTAGTCATTTAATTAAGTATTGTACTAATGTTTATAATAGAATATTATAATTAATTAAATAATCATACTATAAATTTATAATGTAATGTTATAATTAATTAAAATTCTAATCATTTAATTAAGTATTGTGTAAATTACTAATGTTTATAATATAATCTCATAATCAATTAAGTAATCATTTAATTATATAATATTATAATTAATTATGTAATCATACTATAATGTAATGTTATAATGAATTAAGTAATCATACTATAAATCTATAATTTAATATTGTAATTAATTAAATTTCGAATCATTTAATTAATGTACTAATGTTTATAATAGAATGTTATAATTGATTAAGTAATTATACTATAAATCTATAATGTAATGTTATTATTAATTAAATTTTTAATTATTTAATTAAGTAATATAATAATGTAATAAATTGCTAATGTTTATAATGTAATGTTATAAATTTATAACTGATTATAATTAGGTAATTATTTAATCATGTAATGCTATAATTAATTAAGTGATCATAATATAATGTAATGTTATAATTAATTATGTAATAATTTAATTAAGTAATCATTTGTTTATAACGTAATGTTACAATTAATTAAGTAATCGTATTATAAATTTATAATGTAATGTTAATATGTTATAATTAATTAAATTTCTAATCATTTACTTAAGTATTGTACTAATGTTTATGTAGTAAATTACTAATGTTTATAATATAATGTCATAATCAATTAAGTAATCATTTAATTATGTAAAGTTATAATTGATTATGTGATCATAGTATAATGTAATGTTATAATAAATTAAGTAATCATACTATAAATCTATAATTTAATATTATAATTAATTTAATCATTTAATTAAGTAATGTAATAATGTAGTAAATTACTAATATTTATAATGTAATATTATAAATTTATAACTAATTAAGTAATCATTTAACGATGTAATGTTATAATTAATTAGGTGATTATAATACAATGTAATGTAATAGTATTATAATTTAATTAAGTAATTATTTAACTATAATGTAATGCTTAATTAATTAAATTTCTAATAATTTAATTAAATAATTATTTGTTTATAATGTAATGTTATAATTAATGTTTATAATATAATATCATAATCAGTTAAATAATCTTCTAATTATGTAATGTTATAATTAATTATGTAATTATATTATAATGAAATATTATAATGAATTAAGTAATCATACAATAAATCTTTAATATAATATTATAATTAATTTGTTTATAATAGAATGTTATAATTAATTAAGTAATCATTTAATTATAATATAACGTTACAATTAATTAAGTAATCGTACTATAAATTTATAATGTAATGTTATGATTAATTAAATTTCTAATCATTTAATTAAATATTGTGCTAATGTTTATATAGTAAATTAGTAATTACTAATGTTTATAATATAATGTCATAATTAATTGAGTAATCATTTAATTATGTAATATTATAATTAATTATATGATATAATGTAATATTATAGTGAATGAAGTAATCATACTATAAATCTTTAATGTAATATTATAATTAATTAAATTTTTAATCATTTAATTAAGTACTGTACTAATTTTTATAATGAAATGTTATAATTGATTAAGTAATTATACTATAAATCTATAATGTAATGTTATAATTAATTAAATTTATAATTATTTAATTAAGTAATATACTAAATGTTGTAAGTCAATTAATTAAGTAGTAATCAATTAATGTAATGCTATAATTAATTATACTATAAATCAATTAAGTAATGTTATAAAATTATAATTAATTAAGTAATCATTTAACTATAATGTAATGTTATAATTGATTAAGTATGATATTTAACTAGTAATTAAATTTATTAATGTTTTATCAATTTATCACATATAATTAATTAATTGCTAATTTACTATAGATATACTTAGAACTTGATAGTTAAAGTAAATAACTAAATATATTACTATTCAGTCAAATATACTATTTTATTCAAAAATAATTCTTTTAATAACATTAAAATATTTTTTTTTGGATTCTAATTCCAATTATACACCTAATTAATCAAAGTTTTAATATTAATATATTATAATATATTAAAGTTTTTAATATGGTGTAGTTTATATGTAATAAGTATAATTGTATATTTATTTAATTAGGTTATTCTAAAAATTTAACTTTTTCTATTTTAATTTTTTTATATGTAAAATAATAGAAACCCTCCATTATTCACAAATATTTCATTGCAGCCGAGGTTCTAAAACAGGTTCTAAAAATCGGTTCCAAACAGGTTCTAAACCGGATACCCACTACAGGTTCCAAATTGGGTACTCATTTCAGGTTCTTTTTACAGATTCTAGTTCCGGTTTTGGTTCCTCCACACATAAGAACTGGAACCGGAACGGCACAGTGTCAGTTCCAATAAAATGGAACCGGAACCTACCCGCATAGTGCCTGTTCCAAGTAGGTTTCGGTTTCGGTTCCAATTTTATCTGTAGGTTCTGGTTCTACCGGCTACTTGTGCTCACCCCTATAAAGGTAAAGTAACAGTTTAACACTAATTGCTTTAACAACTTTCTATCATTTATATTGAAAAATGAAATCGCTTAACTCAATTACAAACTAACTCATCAGCTTTGAAACCTGAGACTGGGACTGTTTGTCTGACCTGACACTTTGATCCACATTTCCCTTCAAACTATATGGGATTTTTTTTTTCTGTTTGTCTGAGCTAGTATTTTAACTTAGCTTTATTTTCTTCACACTCCCCCTTAAACTGAATTGGTGCGAATGTTTATCAGATTTTATAATCTCTACATATGATAATTGTGGCTCTGAGTCGACAATATTACTGAGCTTGAACTGATTACAAACAGACAAATTGAGCTCTATGCTGCTTTCATCACTTCTATGCTGTTGTTCACCATTTTTCATCTATTATTGACTACGTTCACCGACTGTCAACACTACGGTGCATCCAACACTGCTTTCCATCAAAACTTCTTCAGCAAATCAAACTATCTTGCTACTCTCAAATCATTACAACAACTAAACTATCACCATCATACATTCTTCATCAACACCAAATCATTACAACAATAGAATCAACACTGATAGTTAATGTATAGGTCTGGTTTTCAAGAAGAAAAGAGAAACAGAGCAACAAAAGTGATAAAGAATTACTCTGAAATTTCTTTCTCTAAAAAGTTGATGTGAAAGGTGTACAGTGGCTTATTAATACAAGTGAAATAAAATAAACTTTACATGAGAAAACAGGAAAATGAATATACAATATTGCCCCCAAGCATATGTACAGCTCAACATGTCATGATCAAATCTGTTGACAATTCTATTGAGAATTTGTTGGGCATGTAATGGTATTGCTCTCTCGCTTTTGCTCTTTTCGTGTGGCAACTGACTCATCATTCTCTAATATCCCCCCACAAGATGGAGAATATATGTTTTCTATTCCCATCTTGGATAGAAGAAAGCCAAGTTGAGTGGAAGGAAGTGCCTTGGTGAAGACATCCGCAAGCTGAAGTGAAGAATGAACATGGGAAGTGCGTAAAAAACTAGATTGAATTTTGTCGCGAATGAGATGGCAATCAATCTTAATGTGTTTTGTGTGCTCGTGAAACACCAGATTTGCTGTGATATGTAAGGTAGCCTGATTATTGCAATACAAATTAGCTGGAAGTGAAACCGAGATGTGCAAGTCTTGTAAAATATAAGACAACCATTGAAGTTCACAAGAAGTAGTTGCCATGGCTCGATACTCATCTTTAGTAGAGGAGCGAGAGACCACGGTTTGCTTCTTTGAACGCCATGGGATCAATGAGGATCCAAGGAAGATGCAAAAACCCGTAATGGAGTGGTGAGAATTGGGGCAAGAGGCCCAATCCGAGTCAGTATAACCTCGAAGATGAAAAGAGGAGCTGGAGGGAAAAAAGAGTCCTTGACCAGGTGTATTCTTGATGTAGCGGAGAACTTAGTGAGCTGCATGTTGATGTGAGGAAGTAGGAGCAGTCATAAATTGACTTAAAACATGAACAGCGTAGCTTATATCGGGGCGAGTCATTATGAGATAAATTAACCACCAAACCAAATGTCGATCAGGGAGAGGATCCAAGAGAGGCTGACCATCATCCATTCGAAGTTTCAAATTTTGTTCCATTGGCAACTTGAGTGGTCGAGTATCGAGAACACCAGCATCAGATAATATATCAAGAGCATACTTCTATTGACAAATAGATATACCCTTGGAAGAACAAGCTATTTCAATTCCAAGAAAGTAACGAAGATTACCAAGACATTTAATCCGAAAATGCTCACTGAGAAATGACTGAAGAGCAACAATGGAGTCCATGCTTGAGCTGGCCACAATTATGTCATCAACATAGACGAGAAGTGTTGTGAAAGAGCCATTGTGCAGCCGAGTAAATAGGCTGTGGTCAGCCTTAGATTGTTGGAAGCCGAAAGTGAATAAGGCTTGAGAAAACTTTGAATACCATTGTCGCAGAGCTTGTTTTAAACCATAGAGACTCTTGTGTAAGTGGCAAACCTGATTTGGTGACCCTTGGAAATAACCAGGAGGTTTGCGCATAAAAACTTCTTCTTCCAAGTTGTCGTGTAGGAAGGCATTTTGAACATCAAATTGCCTAAGAAACCAGCATTTGATAGAGGCAGTTGCTAACAAAGTCCGAACAATAACAAGTTTTGCTACCGGGGCAAAGGTTTCGTTGTAGTCAAGTCCCTCTTGCTGTGTAAATCCTTTGGCGACAAGACGCGCTTTATAGCGCTCAATGCTCCCATCAGAATTATGCTTGACTTTAAAGATCCATTTGGAGACAATGGTATGCTTACTAGGTGGTAAATCAACAAGTGACCAAGTGTTGTTGAGTTCAAGGGCAGAGATTTCAGAATTCATAGCCTCACACCAATGAGGGTACTTGACAGCTTCTCCATAAGACTGAGGTTTAGGTGTGGCAGACAAAGTAGAAATAAAAGCATGATAAGAGGAAGAAAGTTTATGGAAAGAAATAGAAGAAGAGAGAGGAAATGGTTCACCTGAGTTGTAGGGCCTTGCCGTGGACAAAAATGAGAAGGCAGCATTGGTACACGTCTCTGACAAGGGGTTAAGCTGCATTGTTTGAGAAGGTGGAGGAACCATCAGTGGAGAGCATAGAAAGTCAGTTAAATGAGGGGGAGGGCGACGAGAGCGAGTAGACCTATGAACTAAAGGAGGAGGAGTTATGGATGTGTCAATGGGAGGGGAAACATGATTATTGGGGGTTGTGTGGTGCTGCGTGGGTTGAGGGTGTGATGAGATTGAGTCTGGATCAGGTAATTGAAAATTGGGGAAAAAGGTTGAAGGAGAGGGAGTGAATGACTTAGGAAGTAGGGATGGAGTTCGGAAAGGAAATAGAGTTTCATGAAAGATAACATCCCTTGAAATGAAAATTTGATGGGTGTGGAGATCAAGAAGCCGATACCCTTTCACACCAAAAGGATATCCAATAAAGGCACAACGTCGACTACGAGGATCAAATTTATGACGATGGTGGGAGGTGGTGGAAGCAAATGCAAGACAGCTGAAGACACGAAGATGAGAGTAGAAGGGAGGATTATTGAATAGGACTTCATAAGGAGTCTTATTGTGAAGAAGAGGGGTGGGAATACGATTTATTAGGTAGGTGGCTGTAAGAACACGAATAGACAAGAATTCTAATGGTATTACTGATTAGAAACGTAAGGCACGAGCCACTTGAAGGAGATGGCGATGCTTTCTTTCGACTATCCCATTTTGTTGGGGGGTCTCGACATAGGAGGTTTGATGAATTATGCCGTGTTCAGAATTGAAGTTAGTCATGGAAAATTCCAGGCCATTGTCACTACGCAAGATTTTAATTCTTGTATTAAATTGATGGACAACCAGATTACAAAAGGATTTCAAACAAAGACGCACATCAGATTTATTTTTCAGAATATACACCCAAGTGCAGTGAGAGAAGTCTTCAATAATTGTGAGGAAAAGCCGAGAACCATTGTGGTCTAAAATGTTGTGTGGTCCCTATAAATCACAATGAACAAGATCAAAGCAATTAGAAGTAGAGTTGGTGCGAGAAGGAAACGGGAGCCTTGTTTGTTTGGCAAGAGGACAAGTAAGACAAGGTAAATTTTCATTGATATTCATATGAGTGGTTACATTGGTATCTTGTATGTGTAACATGCAAGAATAGGAAAGGTGACACAATCAACAATGCCATAAATAATGCGAATTGTCGAGAGGTTGTACAGAGGCTGAAATGGGATTTTGAAGAGCTAAATGTTGTGAAAAAGTATGAACTAAAGCTTGAGGTGAGACATCTTCTGTGTGTAAGTGATAGAGACCATGTAGCAGGCTACCCTTCCCAATCGTTGTCCAGGGAGAAAGGCCCTGTAAAAAACAAACATCAGAGAAAAACATGAGACAACAATTTAGTTGTTTGGCAAGTTTAGCTGCAGATAACAAATTAAAATGGAAATTGGGAACACATAAAATGTCATGGAGGAGAAGAGTTGCTGTCACTTGCACGGTACCAATGTGAGTGACAGTAGCTACTTTTCCATTTGGGAGTCTAACAAAATTAGAAGTGGTGATGTTATTTTGGTGAAGAGAGAGGGGCTACAGATCATATGATCTATAGCTCCCGTGTCAATGATCCAAGGTTGAGAAGAAGAGGAAAAAGAAGACAAACACAAAGAGATACCAGCAGCCGATGAAATATGGGGTTGAGTTGGAGGAAAGTTTAGAGTTGGTTTGCAGATGGAGAAGCAGTCGAGTTCGTCTTGTGTAGCAAGGCTATAATTTCTTGATATTGCTCTTTAATCAACACCAGGTTTGGGTCATTGTTGGTTGCCGAAGAAGGGGCTTCCATGGAGACGACATTGAGGCGTGGCTTATGATACTTGTGTCCAGGGGGATAGCTGTGAAGCTTGTAGCAACGCTCGGTAGTGTGGCCAGTCATTTTATAATGAGTATAGACAAGGGCTGTGGCATTTCCAGATTTGAAGCATTGGCCCAAAGTATGGCCTATGATTTTACAATGAGAGCAGTACGGCTTGTCTCGCTTGGGAGAAGATTGAGATGGTCGACGAGCAGCCAACGCAATAATGTCAACTGGAGGGGTAGTGGAGGTGATGAGATGATACCATTCTTGTTGTTGAATGTAGGAAAATACCTTGTTGACAGGTGGTAGAGGATCGATCAACATAATTTGGTCACGAACATTTGTAAACGAGTCATGGAGACCCATCAGAAATTGGATCACACCGTCTCGCTGGTATCGGTCGGAGATGACTTTCGTTGAGTCACAAGAGCAAACGGGTAAGGGGTCATAGATGGAGAGTTCATCCCAGATGGATTTAAGTTTGCCATAGTAGGTGCTTACCGTATTTGTTTCTTGTGACAGATTGGCAAGGGTTTTCTTCAATTCATAGATACGGGGACCATTTTAAGGGGAAAAACGGTCCTGTAAGTCAAGCCACAATACGCGAGCATCATCAACAAATGCAACCAATGGACGAAGAGAAAGGCTGATAGCGTTTTGAAGCCAGGACACAAGCATATCATTGCATCGTTCCCATAATGGGAGGAGTGCAGAGGGAGAGGTGGGTTTGTCGATAGTTCCATCAAGAAATCCGAGTTTATTCTTTGCCCGCAGTGCTCGTTGAATGGATCTGGACCAAGTGGAGTAATTCTCGGCTGTGAGATGTTCGGTGACCAGAAAGATACCAGGATTATCAGAGGTTTCAAGACGGTATGGGTTGTTTGGGTTGCTGAGGTCGGTAAGGTTGAGAGTGGGAGTTTCAACACCTGCTTCTGATGCCATGATAGTTAATGTAGAGGTCTGGTTTTCAGGAAGAAAAGAGAAACAGAGAAACAAAAGTGATAAAGAATTACTCTGAAATTTCTTTCTCTAAAAAGTTGATGTGAAAGGTGTACAGTGGCTTATTAATACAAGTGAAATAAAATAATTATTACATGAGGAAACAGAAAAATGAATATACAATATTGCCCCCAAGCATATGTACAGCTCAACATGTCATGATCAAATCTGTTGAGAATTTGTTGGGCATGTAATGGTGTTGCTCTCTCGGTTTTGCTCTTTTCGTATGGCAGCTGACTCATCATTCTCTAATAAACACCAAGACTTCTTCAGCAAATTAGACTATCCTGCTACTCTCAGATCATTACAGCAACAGAACATTAAATCATCAGCAGCTCACTGACAACACTAAAACCAACAGTTAATCACCAGGAGCTCACTACTTTTCATCAAAAAAACTATCACAACACCAAAAAACGATTCTAACATCTTCATAAGAACGAAAAAAAAAAATTTAGATGAAGATATAAAAAAGAAAAAAGAAAAAAAGGTATTTGAACTTGCTGTGATTATTTATTACATCTCAGATAAATGATAAATGTACTTGTAATATTCAAAAGTAAATATTACACACACATATAACTAATGAGAAAATGGAGAAGATGACCAAAATATTGCTAATTAATTCAGTACCAATATTTACATCTCCTAAACATATAATAGAGCATTTACTTATTTTCAACTAACAAATATACAGCTACAAGTCTGATTTCTCTTCTGTTTCTTTCTCATTCAAAACAGGAAAATTTAGTGGTGCTCTCAAAAACATAAGGTAATGAGTATAAACCAAATTATTATGTACTTTCTTCCATTTACTTACATTTATGTATTTAATTCAAACAAATATTTATGATGAATGTATCATGTATCATATCCGTGAATACTTACCGTACATAGTATCAATGCTTGCAAAAAAAACTCGTTTTTTGTCGTCTCCAGTCAATTTTCCTTTATAATGTTGACGGTATAAAAATAACGCCATTTCCCTTTGTCCAAATAAAGCAGCTAAGTTCAGTGGACTCAGCTGTTCCCTTCCACAGATTTCCGACAGTTTTCGGTCCGTTTCCAACATTTTCTCAGCTATTGATTTATTCCGTGCCATAACAGCAAAACAGAAGGCAGTGTTCCCTTTTTCGTTTTGCAACTTGAGGCCATTTTCTGCCATCAATTTAATCATCTTCTCCACAAAGTCAGTTCGTTTTGTTCCTGCTGCTACATGAAAAATAGTTTCTTGTCCCTCTATGATAGCGGCACTTGGTAGCGTCATTGAAGAATTATCTTTAATCATATTTTCAGCTACCTCAATATTTCCTTCTAGTGCAGCTTTAAGAAGATCCAAACGTAACTGGTGCTTTTTTCCGATCTTCAAAAGCAGAAAGTAAAACACGTTGTATGGTATAATGACCATAATAAAAATGATGAATACTATATCTAATAACATAGATATAAGACTTTTATATGGCTTATTCGAAAAAAATTTTAGAATAAGACTCATACAAATATAGCTTTTATGAAAAATTTGTTAGTTCTTTAGTTAAAAAAATGTAAAAAGTTTGCTAATATTAATTATGACCAAATAGGTTTTAACATTTAAGGATAGATTAAGTTAAATTTATAAAAAAGGAAAAAGAATAAAGATATTTTTAAAATTTCAAAAAAATAATAAAGACATGTACTTCTGTGTCAGATTTGCCCCAAAAGTGACTGTCATAAACTCTAAATAGTTCTGGTAAGTATTTTATCAACTTATTAGTTATGTGTGTAGCTACATTAATTAAGTTATGATGTCAAGACAACATATTGTTTATGCACAATCAATTTTGTAGTTTTCTATTGCCATAATACTAGTTAGTAAATACAGATACGATAAAAAAATGGTATGAGAATTTTATGGGTATGATATGACAAATAATGAAAAATACGTTTGTAAAAAATTCGGTCATAAAATTTGGATACAAGAAAAATACGGTACGGGTATATATGGGTTAAATACGATACATTGTCAATAATATGTTTAAAAAAATACGACAATATTAATCCTGATTTTAGCACTTTTTATGATCATTGAATTAATCCTCCTTTGTTTTTCTTTATAGGTGTATGATTTATATCTTTTTTAATTATAATATTTCAGTTTATAAAAATTGTATTATTTAATTTGTAATTAATTACTGCAAATATTGTAGAAGTGGACCAATTACTAAACAAAACAAACAATTTTATTTGTCATTAAGCTGAAGGAGAAGAGACGATTTGCATTTGTTTAAATATTTTATTCGTATTCCAAATAAAAATACATATTTATTTTCCTATTCTCAAAATCCTATCCTAAATTATTTAACTATTTTTAATTTTCAAATCCTACCTCGTAATAATCACCCAACTCTACCTAACAATAATATTTCAAAAATACTACTCCAAATAACTAAAATACGCATTTGTTTCCCTATCTTATATGGATTCCAAATAAAAATACATATTTGTTTCCCTATTCTCAAAATCCTATCATAAATTATTCAACTATTTTTAATTTTCAAATCCTACCTCGTAATAACCACTCAACTCTACCTAATAATAATATTTCAAAAATACTACTCCAAATAACTAAACAAGTGGTACTTGTTGAAGAATAGTTGAAGAAGAAGAGAGGAAGAGGGCACCAAAAAAGAGACTAAGCCTAAAACAACGTCGTTTTGACCAAACTTCACCTAAAACGATGTCGTTTTGACCAAACTTCACCTAAAACGGTGTCGTTTTGGCTCATTATATAGCAAAATTTTATTTTCAGTAATATAGCCAAATTATATGGGAATTATATGCGAATTATATGGCTGGGGCATATAATTTGCATATAATTCAATTGTGCTTATAAAATACAGGAATTCGCATTTTATATGTGAATTATACGGTTGGGCATATAATTCATGTATAAAACACAAATTTACTAACTAGGGTCATACTCTCTGTGTTGATGTGCCCACCTTAGTTAGTCTGATCTTATCTTATAACATGTGAGCACATTAGAGTCTAGTGTAGCAATAACTGTCCAGTCAGATTCTTCTTACACATGTCGTGTCTTCATTAGTTGTTAAGATATTTTTCTAGACTTGAGTATGTGTGAGTAGTCCATGAACATATGTCAATAACTCAGTTGTGTATTGGAAATTCGTTTAGCTTTTCAGAAGTGGTCCCAAGAAAGTAGTTGAAAACTTTCCAAAAAACCTAAACATGTAAGAAGTTGTCATCTGGTTTGTCTAATGCATTGTTGAGCAAGTTTCTCATATATTTGTCTTCAGCCTTGCATTATTCTTTGAACCTGAATATCCTTTGTTTGTTCTCTGCAAATTCTTAATTAGAGGTTTATTTCATATTTGGTTAGGTTCCATTATGCTTTGGTAAGCTTAAAAATACCTTGTTAACCTTTACTGTTTAAGTGTTTGATGTTTCCTAGTGTGAAGCTTGCTTTGGTAGAACGAAGTTCAACCAAATGGTGAAGTTTAAAATGTTGTGACAACAAGGAGTGTTTTACAACTAATGCTTAATTTTAGCATTGTAATTGAACTATAAATGTTTATCATAGTGGATCAGCTTTGTCTGAACTTGGTCCCAAGGATGTAGGTAGGTGGCCGAACCACGTAAACATGATTTATGTGCTTTAAATTATGTCATGGATGTTTATTTTATGTTGATGATGAAGAACAAACCCACGAGCACAAATGAACATGCTTAACCCATTTTGCATAAGTTTAATCAACTTGGTATAGTTATAAAACTTCCAGTGCTTCCTAATAAAACAAAATCTAGTGATGACTTTATCAAATGGAAGGAGGAGGCTGACCAACTTAGTGAATTCCATAACGGAGCCACGTACTCAGTAACGATCAAAGACATTGGATCGATACATAAATTAGCTCAAAACATAGAATCTTTGTCATGATAGATTATATGTAAATTAAATGAAAACTGAAAGTTTGTGATTAACCAATTTAATTAAACTTATGCGGAATAAGTGTTGATATTGTTCATCGGTGCTTGTGGGTATGATTATTCAACATATTTGTCACATCAACCATGAACATAAAATAATGCACACAAGCATATTTACATGGTTTGGCCAAAAGCCTACATCTATGGGACTAAGTCCAAATGAAGCAAATCCACTATAGCAAACATTCAAAGTTAGTTACAAAGTTGAAGTTAAGCTAAACAAGGTGAAACACTCCCTATTTTCACAATACTCTAGCTTTACACTTTGGTTGACCCAATGTCTTGCCACAGCTTGCTTGAATCCAAGACACCCCTTGGATAGCTCGTGCTCCACTCAAGCTTAATGCCGCAGACACTCTTTAGCTCCACAACTTGAAATCCCTCCAAGCATTCATCAATGGAACCAAGTTCCAAGACACTCAAACAACAAAGTTAGATAAGTATTTTGAGCTTAACAAACAACAAAGGAACCTGACTTAAAAATAATAAAACCTCAAAGAATTTTAGAGAAAATAATAGGAATATGCAGGTTCAAACGTAAGGAATCATTGCTCAAGAAACCCTTAGACAACCAACCGAAAAAGCCTTACACATGTTTGGCTATTTTAGGAAAGTTTTCAATAAATTGTAATTAGGACTACTTTTGAAAAGCAAAACAAATTTCCAGGACCACAACTGAAATATTTGACACTTGTAAATGGACCACTCATGCATGTTTCAGTCCTGGATAAAATCCTAATAACCAATGACAACACAACATTTGTACTAAAGTCTGATTGGACGACTGGTGACACATTTGGCTCTAATGTGGCCACACATTATGCGATGAAAATAGACTAAGGGAATGTGCACACATCAATTCAGAATGTCATGAAATGTGTAAACCGAAGAAACAATTGTGCTTAAATAAAAGGATGTAGCAAGCAATAGAAATGAATGTGTACACACACAAATTTCATAAGTTGACAAAAATACTTGCAATCTCCCCCTTTGTCAAACTTGTGAACAAAGCACAATTTTGATAACATGATCAACACAAACCTATCTCAACCAAAAAACCAACAACAGTTATAGAGACAAGATAGAAACAAATACAAAAGCATATCTCACAAACATTATCATTATCAAGCATAGAGATAAGTTAGAAACAAAATAAATAAATAAAAAATGAACTTAGCAAAAGCTATCAATCATTATCAACAAACACAGTTTAGCAATAAGCTAACACAAACAAAAACAACTCTCCCTCATCAAGCACACTCCCCCTGAGTGTTTAAACAACTTCACATTCAAATAACTGTGAATTAAAAAAACCAAAAATAAAAAATAAGGACAGTTCAGTTGACATTGTCAAAAAAAAAAAAAAAAAAAAAAACTAACACAATTTAAATTTATTAGCAAAAGCAGTTCATATCACCCAAAAAAAAAAAAAAAAAAAATTCATCATAAACAAATCCTTCATCACTACACAAACTCCACCTATTCCCCCATAAATCATCAAACCTTACTCCCCCTCTTTGTTCATAAGGTTTGAACCAAATCTTCAATGTCGACTGGATTTTCTAATGGGAGTCTTTCCATTGGGAGATTTTCCTCTTCCAGCTCTTGATTTGACCGTTTTTCCTCCATAAGAACCACAGGATGTTGAAACTTGTTGTTGAGATGATTCAACAGGTTCTAAAGTAGTAGGACTTGGGGTAGCTTAAGCAATTGGAGTCTTTTCTTCTTCTCCATGAGTTGCTAGTTGGATATGAGCTTGTTGAGCAACAACTTGTTATTGCTCCTGTTCTTGATCAGCATCTTGTTGAGCAGTAGTAGGTTTGGTCATTTTCACCAGCTCTTCTAGATAATACACTCTTGCATGCAGAGTGGTGTGAAGGTGTGCAATCTGTTGTGACAATTGTTGGTGCATATCATCAATGGTTTTCTCTAGGGCCTGCACATCATCTAAGAGCTTGGATTGCTAGGAGTAAGCTTTGAAAGGGATAGTATAGGAGGATGATGAAACATCCTTAGAAGGGGCAAGAGCAGAGCCATAAATCTTAGTGGTTTTGCCAGTTGGCTTGCCTCTTAGAGTTGTAAGGGGAGATAATCCTATGAACTAGAGATGGGAAAGGAAAGGTTTTTGACTCATCAGCTATTTTGATGCAAGAGTAGATCATAGAACCTAGATATGTCTATTTCCTAATTCCAATTCCATATATGAGTTGAGCATTTTCAAGTCTAACAAAAGAGTTATGTAAGGAGGGTTACCAATTGGTTAAGGCAATCTTGAATATATCCTTATAGAACGATGTGAGCACATTGGGCTGAATGTAGCCACATTCAGACCCTTTTGAAACAGATCCACCAATGAGGTCTTTGACCATTTTGTCTAAATCATCAGGTTCGATAATTAAGTCCTCTAGGTTTTCAACAAGGAGAAAACTTAGGACTAAACAAATGACATCAATGGTAAACTCAACCCATAAACCTTGAACAAACACATGATTTCTATGGGGGCCAGTTTTATCAAGGTCTTTTCTAAAGTTTGCATAAAACTCTTCCACAAGAGCTTGTGATGGAATCACAATGTTGCTAACTGACTTGTTCCAACCTCTTAGCATAATAATTAAAGAAATAGCAGGGAAATCATATAAATGAATATGTAACTCACAAAGCATGGGTCTATTAACCATGTGCTTATTGAATCTAGTTTCAGTACCAGTGGAAACAAAGGTAAGACGTTTGCCAACATCAAAAGGTTGATGAGCAGTCTTTCCTTTCTTCTTCCTTATAGGAGATTTAGATGACTTCTTTGATGTTTTGGATTTTGCTGGAGAGCTCTCTATTTGTTTCATCCTCTTGACAAGTTGCTCATTTGATGGAGGGGAATCAACATTTTGAGAGTTAGATGTAGTTTGGTCTTCTCAGATGAGGACGAAAAGGGTTTAACTTCAACTTCATGTTGAGACTGATGAACTCTCGCTCTTTTCTTGGCTACAATCGATTGGTGAATATCTGCTCGAGTAATGCTTTGATGATCCATGAGAGAAGAATCGAAGATCGATTAGATGCACAAATGAGATTTCAACAAGAGTCAGAGTGTAAAGAGATTCAGGTGGCACAAAATAGGTTTAAGAGAAGAAACCGCGTTGTTGCAACTCTTAAATAAGGACCCTAGAAAAATTCAGAGTTTTGACATTATATGGACACTTAAATCAGGAATGTTCACATTGTGATGCGATATGAACACACAAGAACCAACATAACATTGTGATGACATGCAACACCAATGTTGGCACACAAGACAAAAATTGAATGAATCGAAATCATCTTCAAACATGTCAGCACAAAGTCTTTCAATGTGGCAACAATATCACAAAAGCAATAGACTTAAAGTCACTTATTCAATTTTGAACAAAAACAAAATAATGCTGAAATCGTGACATAAAGCAATAATTTCACAAGATTTAAGAAGGCAAATTATGTAGATCTGAGCAAATAAATAACAATCCAAATCTCAATCTTTAAAAGTTGATACACCAAGAGAATCTCATCCCACATATTTCAACAATTAAAGCATCATTTCCTTAAATCATACAAGAGTAAGTGACGATGTGTCGTCAACACTACAAAATTAATATATCTTACTCCTAATTGTTAATTAGTAGATAGCGTGAGTAAGGGTCAATCCCATAGGGAAGTAGTTGAATCTAAATTCCAATTGTTTAAAATTAAATCCTAGAACTTCCATGAAAAATAAATTCCTAAATTAAATTGACCTAAATAACGAAAATACAAATTGGGGGTTTTGTAAAATCAAGGAAACTAATTAATTACCAAAACGAAATTATGAATAAAAATCAATAAAATAATAACTTCAGTTCTCAGCTTATTCTCACCCCCACAATCAATGTATATTCTCAATTGCAATACAATCCTACCCTTTCATGGAAGTATCAACCCTAGGCAGTAACAAGCTCTGCTACTCGAAATTCCCCTTAATTCTAACTAATGAAACATGCTCTTCAACAGTCCCTAACCATTAGACAACCTAGAACAAGCTCTCTAGATTTAATCTAATGGTTGCTTTAAGTTCCAAGGAAATAGGTTAACCTAAGCAACATTCTCACAAGCTCAGATTATTTAACTTAGGTTTTGTCATTCAAGTAATAAGATGAAAATTTTATCCACAATCTTTTATTATTAATCGCTATTGCGTGATTAGGAACAGATTGATTACGTAATACGTACAATCCTAATTCTAGCAATCGATATTAATTAATTCAATCAATCTACCAGGCCTGAAGTAAATTAAACGAATCAAATATCATATTCCATTAAAATAGAATAACATAAATCAAATCCATTAAAAGGTAAGAAATTACATTCAATTATACCATCGATATGTGTTAGGAAATGAAATCCCCTCGAACTGAATTAAAAAAGTCTAACCAAACATCTTAAACTGAGAATAACAAGAGTTTTTAAACGAATCTCTTTGTATCTCCTTAAAACCTAATGTTCTCAAATAACCCTAAAAACGTGTATACAACCTCCCCCAACAGTTTACAACTCAAATTCCTAAATTGTAGGCATTAAGTCCTACTCTTTCCAAAACAGATTGACTAATTTTTCGCTGGATTTGTGAGCTAATTTGGGGTTAGAAAACAAATGAATTCAAGCTTGGACTCTTCATGAAAGTTGTATCCCTGGTTATAAGCTTTCCAGTGAATCTTCAATCATCTCTATTGGACTTCCAGAGCTTAAGTGATTGCCCAATTATTGACCTATGCCAAGCTATGATGGGATTTGATCTTCTGACAATGATTTAAACTTTGAATACCCAAATCTACTAGGATTAAAACATGTAAACCCAATTTAAAAAGCTCAGGACGTCTACTTCAAACCTCAAAGACCTCTTTCTCATTCTAGAACTCTAAGATTGTCAAAGTCTCTACTAAACCTTCAGATGTCGAATTTGCCAATGTCTAAAAATTGCACATTATGCTCCACTTTCATTCGCATGCCTCCATTCCTTTCCTAATTCAAAAAATATATTAATCAGCTCAATTAACCACAAAATATATCACAAAGATTGATATAAAGGGATTGAAAATATCAGTTATTGAACAGTTATCAAATTCCCCCACACTTAGTTTTTGCACATCCTCAGGCAAAACAACTCACACTAAGTACACATTATACTCAAGCCACACGAAGTACCTTATCATGATGCACATGTAATTATGTTTAATCCCTAATTATGCTCATACCTAACTTAAAGTTGTAGTAATAATAGAATAAACCAGAATTAAGTACATTCATTTCTCTCTTCATCTTTATCTATAATTACTATCCTTCAATCAATGCAAACAAGGCAACTTAACACAACTGACTCATGCACAACTCATCCCTCAACCATTTCTCTTTACTACTACAAACCGGGTAGCAAACTAGGGTTTTATTTATTTATCAGAATAATTATTCCTTCGGTTGTAGCCCAGAACTTTATCAACAAGAACAAATAGAAGGTGCTTTGCATACTCTTATCCTTGGTCACTTTTTCGCATAGAAGCAAACACAGTGGGCATGCCTACCCGTAGTTACTCAGTAACTACAACATTGGAGTAGAACTAAAATGTAGCCTATATTTCCTTCTTCATTTTTTTCTTTTTCATTATTTATTTATTTTTTACCCTATTTACTTAAACCAAGTTTAGGACTATCTTAAGAAAAATGGATTCAAGAGTCGCTATACACTCCTCAATCATGCCTCATCACTGTTCAAGACATATCATTCCAATCGACCCTTAAGACTTTAATGTGCTTAATTCTAGTTTATAGAATATTGCTAACATTCTAAGATAAGGAGTATACTCATTTACAATTCCAATAAAGATCTCATGCATCTTCAGGTATTCAAGGACATGACTCAGAGCATTTAAAAAAAAAAAAAAACCCAATCATTTAAAGTACACACAAGACACACTCTTTATTGAATGCAAATATATATATATATATATATTAAACGAATCAAATCCTACCTAAGCCTCTCCCACACACTTAAAACTTACATTGTCCACCAAGGTAATTCCCAATTGCAAAGAAGAGATATTATTCAGATGTATAAAAGAGAGAAAAGCAAATAAATACTCCCCTTGGGTTGCCTCCTCACAAGCTGTGCCTTGGTTTAACTTCATTAGCTTGACGACATGCCTATTCATCCGAGTAGACTGGGTCCTCCAAGTTCACCACCTCAACATTTTGCACTTGAAAACCTTCATAGAAAGGTTAGAGTCTATGACCATTCACCTTAAATACCTTCCCTATCCTTGGACTTTGAATTTCTATTGCACCATGATGGAACACATTAGTAATAGCAAATGGACCAACCCAAGGGGAACAAAGTTTACCTGTAAATAATTTGAGCCTCGAATGGTATAGGAGAACTTTTTGTCCAACAATGAAATTCTTCCTCAAAATCCTCTTGTCATGGAAGGCTTTTGATTTCTATTTATAAATCCTGGAGCTCTTGTATGCTTCATTCCTTAACTCCTCTAGCTCTTGCAATTGCAATTTCCTTTGCTCTTTAGCCTTATCTATATCCTAGTTGCATTGCTTGATTGCCTAAAAAGCATTGTGCTCTAGTTCCATTGGAAAATGACATGGCTTACCAAATACCAATTTGTATGGTGACAAACCGATAAGGGT
Organism: Pistacia integerrima; assembly: GCA_026225825.1. Taxonomy (NCBI): domain Eukaryota; kingdom Viridiplantae; phylum Streptophyta; class Magnoliopsida; order Sapindales; family Anacardiaceae; genus Pistacia; species Pistacia integerrima. Next base: position 27,434,147 of record CM047748.1, read on the forward strand.
CTTATAGGTAGTCTTGTAGGCCTATAATGCATCTTCTAACCTCAAACTCCAATCTTTCATATTTGGCTTCACCTTTTTCTCTAGAATTGATTTTACTTCATGATTAGATACCTCAGCTTGGCCACTACTCTGCGGGTGATAAGACGTGACCTTGTGCACCACATTGTATTTCTTAAACAATGTCTCCACCATCTTATTATAGAAATGAGTGCCTCTATCACTAAGGATGGCCTTTGGGATTCCAAACCTGATAAAGATATTGGACTTTATGAAATCTGCAACCACTTTAGAATTGTCAGTCCTGGCGGCTTTTGCTTCCACCCATTTACAGAGATAATCAGCGGACAAAAGGATATATACATTACCAAAAGATGAAGGGAATGGTCCCATGAAATCAATGCCCAAATATCAAAAATCTCAATAATTAAAATAGGGGTTTGTGGCATTTGATTTCTATCGGAAATATTACCTGTACATTGGCAATTCTCACAAGACTTAAAAAACAAATATGCATCCTCAAACAAGGTCAGTCAATAAAATCCACATTCTAAAATCCTATGAGCTGTTCTGTTTGGTCCAAAATGACCTCCACAAGCATACAAATAACAGAAGGTTAGAATAGATAAAAATTCAGTTTTGGGTACATACCTTTTTATTACTTGATCAACACAAAATCTCCACAAGTATGGGTCATCCCACACATAATACTTGGCATCATGTTTAAGCTTATCCTTCTGAGCCCTAGAAAAATCATCAGGTAATTCTCTACCAACTAAGTAATTTACAATATATGCATACCATGGTAGGTTTTTTTTGAAAAAAAATAGTTGCTCATCTAGGAATGTCTCTCGCAATGGTAGTTCATCTTCTTCACACACCAATCTGCTTTAATGATCCACTACAGAAGTCTCACTCAATTCTTATCTCAAATCTTCAAACTGAATTCCTGCAATAATAGAATCCACCTAATGAGCCTCGATTTCGCTTCAATCTTCGATAGCAAGTACTTGAGAGCTGCCTGATTAGAATAAGTTTTTACTTTAGTGCCAAACAAATAAGACCGAAATTTTTCTAAAGAAAAAACAACAAATTCTTTTTCGGTTGTGGAATAGTTTATTTGGGTTGTATTCAAAGTCCTTGAGGCATAGTAGATAACATGTGTAGCCTTGCTGACTCTTTGTCCTAGAACAGCTCCCACAACATAATTGCTTGCATCGCACATGATCTTGAATAGCAACTCCCAATTTGGTAGTTGAATTACTGGTGTCGAAGTCAAAAGCTTCTTCAACTTGTTGAATGCTTCCTTACACTCTTCATCAAAATGGAATGGTATGTCTTTTTGCAATAGCTTACACAAAGGCAATGCAATCTTCGAAAAATCCTTGATAAATCTATGAGAAAAACCTACATGTCCAAGAAAATATCGAATCTCCCACACATTCATGGGGTAAGGTAAAGCAAAAATAGCATCTATATTGGATTTATCTACCTCTATCTCTCTAGTAGAAATAACATGCCCTGAAACTATACCTTGTTTTACCATAAAGTGACATCTTTCCCAATGTAATACAATGTTAGTTACTAAAAATCTCCTCAATATTAGTGTAAGGTTATCCAAGCATTTATCAAATGACTCACCATAGACACTAAAATCATCCATAAATACCTCTACAATGTTTTCTACATAGTCATAGAATATACTAACCATACACCACTGAAAGGTTACTAGAGCATTACACAATCTGAATGGCATTCAACGGTAAGCAAATGTACTAAATGGACATGTGAAGGTCATTTTCTCCTGATTCTCGGGTGCTATCCCAACTAGGTCGCAACCTAAAACACCCATATAAGACACAATAATGAGTATGATCAACTAATCTCTCTAACATCTTATCTATAAACGGGAGAGGGAAATGATCTTTTCGAGTTATAGCATTCAACTTCCTATAATCTATACACACTCTCCATCCTGTTTGGACACGTGTGGGCATTAAATCATTCTCATTATTACAAACCACTGTTACACCAGACTTTTTTAGAATCACCTATACTAGGCTCACCCTCTTGCTGCCTGAAATTGGGTATATAATACCCACATTGAGTAGCTTCAGAATCTCCTTTTTCACTACTTCCATTATTGGGGGATTCAACCTGCATGAGCTTCCCTAGTTGGTTTGGCTCATTCTTCCAATAGAATGCGGTACATAGAGATGACAAGACTGATCCCTTTAATGTTTGCAATTGTCCAACCAATCACCATTTTATGTTCCCTTAGCACCCAAATCAGCTTATCTCCTAGACTTGAGTCAAGTTATTGGCAATGATTATTGGTAACGCTTCATTCTCTCCCAGATATGCATATTTCAAATGGACAGGCAAAGGCTTTAATTCCAAAATAGGGGTCTGCACAACAGAAGGTAAACGTTTCTTGTGAGCAACAGGTAATTGAATAGAAGAAGCAGATGCAAAAGTGAAGCATTTCCCAAGTTTTGCATGTCATGCTAAATGTGCCGTAACTTGCTCGTCTTAACTCCGATTCTCGAACTATTTGTTTCCAGTTGTCACAAATTCTCTTACAAACATCGTATTTCATCTAGATATTATTCCTAAGCTTTTATGCCCTAAAAATACAACAAAAATACCATGATCCTGAAATGTGAATTTATGAAAAACCAAGTTAACTCATGCAAATTAACTCTAATTCCCCATAAACAATAACAATAATACTACATTTACAAAGAAATCTTACAAAGATTTCCATACAAAGTAAGGTGGGAAAAATTGAATGGAAGACTAAAACAAAAAGTCAAACTCATTAGATTCACTCTTCCATTCATTTTTTGCCACATCATTCACTCTTCCATTCATTTTTTGCCACATCACTTTGTATGGAAATCTTTGTAAGATTTCTTTGTAAGTATAGCATTGCTAAAAAAATACATATATATCACTAAGTATAAGTGCATTTTCAAGCACCTATCAGATGTTCAATATGTGGATGTAAGTAATGCTTTTCTCAATGGTTATCTTGTGAATGTTTATATGCATTAGCCTGAGGGCTTTACTGATCTGGCATTTCCCTACCATGTCTACAAGCTTCAAAAAAACATTATAAGGGGTTAAGCAAGCCCCTCGTCCATGTTTTGATAAATTAAAGGGTCCCCTATTTGCAAGGGTGTTTATGAACTCAATAATGGATGTCAAATTGTTTACTTACGGAAAGCAGAATCAGGGAAGTGTATGTTTTGGTATATGTCGATGACATTTTGTTGCTAGAAAATGATGATAAGTTGATTGGCTAGATTGTAAAGGATTTGAAAGTTTTAAAACTTACCGAGTTGTTAAAACTTAAGCAGAATAGGTTCACTTGTTCATTTTGTGCTTTATGAGTTGATTTAAACAATGATCAAAACAAATAAATCATCCATTATTGAAGTAAAGAACACAACTCATTTTTACATGGTTTGGCAACTTGCCTACAACCATGGGACCAAGTCCAGAAAGAAGCAATCCACTATGTAAAATTTTTGTGTTCAAATACAAAGCAAAAGATAAACACAAGTTGCAAAACACTCTCTGTTTTTGTCAACACATCAATCTTCTCATCTTTGGTTGAACATTAAGCCACCATAGATAGCTTTACTCCATAAGACCATCTGGTCACCCTTGAGCTCCTCTCAAGGTTAAACACCAAAGATGAACTCCAGGTTTAGCAGCTTGAACTCCTCCAAGTAGTATAACCACGTTCTAAAACAAACTCCAACAAAGAAGAAAGATCAAGGTAATTTAAGCCTACCTAAGCATTAGGGAAACCTAGTCTAAAACAAACGAACCTTAACAAAATATTAAGAGAATTTCAGGGGCATATCTAGGCTTCCTATCAAAGACAAAATAAAGAGATCAATATATAGAATTCATGCACCAAAAGTTGGGGGACAATAAAGGGGATGAAAAGCAAATTTGTTTTGCCTTTTTGGGAAAAGATTCTTGAGACTATTACAAGGCAAACAACTTTTCCAGCACACTATTTTATATAGTGAGATATGCACATGGACCACAAATAATATCTTAAAAGAGAATAAAATCAATTCAATTGAAAATAGAATGCAATACGTGTTGTGCAAAATATCTGCTAGATATGTGTAACCACCCAAACTCTGATGTGCCCACACGACATAAGTGAAAACAGAATAAATTGAGTGTGGTTACATTGACAGAGAGTCATCATGCTAGAAATGAAACAAAAATGATTGTGCAAGAATAAAAAAGAAATGCTCACAATATGACTAGTGTTACCACACTAAAATCATAACTTGACAAAATACTTACAGGATTTGAATGTGACATTTGCACTTAAAACTCTAGGTTATCTATACTATTTATTAGGATTTGCAGTAAAGAGAATAGAAGCAGGTATTCTCTTAACTTTATCAAAATATGCTCATGAATTGCTATCTAAAACAAATGTGGCTGAAGCAAAAGCAAGTGCTACTTTTATATGACTACTAATATCAAGTTTATTTTGGAAGATAGACATGGATACGTTTTTACAGAAGTATCATAGGTGCTTTATAGTACCTAACTATAACAAGGCCTTATATCTAGAGATAGGCATTTCGCTTGCCCTGATGGGGATCCACTTCGACCCGATCAATGGGGATTCCCTGAATTTGATGGACAAGAAAAAAAAAAATCCCCGCATTCGGGGATGGGGTAGGTATGGAGGTCAAATTGCCCCGATGGAGACCTACCCCGCCCCCTAACGCCCAATAAAACTTTGACCCATGTCGTTCCCAACCACCCCGTAAAAACCCCGCCCAACCCCAAAATTTAATTTTGATATTCTATATAATATTTTTAAATTTAGTCAATTAATTCAATACAGTTTAATTACTTAATAATCTAATCACATTGTAATTAAGTAATTAATTACAGTTTTATTAAATAATTAATTAATCATTTAAAGATTTGCAATTTGTAAATTTATTGCACTATTACATAGCTAAGGTAATTGAGTTTCTCTTCTAAGTAAATTTTCTAAACTTTAGGAACATTTTAGGAGAAATCTATATTAGAAAATAAATATCAAATTGCATAAATTATGTTATCTTTCTAATCAATTAATTAGCTAATTAATTAATCATTTATTAACATTGTTTTATTTTACACAAATTCTATTATCATGTCTTTCTAATCAATTAATTAGTCATAAACTTTATTTACATTGTTTTATTTTTATTCAATGGTTCACTAAGACTTGATGCAGTGATGTATGATGTATCAATCTTGATTTTTATTTTTATTAATTAGTCGTAAATTACATTAATAGTTTCTGATTCTTTAAACCGTTTCCATTAAAAAAGTAATCAAATCCAATAATTGATTATGATTTATGAGTTATCAAATATCAATCTTGATATTTAATTTTGATATTCTATATAATATTTTAAAATTTAGTCAATTAATTTAATACAATTTAATTACTTAATAATCTAATCACATTGTGATTAAGCAATTATTTACAATTTTATTAAATAATTAATTAATCCCTTAAAGATTTACAATTTGTAAATTTATTGCACTATTGTGTAAACTAAGGTAATTGAGTTTCTCTTCTGAGTAAATTATCTAAACTTTAGGAACATTTTAGGAGAAATTTATATTAGAAAAATAAATATCAAATTGGACAAATTTTGTTATCTTTCTAATCAATCAATTAGTTAATTAATTATTTATATATTAACATTTTTTCATTTTACATGAATTCTGTTATCATGTCTTTCTAATCAATTATTTAGTCATAAACTTTTTTAACATTGTTTTATTTTTATTCAATGGTTCGCTAAGACTTGATGCAATGATGTATGATGTATCAATCTTGATTTTTATTTTTATTAATTAGTCATAAATTACAGTAATAGTTTTTGATTCTTTAAACCTTTTTCATTAAAAAAGTAATTAAATCAAATAATTGATTATGATTTGTGAGTTATCAAATATCAATCTTGGTATTTAATTTTGATATTCTATATAATAATTTAAAATTTAGTCAATTAATTCAATACAATTTAATTATTTAATAATCTAATCACATTGTAATTAAGTAATTAATTATAATTTTATTAAATACTTAATTAATCCCTTAAAGATTTGCAATTTGTAAGTTTATTACACTATTACATAAACTAAATAATTGAGTTTCTCTTCTAAGTAAATTATCTAAACTTTAGGAACATTTTAGGAGAAATCTATATTAGAAAAATAAATATCAAATTACACAAATTATGTTATCTTTCTAATCAATTAATTAGTTAATTATTTATTTATTTATTAACATTGTTTTATTTTACACAAATTATGTCGTCTTTCTAATCAATTAATAAGTAAACTCATTGAAGTCCATTATGTAATGTAAACCAGTACTTGAGCTTATGTTACATTATGGTGCAAAGTTTTTGCTTATGTAAATCGTAAATATAACATTTTGAACTTATATAACATTATGGTGCAAAGTTTTTGGAAAAGACTAGAAGTTTATTTAATATATTCAAAAAAGCAACACCAAAAGAAAAACAGCTAGTCCCAAAAATAAAATATATACTAAAAAATTAACTAAATATACATTGATTTTCATATCAAAATTTTATTAATATATTTCAGTGAGTTTTTATTTTACTGTCTAGAGTTATTACTAAAGAATTATACAAAATCAATATTACAAAAAAAAAAAAAAAAAAGTTAAAAATAATTCGTATAAGCCATTCAGGGAAAATTCCCTGTTGAGATTATCTCTGTGGGGGAGAACCCCCATGGGGATTAATACCTGTCATTCCCTCACATCCGATTCGGGTCGGGGTTGGGATGGAAAACATCTCATCCCTGCAAGACGGGATTGGGGATTCCCCGACCCCGTTGTCCGTGAACCTCGAAGGAGTCGGGTACGGGTCTAGGGACCCTAATCCCCAGCCCTAACCTGCCCCGCACCCATCCCTACTTATATCTTATTTTCCATACACAAGCTTGGCATTCTTGCAAGCTCCCACAGTGCAACATTGGCAATAAAAGAGTGCTATGGTACATCAAAGAACTTTAGCTAGTGGATTGTTCTTTTAATCACGTGGCCATCTGATGCTTGAAGTTTTTTCAGATGCAGACTAGGCAAACAATGTTCGTGATAGACAATCAACAAGTGGATAGTGTGTATTCCTAGGAAAGAATTTTATTCAGTGGAGCATTAGAAAACAAAGAGTTGCCTTGTCATCAATAGAGGCTGAATATAGATCACTATCACAAGCTACAATTAAGTTAGTGTAAACCCCGCATTATTATTCTGATGCCCTAAGGTATGAAATTCACCTTTTCAAGTAATTTACTTTTTTTTGAATGGAAGGGTAAAATGGTCAATTTACATGTATTTCAAGATGTAGCCATTATAAAGCATAAAATGTGATGTCATTAAGAGAAATGAGGGTAGAATGGTCATAAAGTTGATTGATATGGTTAAATGGCATAAATGGTAACCAAGGGTATAATGGTCTTTTCATAAAAATCCATATGAATTCTGTAACGCCCCACTTGAGGTACATAGTAAATTATGTTGTATGAATGTTTATTGCTTTGTTCTCATTTGAGATTATATGTCGTTATTTTCAGTTGGTTGGCCCTTAGTTGGTTTGGTTGAGTGTTTTCCCTGATTTTGGTTGAGTTTTGGTAAAGTTTGGAATTTCGGTCTTGGTCGAGGCGAAGAATAGCCTTCGCCGCGGCGACATTGGCTTGGTAATTGCAGTGTCAGCTCTGTAAGTTTTCACCAAGGCGACGGAATTGTCTTCGCCGCGGTGACAGGACGCCAGAAAAGTATATTGAGGTTTCTAGAGAATTCTCCATAGGGTCAAAAGGACCTTTCTACCCCTAATTAGCAGGAAAAGTGGGGAGTAAATTGTAAAGAAATTTTATAGAGAATATGTTAGAGTAGGGGTGTGATTGTAATGAATCAAAGGTCAAGGATGAAATTTTCAAAAGAGAGCAGAAGAATGGTTTAGGCCCGTAGAATGTACAACAGGTTTATTCCCCATGACGGATCGGGAGAAGATCTGATATGCGAATTTTTTGTTTCGGGGTGATGCCCGTATTTGGTGGGAACTAATGGAAGAAACCCATGATGTGGCAACGATGACTTGGGAAGAGTTCAAGCAAGAGTTTGAGGCCGAGTATAGCACAGAAGACCGAGTTCATGAGAAGGTCCAAGAATTTATTAGCTTGTAGCAGGGGTCTAGGACCGTGAAGGAGTACTCAATGAAATTCAACTCCCTTGCAAGATTTGCACTTGGAATAGTTAGTACTCCGGCATTGAGAAGAGATAAGTTTGTACATGGATTGAAGCCAGAGATAGCGCAGGATATAATGACGAGTTCCGATCCCCCTTGAACTTATAGTGAGGCCTTGAGGCGAGCAATGATGGCGAAAATATTCGAGAATAAAATTCCCTTAGTAGGTTCCTCGACAGAAGGACCAAGTGAGCCACCCTTCGCCCCGCAGAGAGAGAAATTAGAGGGTATGAAAGTCAAAGAAATGAAGAATTAGAAGAAGAAGTTTCAGTTTAGACAGAACTAAAGAGAGTGGAAGAATAAGTGACCCCGGATGGAAGGGTTTCCTCTTTGCCCTAAATGTGGGAGGAACCACCCAGGAGAGTGTCTGAGGGACCAGAGGGTGTGTTTTAGGTGCCAACAGCGAGGGCACTTGATGAGAGATTGTAAAGCTCCTCTTCCACCACCCGCACAGAGTTCTGAAGGTACTATGAATGCCAGAGTGTTTACAGTGGTACAGGCCGTAGCATGGTGTCCAGTAGCAGTCGTAGTAGGCGCGTTAGCGGTTAGCTAGCGAGGAGCGAATGAAAGGAGCTGTCGCAGTAGGTATCTGAGCGAGGATTGTTGAAAGACTTTGGTCCGGTCAAACTGCGCTGGTTCCTCAAACCGCTAGTGCACTTGAAGCGAAGCGCAAAAAGTCTCTTTGAAGGAACTATTCCAAATGTGGTGCATATTAGGTCAATCAGTTGACTTCCTTACACTTGAGTTCTAGCTTTCAGGAGCCACTCATTCTTTTATATCATATGGGATGATTGAGAGGTTAGGTTTGAAACCTACTAGAATGAGTCAACCCATTAGGATAGAGTTACCCGATGGGGTTAGTGTTCTGACGCAAGAGATATTGACAGGAGAGTCTGTGGTGATCCAGGGTAGAGATTTAACAATTGATCTAATAGTTTTTGATATGCCCGACTTTGATGTGATATTGGGCATGGATTTCCTAGGGAAATATGGGGTAGAGATTGATTTTCGGAAGAAGAAAGCAAGATTCAATCTCGATAATGAAGATAAATTTAGTTTTCGAGAGGGCTATCAGTTGAGCATGTTGATTAGTAGCGTGAAGGTTAGAAAGATGTTAAGAAAGGGGTGTTCGGGATATATTGCCCATATAGTTCAGAGTGGTGATGTTCCACAGCCAGAGATTCAGAAGGTGCCAGTAGTTCGAGATTTCCTAGATGTGTTTCAGGAAGAGTTACTGGGTTTGCCTCCAGAAAAGGAGGTTGAGTTTAGTATTGAACTAACACCAGGGATAGCACCAATATCCAAAGCCCCTTATCGAATGGCCCCAGCAAAGCTTCAGGAATTAAAGAAGCAACTCCAAGAGCTTTTGGATAAAGGCTTTATCTGACCGAGTCATTCTCCTTGGGGAGCTCTAATTTTGTTTATGAAGAAGAAGATGGGTCACTACGGATGTGTATCGATTATAGAGAGTTGAATAGAGTGACAGTGAAAAATAAGTACCCGTTACCTCGCATTGATGATTTGTTCGATCAGTTAAAAGGAGCCGCAGTGTTTTCCAAAATTGATTTGAGGTCAGAGTACCATCAGGTAAGAGTGGCTGAGCAAGATGTGGCTAAGACTGCTTTTCGTACAAGGTATAGGCATTATGAGTTTGTAGTGATGCCATTTGGTTTGACTCATGCCCCAACAGTTTTTATGGACTTGATGAACCGGGTATTCCATGATTATTTGGATCGGTTTATAGTGGTTTATGATATCCTGGTTTATTCTAAGTCGAGGGAAGAGCATGGGAATATTTGAGGATAGTGTTACAACAATTGAAAGAAAGAAAGTTGTACGCTAAATTTTCTAAGTGTGAGTTTTGGCTTGATCAGGTGATATTTCTAGGCCATACTCTGTCTAAGGAAGGGATTTCAGTGGATCCGAGTAAAGTGCAGGCAATCCTGGAATGGCAGAGGCTGAGAACGGTGAAAGAAGTCAGGAGTTTCTTAGGCTTAGCAGGTTACTACCAGCGATTTGTGCAGGGTTTGCCTAGTTGGCTAAACCATTAAGAGCTCTTACCAAACAGAGAACTCCTTTTGTATGGTCAGAAGCATGTGAGGAGAGTTTTTAAGAGATGAAGAAAAGATTAACGACAGCTCTCATGTTAGTGTTACCACAAGAGGGTGTAGACTATGACATTTATATAGGTGCCTCACTGCAAGGACTTGGTGTTGTATTAATGCAGTTAGGTAGGGTGATAGCATATGCCTCTTGGCAATTGAAAGAGTATGAGACGAGATACCCTACGCATGATTTAGAGTTGGCATCCGTGGTCTTCGCACTATAGATTTGGAGGCATTACCTTTATGGTGCAAAAAGTAATATCTACACTGATCATAAGAGTTTAAAGTATTTCTTCACTCAGAAGGAGCTAAACATGAGACAGAGAAGGTGGTTAGAGCTGGTTAAGGACTATGAGTGTGAGATCAAGTATCAACCGGGGAAGGCCAATCTAGTTGCTGATGCCTTGAGTAGAAAAGCTTATTTGTCTCGGCTCACTAAGCAGAAAGAGTTGATAGAAGAATTATGTAGAGAACAGATTGAAGTACTGTCAGGAAGAATTGCCAGGTTAGAGGTTCAGTCTACTTTACTAGAGGAAGTCAGAGATAAGCAAGTAGCCGATGAGTGGTGTCAGAGAATAGTTCAGCAAGTGCATGAGGGCAAGATAACAGAGTTTCAAGTAGTAGATGATATCTTCTATTTCAGGAATCGGTTGTGTATCCCTCAGAATGATGAGTTGAGGAAGAGACTACTTATAGAGGATCATGACACACCATACACTGCTCATCCTGGAGCAACCAAAATGTATCAAGATGTAAAGAAAGGCTATTGGTGGCCAGGTATGAAGAGAGATATTGTAGAATTTATAGCTAAATGTCTGGTTTGTCAACAGGTGAAAGCAAAACACCAACGGCCGCTAGGGTTGCTTCAGCCACTGAGTATTCCCGAGTGGAAATGGGAAAACATTTCAATGGATTTTATCACAGTCTCCCCAGAGTACAGAGAGGGTATAATGCTATATGAGTGATTGTGGACAAGTTAACCAAGTCAGCCCATTTCCTTCCAGTAAATGAGAGCACCACTACAGATCGGTTGGCTCATATTTATATTAAGGAGATAGTCAGGTTGCATGGTGTGCCCAAGACAATAGTGTCAGATAGAGATTCCAGGTTTGTTTCAGCTGTCTGGATGAGTTTACAGAGGAATTTGGATACCCGTTTAGCATTCAGTACTGCCTATCATCCTCAGACGGATGGTCAAACAGAAAGAACAAATCAGGTGCTTGACGATATGTTGAGAGCTTGCTGTATGGATTATAAAGTATCCTGGCATGAAATGTTACCCTTAGTGGAGTTTGCCTACAACAACAGTTATCAGTCTACAATTATAATGGCACCTTACGAGGCTTTGTATGGTAGATGATGTAGGTCTCCACTACATTGGGATGAGATCGGCGAAAGGGATGATTTGAGTACCACTCTTGGGCTAGAGGTGACTCAAAAAATGATATAGAATGTAAAGTTAATCAAAAACAGAATGAAGCAAGCCCAAGATCGACAGAAGAGTTATGCCGACTTGAAGAGGAAGAAATTGAATTCCGAGTGGGTGATAAAGTATTTCTGAAAGTTTCCCCCTACAAGCGAGTAATTCGCCTCAGAAGCAAAGGGAAGTTAGCACTGAGACATGTAGGTCCATTTGAGGTATTGCAACGAGTAGGAAAGGTGGCCTACAGATTGGCACTACTACCTAGCATGGACAAGGTACATGATGTGTTCCATGTCTCGATGTTTCGGAAGTACGTAAGTGACCCTTCCTATATCTTGAAAGTAGATGATGTTGACTTAGAAGAGAACTTTGTGTATGAGGAGCGTCCAGTACAGATTTTAGACCGAAAGATTAAAGAACTCCGGAATAAGAGTATTCCATTAGTAAAGGTCCCTTGGCGAAATCACAAGGTCGAAGAGGCCACATGGGAGGTAGAGCAAGACATGCAGAATCGTTACCCGGAGTTGTTTGTGTGAATTTCAGGGACGAAATTCTTTTAAGGGGGGAGAATTGTAACGCCCCACTTGAGGTACGCAGTAAATCATGTTGTATGAATGTTTAGTGCTTTGTTCTCATTTGAGCTTGTATGTCATTATTTTCAATTGGTTGGCCCTTAGTTGGTTTAGTTGAGTTTTGGTGAAGTTTGGAATTTCGGTCTTCGCCGCGACGACGTTGGCCTGGTAATTGCTATGTCGGCTTTATAAGTTTTCGCTGGGGTAACGGAATTGTCTTTGCAGTGGCGACGGGATGGCAGAAAAGTATTTTGAGGTTTCTAGAGAATTCTCCACAGGGTCAAAAGGACCTTTCTACCCCTAATTAGCAGGAAAAGTGGGGAGTGAATTGTAAGAAAATTTTATGGAGAATATGTTAGAGTGGGGGTGTGATTGTAATGAATCAAAGGTCAAGGATGGAATTTTCAAGAAAGAGCAAGGGCAATATGGGAATGAATGAAGATATTTTGAGCTAAAAAGGGGTTAAGTGTAGTAAACCCTTCATTCATTCTTCTTCCACCGCCATACTCTTTCACCATTTCCTTTCAACTCTTCCTTCCATCTTTCAAGGATCTTTGAGGGCTTTTAGTTGGATCTTGGTAGAACATTAATCTAAGACATCCTAAGGTAAGGATTCTTGCTTTAGATGTGAAGTTTTGCATATATTTGTACATTGAAGTCTTATGGTTTTATTGTTTAAAGGGTAGAGAAGAGACAAGCAATCTAAAGGAAAGGAAAGTGCTAGTGAGATCTCTCCATTACAAGGTAAGTAAATCCCAATCCAAGTGGATATTTGAGAACTCTTTTAAGTAGAGATTTAGTAGAAATTGTGCATGCATGTTAGATGATATGTTATGGAGAATTGAGATGGAGTTGAATAATGCTTTGTGGTTGTTAAATACACTTCAAGCATGAGAAGTGTGATGAGTGATGAGAATGTAGTTTGAAATGAAATTGGAGGAGATTGAGAAATGTCTTTGGAAGTGTTATGTTGTGACAGGAATTATAGCTTGGTGAGGGAGTTTTCTCCCATTTTGGATGGTTCAAGAGAGGGATAGAACTATAGATAAAGTAGAGTTTATGTATGCACACTAGTTGTTTGATGAAATGCCTAAGAGAATCATGAGTAGTAAACCTTAATTCTTGCAACATTGCATGTTGGCATTTCATGAGTACATTAGTGGACAAGATTAATTGTGCATTGAGAAGTGGCTTGAGAAAGAGTAGAGAATTTTGTATATGAACTACTCTAAAAACGGGTTGGTGCTTTGTGATCTCTACCCGATAGATACTAAAAACGGGTTGGTGCTTTGTGATCTCCACCCCGTAGTTACTAAAAATGGGTTGGTGCTTTGTGATCTCCACCCAAAAGTTCCAAAAAACGGGTTAGTGCTTTGTGATCTCCACCCGAACGTCACGAAGAGTGGGTTGGTGCTGTGTGAATTCCACCCGGCCGTGCCTCCGGTAAGATGAGGCCGTGACATATGGGAGAAGTTAAGTAACGAGAGCTGTGTGAAAGAGGAAATAAATGAGATGAGAAAAGTGTAAGGAAAGAATTAAGAGAAAGAGTTACGGGGAAAGTCGAGTAGAGGATTTACTTACTGAGCATTATGTTGTGCTCACCCGTTGTTTTTCTTTGTGGTTGCAGGATCTAGGTGAGAACGCGGTTGGATGGGCGTCGGTAAACAAGGAGCAATAGCTACATGTCCACTATTTTAATGGCATTTTGTAAATGATAGTTTATTTTGTATAAAGAATGTTTATATGTAATAAAAGAAAATTTTGGGCCCATTTACTTTTGCTAATATAAATGTATTCTACTTGATATATTTCTATGAGTATCCTAGTATAAAGCAGTCATTACAAATTCAGTATCCATAAAAGTGCACCAAGGGTAAATTAGTCATTTACCTAATGGGATTGCTTAATTACAAAGTGTTTTAAAAAAGTCAAATGGCATTAAATGAGTACTAATCATTATGTTGTAGTAGAAATGAGCAAAATGCCCTTGTATGCAAAATTTATACCAAATAACCCATATCTCTAACTTTGATGCCAATCCCATTTGGGAATTAAAAAACAAAGAAATATTTATAAGATATTTCCTTGATTAAGTTGGCCAACACTCTTAGAATATCAAACTCTCTTCTTCAAGTCTCATTCTCCTCCATTAAAGGCTTAAATTCAAGCTATCTCTCTCTCAAATTTTCATAGGATTTCAAGTTGAATTTCAAAGGAGATCACCATCCACACTTAAAGAAATTCAATTTTAGGGTTTAAGGTGAGTTTCAAAACCCTAGTTGTTCTGATTTTTAGTTCAAACAGAAATTCATAAGTGGTTATGTGTGTAAGGTAGAAAGGGTGAACCTTCGGAGCTAAGGAGGAGTCTCTTTGTGCTTTGAATATTAAGGTAAGGAAAAAATCTCCCTATGGCTATAATTGATAACACCTAGGGTTTATGAAACTTATATTTATCTATGTTAATATGAGTATGATGCTATGTTTTGGTTATGGATTGTTTAAATGGGTGTGTTGATTGGTGTATGTGTGCATATGGAGGATGATTATGCCAATTAAGAGATTTGAAGTTGGATGATGTTTTGACACTTTTTGGTTATGTAAAAAGGAAGGTTTTTATGGACTTTTATAATTAGAATGATATGGCAAATGATATGAATGTGCAAATGAAGGTGACATGGTTAAAATGAATAGAATTCGGATTTGGTTTTTTAAGACTTATACTGTACATGCTTCACTGAATCGGTCATAACTAAAGTTATAGAAGTCTGATTGAGTTGATTCTTAAAGTATTAAAAATTTGAGAAATAGACCTAAAACTTTTATGTTTTAGCCAAAAATCAATTCGAATTGGAAGATGAGGGAAAAAATTGCTTAAAAAGTGACGAACTATATGGCATCCACCTTCTTAATGGAAATTCCCTTTTTTTTTTTTTTCAATTCTAATAAACCCTTGAATAATCTTACTATTGAAATTCCTTGTATAGTATGAGAAATTGAATGAATTAAGTTAAGGAATTTAGTAGAAGAATATTCATGTCATGGAGTTTTGCTAAATTGATTGATGAGTTGTGCAATTGGCCAAGGGTACGTGTTAAATGAATGAATAACATGATTGAGCATGGGAGATGTTATTCCATATGTTTGAATTCATAATGGTAATGCATATAGCTTATTTAGTTGACTTATGAAAAAGTTTATGAAATGTTAAAGAATGAATTCCACAAGTCTCTTGGGGTATAAACCAAGATCAGAGGAATGGAATTCTTATGGAAACCATGAGTCTTTTGAGGTGACGACCAAGAACAAAGTAATGGTTCAAATGAATCCGATCGGATAATAAAGACTAATGAAAACATCAAGTACAAAGACAAAAGAAATAGGCATTCCATGTTTATGAATATTGAATAAGTCATATATGTTCTATGTCATTTTATGTATGGTTATGCTATGACTTATGTTTATGAGAAAAGTCCAAAGTGTATGACATGTTTTATGAACTTGTTAAAGTCAATGAATGAATGTCATGTCTTGTAGATAGGTAAGGTTCTAAGTAATATACTTGTATAATGAACCTTAATAGTTTATAAATGGTCATATTCCCTCACTAAGCAATTAGCGCTCACCTCACGAAATGTTTTAAAATATTTTGCAGGTAAGGATTAAGGCATGAAGCTATGAGAGGATTCTAAGGGGCGCTATGAGCATGAAGGAATGTTTTAATTATGAATATTGAATGGTTTTGCTAGTATTTAGTGTAGTAATTATGTTTATATCTCATAATATAGTAAATATGTCCATGTTATAATGGAGTATATATGTTTGTGTTAATAAACGAAATCAAATTGCTAATAAAATTTGTAAAAGTGTATATGCTCTAATAAGTATTACTATGGATTTCATAATTTTCTCCAAGAAAGGAAACTATATTATTTGACTTGTACAATGAACTTATTATAGTTTAAATATATATATGTTTTTAAACTACAAGTTTATTCTTTAAATATGATTTTAAATAAACTTCTTTCCTAGGCGTCCATTTTCTAGGTTCTCAATGGCCAAGGGATACTTAGGAAATACCCGACTAGGGAAGGGTTTTACAGTTAGCATGGATTCAAAATGTGCTTTGATGCCAACTTAGCTGTGAGTTTCAGAATGTTAAAGCTACAGAAAAATATAAATGAGATCAGTGATAAATTTCTCATTCTCTTTCTAAATTTTATAGTCTTTAAGTTCTTCAAGACATATAAATGAGAACGAAAAAAAAAAAAATCTAAAAAAATTGAAAAAGGTTAAAATCTAAAAAAGAACATAACAAAACAAAGAGTTGCCTTGTCATCATTAGAGGCTAAAGCCTGAATATAGATCACTATCACAAGCTTCGATTGAGTTAGCATGGATTTAAAATGTGCTTTGATGCCAAGTTAGCTGTTAGTTACAGAATGTTGAAGCTCCAGAAAAATATATTTTTCCTAGTATAAAAACTATGTGCAAGCTGATTTCCTAGTTAATAAAAATCAGTGATAAATATACATGTAAATGAAAAGAAATTAAAATCTAAATAAATTGAAAAAAAGTTAAAAATCTAAAAAGAAATTAGCAGAACATAACAAATAAGCTTTTTCTGCTTCTGCATCTTCAATTTTTATTCTTTTAGCAGGTGATTGTCAACTAAATACCTCGGGAAGGGGAAGGAATCTCAAGAGCGATAATAATTGAACGCAAAAAGTACAAATACTTTGCTAGAACCCAAAAAGTTTTAACTGTTTGACATGAATAATCTTTTTTTTAACTAATAAATAATGTAATAATTTGTCTTTATTACTGTCTGCTATGATTGGTTTTTGGTCTGTGACAACGTATCCCGTATTCCCATTTATTATGCTTACAGATTTGTCTAGTGCAGGGAGGGGTTTTACAGTTGGTATCAGAGCACGATTTTGGGTGTTTGAAATAATGTTTTGATTGAATTGTTATAGTTATTTTATATTTAATTGATGATAGAAATGGTGTTTGTAAGTAATGGAAGTATCATTCCTTATGCATCCCCAAGATACTCTCCCCAGTCGATTGCTGTAAGTGTTTTCTTTACTTGCTTAGTGAATAGAATTGGCTAATGTTGATTGAAATTTGTGTGAGTAAAGGTTATGGCTACGAGGCATTCACGAAAGGTTAATAGGAGGGGTGAGGAGAATGTTAATGGAGCAGGCGCTAGTGAGCCAGTCACTGGTTGATGGCTTGGCATTGTCTTTTGATTTGATTGACTGCTTTGATTGCTCCAGGACAAATTTGGGTGATTTCCCCAACCAAGATTGTAAGCGTTCGAGAAGGAATCATTTTGCAGCCTTTGTGAACTAACCATGTAATTCACTTGCTCGATTGTTGAGAAGAATAACTGGTTTCCATCTTGGCATTCCACACTCCCATGGTTTCTTGCACAAAATTCACAAGTTATAAAAGATGAGTGAATAGAATTTACATTCATACCTCCCAATTGGCTTTGAAGTGATGCAATTTTTGCAGATAATGTGGCGAACTCATCGACTTCATGTAGATCCATTGTTCTCTTTGGCATTCCTCTCTCATTAGGTCTTTGGTAGTTATTGTTGGCCATCACCTCAAGCAATTCTGATACAACACATGAAGTGATGGTTTATAATAAGAGGCATGGGAAGAAGCACCAAGGGATCAATTTGGATAAAGGAGGCAACTAAAGTGTGAAGAGAAGAAAAAGGTGGAGTAGACAGGTGGCGACAGATGAGTGGTGGAGAGTTGAATTCGGTTAAGGAAGGAAATGAATAAAAAAGAGCAGCAGAGGTTGAAAAAGGAATCAAAAAGAGAATTTAGTGAAAGGGGAGGTAGTTGGCCCTTGAAGTCCAGCATATTAGTTTCCATTTGTTTTCATTGTTTGCTAATTGAATTCTGGTTGATCTGGTGTTGAGATAGTTTATAGATGAATGTAATTCTGAACTTTTCCTTGCAATATATACATTGAGATTCTGGATGTTCCAGGATGTTCACAATTCATTGTTGAATAAATCTGGTGTTGGTAATTTGTGAGTGGTTGAGTCATAATTCTGAGTAGGTTCCTAACAAATTCATAAGCATCTTTTGGGGTCTTGTTATTTAAGGCTCTGCCTGCTGCCGCATCTATCATAGCTTGAATATTTGGTAGCAACCCATTGTAAAATGTTTGGACTTGTATCCAAAACGGTAGACCATGATGTGGACATTTCCTTAACAACTCCATGTACCTCTCCCAAGCTTCATATAGAGATTCATCATTGCCTTCCATTAAAGAGATAATGTCGTTTCTCATTTTTGCCATCTTCTCTGGTGGGAAGTATTTTGCAAGAAACTTCTGAGCTAATCTGTCCCATATGGTTATTGTCTCATCTGGGTGTGACATGAGCCAACCTTTTGCCTTATTTCTTAGTGAAAATGAGAACAATCTCAGCCTAATCACATCATCAGTCATTCCATTAACCTTGAATGTGTCACATATCTCTAGAAAGCTAGTGATACGCAAAATTGGATCCTCATATGAATTTCTATCAAATTGGACTGACTTTTGGATAATATGAATTATTGTTAGCTTAATCTCAAAGTTCACTGCAACAGGTGGCCTTGTAATACCATAATTGCATTCTTGCACTGTTGGTATGGCATAATCCATCAATTTTCTATGTACTTCTACCATGATCTCCACATGCACTACAAGAAACAGTTAATTAAGCTTAACTACAAAATAAAAATAAAAACTACAAAGAAAAGAACTCAAGCTTAAGACTATACAATATTTACGATTAACTACAAAAATGAAATAAAAGCTTCAATTTAGCACTACACTAGATACTATCAATATTAATAATCAACTATCCTCAGCAACAGCGCCAAAAAACTTGATGCGTAATTTTTCATAAACATGCAATGTGTAGCTAGTGCACTAGTCACAAAAAGTGATAAAGTGATACGTAAAGTATCATTCCCACAAGGATAGTGTTACTAAGTACCGATTTCTCTAGTTTAAGTCCTAATTGAAGCAACAATAAATTGGATTGATGGAAAATTAACAAACTAAATACAAATTAACAAAATATAAATAAATAATAATGAAATTAAAGCAAAATCCAACAACTTAACTAATTAAACAATGCTAAAAAATGCTAGGGTGTTGATTTCACCTAGATATGCTAACCCAAATCATAGAATCTATTACCCAAGTTCTAATTCCTTGATTGAAAATCAAATTCCCTAAGTTGTAAAACATACCTTCTCATGCTATATTTTCCTACCTATCCCTATTAAGCTTCTACACCCAACAAAATGAATATTAATAGTTCAAAGTCTCTTAAGCTTTGTGGAATTCTATCTAGATTTCATAAATCGTGTTTGTCTATCTCTAGTTTTCTCTCAATCTATGGTATTTATCCCAAGAGGCATAATCACAAATCACTTCTCAATCTCATTGTGAACGAAATACATTTGAATGGTGATCAAGCATCCAAAAATCATTAAGCAAAGAGATAAACACTCAATCATGAAATTAAAACTCAAAGTAAATCAATTCATATAAATTTGAATCATTATATCAAGGTTACATCAAACCCTAACTAAAAAACTTAGTTCATACTCAAAAACAAAATAAAATAACAAAAACAAACTAAATCAGGGTTCATCATTGAAAAACAAGCAAAAGATGGAGAAATCTTCTCTAATTTGAAGCCCAAATCTTCAATAATCTTCTCCTTCAAAGAGCTGCCTTCCAAATGACGAATCAAGACCCTTTTCCCTTCCTATTCATCCTAATTTATACCTCTCTCACTTAAGGATAAAGCCCTAGCAAGCCAAAACGCGTCGTTTTACTTTCCATATCTGATGCAGTTTTCCCTGCGGTGAAGCGTTTTCTTGCCCCTGTAAGGATCTTTTGGGCCATATTTGAGCATGATAGATTCTGCATCTGGAAAAGTGTTAAACATGTGAATTTTATCCCTTTCAATTATATTTCTACTACTTCAAGAATAAGCCCAATCCGAGGTCTACATATCAAGTTATGGCAAAAATACTTAAGCACGTCCAAAGACGGTTTTCTTCAGTTCCCAACATACTGTTTACGACTTCAAGCCAAGTTTTCACCCTTGTCCAGTCATAATTTGCAATGACTTCTTGCTACTAATATGCTCATAAGATATACTTAATAAAAATACATATATATTGACTAAAAAGTAGTTGGGCCCAAGTTTTTTCTTTACTTAATATATACATTCTTTACACAGTACAAAAATAACATATACAAAAACTATGAAAATGGTGGACAGTGTAGCCATGTCTCTCTGCTTGCCGATGTCCATTCGACCACATCCTCACCCATTTCCTGCAAAAACATAGAAAGCAACGGGGTGAGCACAAAAATGCTCAGTAATTAAATCCTCTACTCCGCTATCCCCGTGCATCACTCTTTGATTCTTTCCTTATTCTACTCTTTCTCTTCTTTTTCTTTCTCTGTTTCTTACTCTCACTGTTCTTTTCTTTCTTTCTACTTCTCCTCTATTCTTTCTTTCTTATTCTTTCTATTCTTCCTAATCATGATGAAATTCATGGCAATGTACATGAATAAAATGCATATGCAATAATGCACAAAAATGCTTTTTCTTTCTTATCTCTATTTTCTTGTTTTATTTCTTTTCTTTTCTTTTCTTATTCTTTCTTTTCTTATTCTTTGCTGATCGAACTCGGTTGATGTATGGATTTGGAACCTTGGCCATGTGAGTGAGTACAGTCCTCATCTACATGCACTCTTGCGGACCGTACAAATTCTTCTTTCTTCTTAGGCCACTCAATTAAGGTGACGTGCATGTAAGAATTCTTCTTGGTACAACCCTCATCCACATACACTCTTACAGGTCGTACAATTCTTCTTCTTCTTATGCCACCTAATTAAGGTGACGTGTATGTGGGAATTTCTTCTTAACACTCACGGTTCCCCATCACACCAACCTATTCTTTACTTTTCTTTAACACTCTTTAATTCTTTGATGCTTATTTTTCCTTTCTTTTTATTCTTAGAGTGTTTTATTCTTTCTTTCTTTATTCTTTATTCTTTCTTATGTTTCTACACATACACAATTATATGCATTTGGATGGCACATGTTTAAAATTTCTTACTTAAATGCACTTATGAAATGTACAAATGCAATGTTGCATCAAAGATAGTCATTCTGCACAGGTCTTATTCAAGAAGGCATAATTTGAGTTATACACATCGGATTGCTATGATTTTTGTCTCGTTTTAAAGCTTAGAACAGGGCTATAACTTTTATGTTTTGGTCTAAACCCAGTTCAATCTGCAAGATGTCCAAAAATCACTAAGAAAGTCACGGCTATGACAGGGCAGTTTGGTAATATGTTTTCATTTAGGCATTTCATCAACAATAGTTGTGCATAAACAAACCCTAATTCAATTATCATTCAATTGGTTTCTTAAATCATCCAAATTGAGAGAAAAACTCTCCTATATCATCACCACACCTACACGGCACAAACACTCCCAAAAGATTTCTCCAATTCTTCCACTTTCAACCCATCATCAAACCATCACATACACTCCTTATATTCAACTATATCCAACAACAAGCATAAATAATCATCCATCTCATCTCAATTTCTCAATAATCATAACATTTACATATTTAAAAGAAATCTATACTCACTTGATTGTCTTAAACTTTAACTTGAGTTGGATTTTGAGTGGAATTTACTTACCTTTTACTTGAGTAGTCTCTCCTAAGCTCTCTACTCTTGTTGGATTCAAATCTTCTCTTAACCCTAAGCATAAACTTCATAAGAACTCAACTTTTACACAAATAAAACATAGATAAAGAGCATGAATCCTTACCTTTTGATGCCCTGAATCAAAACCCTATGAAAATCTACTCAAAAGCCCTCAAATTCCTTGGAGAAGTGAATGAAAATTTGAGAGAAAAAGGAGGAGGAGTGTGGGGGTGGTATGAACAAAATAAGGGTTTCAAACCCTTAACATTTTAGTTTATAAACTCATTTTCCCATTTTGCCCTTACTCTTTCTTAGAAATTCCATCTTTGTCCCTTAGAAAGAAATTCCATCTTTGTCCCTTTGTCAATTACCAAAATGCCCTCACTTTTGCTGTATTCTCTATGTTTTCTATCTCTTTTCACTCCCCACAAAATCAACTAGTTTTGAGTGAAAAGACTATTTTACCCTTAATGCAAGTTTAAGGCATTTTCTTCATATTCTCTTAAAATAATTCTAACAAAATTTAACTAAGGGCTATACAACATAATTTAAATCATGTACCTCAATGTTGGGTGTTACATAATTAGGTAACACCCAAAACATGAAAGTTGTATCTCTGCTTCTTAGCTTTCCAAAACTTCTAAATTCAGGTCATTCTGAGTTTCCAAGCTCAAGTTACACAATTTACACTCAAAACTGTCATTTATGCTCAAAATCATCGTTTAGGCCTATAAAGACAAATTAATAGAATTAGGTAGCCATTATGGCCCAAACTGTATTAGAAGTATCCTAAATCCTATCGAAATTCAATGCAAAATCATAGAAAAAAATAGGATTATCAAAAAGCATCAAATACATCTGATTTTTCTCTCAAGAAATCAATCCATGCAAATCTAGAATAATCATCAACACATACACATACGTATCTCTTGCCACTAATGCTTTCAATTTCCATAGGACCCATTAAATCCATATGAAGAAGTTCTAAAACACTAGCAGTGGGTAAATGAGATAGGGGTTTGTGAGCACTCTTGGTCTACTTACCTTGTTTGCAATGGCCATATACTTTACCTTTAGGAAAATCTAGTTTGGGCAGACCTTTGGCAGAATCCTTCTTGGAAAGTTTCACAAGCTCTTTAAAGTTCATGTGTCCAAGCTTCTTGCACCATAGTTTCACACAATATGTCGTAGTGCTCAAACAAGAAACTTTGTTAGACAACAAATAGCAATTATCATTAGACCTCTTTCCTTTAAGCAAAGAAGTACATTCACCATTCAAGACTTGATATTTGGTTTTTTAAATTGCACAACAAAGTCTTTATCACATATGTGGCTAATGCTAATCAGATTATCTTTTAGTCCCTCAACATACAAAACATCATTTAACATGGGGAAGTCAAGAATGTCTATTGAACCTTTAACAAGAATCTTACCTCTTTTTCCATCTTCGTAGGTAACATGGCCAACATCAAGAAATTCAAGGTTAGTCAAAAGAGCATTATTACCAGTCATATGCCTAGAACAACCACTGTCAAAGTACCGTTGATCATCTTGAAATACAAGCAATGATGTATGTCTAACAAAATAGTTTACACTTAACTTGGGTCTCCACACCTTTTTGTTCTTAGAAATTAGTTTTGAATGTGGTGACATAAGAGAATGGTGTGGCGACAGTTTAGAAAGCATTTCATGATTTTTAAGATGCTTTTTCATTTAGGAAATGAATTTGAAACATTTTAGTCTAATGTGACAGTTCCTATGACAGAAATGACAAATTGGAATGAACCTTTTTACCTTTACAGATTGCTTACCAACCTTAGCAACAGCAACAAAAGGAAATTATAAGGCCTTGGCGAATGTGCTCACACCAGATTTTTATGTGCTCGCACCAAAAGTAAATCACAAACCAGATTTATCCCCAAAAAGCTTTCCTTGGTCGAGAACTTCATCAAGCTTTTATGAACTTGCATTTAACCTTTCAACAATGGCCTTGGCCTTAGTTAGTTCATTTAAAGCTTCACATAAAAAAAGACTTTTTGTTAGACACCCTAGAAGACAAGATTTTCACTTTATCAAACAAGATTTTCTTGTCTTCAACCAAAGATGCTTTCTTGGCTTCAAGAGACCTTACCTTCTTGATTGCCTTTAGCCATGATTCATACATCTTATCATAGGCTTCGTATTGCTCTTTATAGACATCACAAGAGTCATCAAAGGTCACACTTTCACTCTCCTCTTGCTTACCTGTAAAGGCTAAAAAATTTCCATTCTCATTAGGGTCATGTTCCTCACTGTCATTGTCATCACTCTCACTTAGGGTGGCAACCATTACTTTATCTTTTTTCATTAGAGTGTTGGCACACTCAGACTAGATATGGCCATAGCCTTCACACTCAAAACACCTAATGCCTTTGTTTTTCTTCACATTTGTTTTGAAAATCCTTTTGAAAAGGCACCTTGACCAGTTTGGTCAAAACTTTTTTCACATAAGGTTGTTCTCCTTTTTTCCCTACATTAGGTTTTCTCATGTTCTTTTTCAAAAATTTGGCAAAATTTTTTGAGATCAAAACACATCATTATCTTCCATATCACTAGCATCAACATCATCAAGGGGTACAGAAATTACCTCATGCTTTAATGCAAAACCTTCACCTGATTTTTTGTCCCATTTTCTTAGGTTGAGTTCAAATGTTTGCTAGGATCCAATCAACCCATCCAACTACATAATTTCAAGGTCACGACATTCCTCAATGGAGGTCACCTTTGACATGAATCTGTTAGGCAAGAGCATAACACTTACCTAACAAGCTTAGAGTTAGAATAGATCTTACCCAAGGCATAACATTCATTAGTCGCATCACACAATCTACCATGAAAATATGTAATTGTTTCATCTTCATGCATGACAAGATTTTCATAGTCAGTTACCAATCTTCTAAGCCTAGTCTTTTTCATAGTGTCTATTTCTTCATTTTTAACTTAGAGTTTATCCTAAGCAACCTTTTCAATCTCACAGTTAGCAATATTTTTTGCCTGATTTATACTAACAACATTAAAAATGGCATGAAGGGCTTTTGAGTTAAAGTTAGAAGCATCAAACTCAGCCTTGGTCCACTATTCTATTGGTTTTGGTTTGCTCACATCTTCCTCTTCAATTTCAGGTGCACTCCAACTAACCATGCACGACATCCATACTCTCTCATCAATGGATTTCAAGAACATTCTCATCCTAGGTTTTCAAAAAAGGGTAGTTGGGTCCCTCTAACAAAGGTAGTCTATTGGTAGACCCACCTTCACTAAAAAAGTTCATGGTAAAAATGCAATAGGTGTTGTCATAACCAAAATTGATGTGCTCACACACAAGCATGGTAAATAGGGGTCATGAGCCATAGCATGGTCAAACACAAAAGGCCGATGTGGCGACACAGAATACAGATATGGTCACACAAGGTCTGAAGCGAGCAAACTGCTCAAAATCGCAAAATAAAAGCAAAAATGCAACAAATACCAAATCAAGATAAAAGGACAATAACGAGTAACAATCTACTGAAATGACTCTTCAAAACATGCGCTAATACCAAATGAAAGTTTTAATTACTTTACTAAGTAGATTAAACTTAAGCAGAATGGGTTAAACTTGTACATTTTGTGCTTATGGGTTTGTTCATTCATCATTAACACAAACTAAACATCCACGGCAAAATGTAAAGCACGAAAGCAAATTTACATGATTTGGCAACCTGCCTACATCCATGGGACAAAGTCTAAACGAAGCTAATCCACTATGATAAACATTTATAGTTCAATTAAAAAACCAAAGTTAAGCATCAGTTGTAAAACACTCCCTGTTATGACAACACTTCAAACTTCACCCTTTGATTGAACTTCGAACTACCATAGCTAGCTTTACTCCATGAGACCACATGATCAGTCTTGAGCTTCTCCAAGGTTCAACACCAAAGACACACTTTAGCTCCAAAACTTGAAATCTCATCAAGCATCATCATCATCAAAGAAACCAAGTTTGAACAACACTCAAAAACAAGGGCTAATAAGGTATTTATAAGCCTACCTAAGCATAATGAAACTTGATTCAAAAAAAAAAAAAAAAAAAAAAAACCTCAAAGAATATGCAAAGAACTTTTGGAGGTATATTCAGGCTTCAAGGAAAATGCAATCTTGAAGATGAATATAAAGGAAACTTGCTCAAGAATGCAAGGGGACAACCAGCCAAAAAACACTTTTTGTGTTTACCCATTTTAGGAAAGTTTTCACCAAACTTTCTAGGGGACGAGTGTCATCACACGGGCACTTAGTGTCATGACACCAGAAAAATACAAAACAATTGTGCATTAACAAAGTGATTTTACGACATCAAAAATCAGTGTCGCCACACTAAATTCATAATTTGACAAAAATACTTATAGTAACAAAGTAGTAAATTTAGTACTTACATGCTCTTTATCAAACTCTTTTCATTCATAAATCTCACTTCCATTGTTTGACAATAGAATTAGATTTTATGATTGTAGTACCTGAATTTTCCAAGGGCTAATTTGTAAACATCTTTGACAGATATTACTAGCACCCTAAACAAGTCATCTATAAGATATTCTCCTGAAAGGAAGTAGAATCAAGGTTTAATGAGATATTTAGAAGAATTAAGGAAGTTAAGTCAAATTAGAGAATGAATCTAGTTTGGATCCATTTGCAAAGCGGAGCTAGATTGCAAATTTCCCTAAAACACTCACTCTATTCATCCTATCTGATTTCCTACTCTTCCAAGGGATGTATTCTCCTAAAACTCTATCTACTTGACTATAGAAGGAGGCTAATGGCATTGGATGATTACAACAATTCATACGAGAAAAACAACATGCTTGGGCATTCCTATTCGCAAAAACCTTGTTTATATTGTAGGGATCAGCAGCATTGCAATCCAGGACAACTCTAGAGAAGTCAATCTGAGGGTAGAGTGGAAAAGTCATAAGTAGACCGAGGGCAAGATAATCTATTCATATTGGTGCTATGTTTTGGCATCGACAATAAATTAAAAGAGAAAATAAAAATTTTGAATTAATAAAACAAGGAATTATCATGCGTTGAGTATACATATAACTCTTTTATATATGTCTTATTTAGTAATTTTATAAGGGGTAAAATTATGATTATAAAAATACTAATAACACTACCCTTAATTTTATTTCGGTTAGTTTAATTATCTTGTAAAGTATCAATAATGTTAAATTCAATTTTCTTATAATGTGTTACAGTAGTGGATTAATTGGAATTGTTTTAGTAGATTTCTTTAACTAGTACAATAAATGATTACAATTATCAATCTCTAGAATATTCTTCTATTTCACTATGAGCTTCTTCTTTGTTTATTTGATGGTAAATTTTGTTGTACTATAAAGTATAAACAGTTCATGTGAAAAGCACACGAGAATAGCGGGGAGTTTTATTAATTTGCAAGCCTAATTAAAAAGTTGACATTAATTATGTTTTTAATTGTCTTTAGATTTAAATGGTTGCCCATGTTATCTCTGTTTCAATCCTCATCTTTTTCTTTTTAAATTCACTTAAACAATTTATTGTTAAAGATTTTCCTCAAAATCGAACTTAACTAATAAGATAGAAAAAAGATTAGTTTTAAATAAGTATGAAAAAAAATTACTACGAAAACATTGGAAATTAATTCATCATAGTAGTTAATTAATTAATTTGTTAAGAGATTAAAAATTGTGGTCATATTACATGAATTGGCTGTGATTATCAACTCCTGTTAATTATTGGTTATTAAATTGTGGTCTATAATTAATTGAATGAACATAAATATATAAAAGCTTAAAGCAAAGGATATAAATATATCTTAATTAATTAATGTGCATCACTTTATTCCAAATCACTAAAGAGTTGTAGTTATGAACTTATGATGTCCACGTTCATGATGCCCATTATAACCACTGAGTGCATAACCACTTTGCTAAGTATCATTTATATTACTTTAAAACGATATAGATGTGAAAAACAAAAAATCTATGAACCATTACTTAATTAAAGTTAACAAAAGACAATCAAATTGCATACACTTTAACTTTAACCAAGTTAATTAATATTACTTTAAAGTGATATACAACAAATCGTTCTTTAATTTATATTTGATCAATCCTTTTGAGACTAAACTTAATTACGATAAACCATATATATTTTTGAGGCATAGTATTGAAAGTTTTGTGCACACTGCAGTACAAATATATTAGTGAAGATCAGTCTTCCGACATTCATTTGGCAACCAACCGCCCTATCAGTTTTTTTAGAATCATTATTATCGTATGTGTTAATAATGTAGAGTGGTACTGCAAGAACATTTATGATACAATAGGGATATCACGTGACCCGCACACCAATCAATACTAGGGCTGTGTAAAATTATCTGAAATCCAAACAAACTGTAATTGCTAAAAAATCACATATTAAATTAGTAATTTTTTTGGGGTAATCAAGCTTTAATAGAAAGAGAAAGAATGTACAAATAGACCTATAAAAGGCAGCCACCATAAGACAAATCCCAATGATAGGATCAAAAACAAAAGTGTAAACAAGAAAAAAGAGCTACACAAAACACTATCTCTCAATGCACATCCTACCACAAGACAATATCCCTAGGTTATGACGAAAACAAAAGCCTATACAAGACCAAGACCATCTCTAAAACACACAAAAGGAAACCATCACCAAAACAAAGCCAACCAACAAAAATCATCCTTTAAAAATGCACATTGGTAACTCCTAATCATGAGCAAGACTTATATTACTAATGGTTCTCTCATCTTGCTAAGATTCATAGCCCTATCCCTCACAATTGACTTATTCATAGTAACGATTGAAGTTGCATCCTTGTACTCCCCACAAACACTCTATTGTTTCTTTCCTTCCAAATCCAATAGACAGAAACACCCAACCATAACTTCCCTAAGGCTTATTCCTCTTCCAATTAAGCAACAAGACTTAGTGAAGTTACATGTGAAGAAAAGATGGTCCAATGATTCACGGGCCAAATTACAAAAACAACAACAAGAGTTTTGAGAGATACCATACTTCCCCTACTTGTCCTTGGTGTTAAGCTTCCCCTTGATGGCCATCCAAAAGGTCAAAGCATGTCAAGGGATAGATTTCGAAAACCACACAAGATGGCACCAATCAACCTTAGTCTTCTCACCCTAACTTCATTCCAAACGGAGTTAACCGAGAAGCCTTTAGCTCTGTCGACCTCCAGGGTGGCTGGCGGGTGAGGCACTCCGCCCTGTGGCCCCAAAAAAGAAGCCCCAAAAAGGGGCCCAAATTATTTTAAATTTTTTTTTTAAATAGATTTACAGAAATATCATTGGGCCCAAAAAAATTTATATAATTTTTTATCCAAACCGATCCAAAGGGCCCTAAAAAAGCCGAAAAGGCCCAAATTCATTATAATTTTTTTACATAAATTTATAAAAAAAAAAACATGTTTCATATTTTCCATTCACACCCCTAAATTAACTAAACGAGTTATTTAAATGTCTAAAATTTCAAAACACTCATTGAATCCCTAAAATAATGAAAACATTGCATCTCCATCCCTCTACACCGCCATAGTGTTGCTGTCGGCGTCAAAGTGATGATTCTGGTCAATTTTCTTACCAAAATCAACCGGATTCATCACTTAATCATTTCTGAAACATTTTCCTAGCCTTGACAACCCCCAATTTGGTCCATTTTTGCTGATTTTCGCAAACCATTTTCATTTTTCACCACGTGTGACAGCCATTTCTGGCATGTATCCGCTGTCGTTGACCTTCCCCGACACCACCATCTTCATTCTCTCAGCCCCCTCCCCAAAACCCCTCACTTACCTGACCCCGGTAGCCCGCGGTCCACCTCTCACCCTCACAAGAAAGATTAGGTAATTTGACTATATTATCAATTGAAAAAGATTTGGTTTCTAAACTTGAATATAAAAATTTAATTAGTGGTTTTGCATCTCAGAAGGTAAGAAAAATAAATTTGAAATAATTTTTTAATATATGCTTATATTATTAAAAAGGCCCTAAAGTAACTCTTGTCTAGGGTCACAAATGTTCTTGAGACGGCCCTGCTTTAGCTACAAAAGGGACCCAAACCACTCTATCCTCCCTTATAGTGGGGTTGAAATTAACCATCCCTTTCATCTCCAATATGGCACAATAGTTTGCCACTGGCCATTTCAACTCATCAAGATTACAAATCTCACTAACCAAGTTTTTTGAAATGTTAATGGCATTAGTGTTATCATAAAACATAGTCACACACTCTTGATCAAAACCATAATCATGCAACATTTGTTTGATCCACAAAACCTGAATACAATAGCTCCCTACAGCAATGTATTTAGCTTCTGTAGTTGACAAAGAGATCGAGTTTTGCTTTTTCCTATACCATGTCACTAGGTTGTTACCAAGATAAAAGAATCCATCTAAAATGCTTTTTCTTAGTCTAAGCTTCTAACCCAATCAACATCACTGTAACCAACCAAGGTAGAGTTAGTATCATATGAAAACCACAAACCTAGGTCACATGTACCTAGGATGTACTTAATAATCCTCTTCACTACTGTCAAGTGAAGTTCAAATGGCTTAGCTTGATATCTTGCACAAATTCCTACACTAAAGCATATGTCTAGTCTATTAGCAATGAGGTACAATAGGCTTCCTATCATGCTCCTATACAACTTGGTGTCAACCTTTTTTCCATGTTTATCCTTGGACAATCTAAGGGTAGAGCTCATTGGTGTTTTATCTGTTTTGGATTTTCAAGCCAAAATCTTTTCAGCATGTTTTTGACGTATTTAGTTTGTGATAAAAATATTCCATTCTCAAATTGTTTAATTTGAAATCCTAAAAACATACTAAGTTCCCTTACCATGCTTATCTCAAACTCATTTTTCATTTAGCAAATAAAATCGAGACTCTGTGTGTGAAGTTGACAGAAAAACTATATCATTTACAAAAATCTATGCACACAAAACATTACCTTTAATATGCTTAATGGACAAGATTTTATCAGCATTACCTCTCTTGTAATTGTGTTCAAGGAGAGAGGTAAGTCTCTCATACCAGGCATGCGAGGCATGTTTCAGCTCATAAAGTGCTTTCTTCAACTTTTGGACATGATCAGGTTTGTATAAATCTTGAAATCCAGCAGGTTCTCCACATAAAGCTCCTCCATCAACATCCCATTTAGAAATGCATTCTTCACATCCATCTAATATAGCTTGATCTTCAAACAACATGCAACAACCAAGAACAATATGATTGACTCAAGTCTAGCAACTAGAGAAAAAGTCTCATCAAAGTCCACTCCCCCTACTTGCATATATCTTTGAGCAACAAGTCTCGCTTTCTTCCTTACAATGTTTCTAAACTCATCAGACTTGTTCTTGAAAATCCATTTTGTCCCAATGACATTGGTTACTTTAGGTCTAGGAACTAGACTCCAAATGTCGTTCCTCTCAAACTATTCAAGCTCTTCATGCATGGCAGCAATCCAATAGTCATCCTCAAGAGCTTGTTTGACATTCTTGGGCTTTGCAAGAGAAACATAACACAAATGGTTAATTTCATTCATTCTTTTCCTTCTTGTAACCATTACCTCACCGGAATCTCCAATCACAATTGATAGAAGATGAGCTTTCTTGATCCATGAAGGTGGTTCTTTTCTGGTTGAGGTATTTCTCTAGGTAAATTCATTAGTTAGATCATCTGTTAGTTCAATCCATTCATTTTGTGAAAAGTATTCATAATTTGGTTCTTCTTCTGATTGAGCTCCAATTGTATTCACATCTACTGAAGATGATGGCACATTTCTCTGAGCTTCTAGTGCATGAGGTTTAGATGTGTTCACATCCTCATGACTTGTGGACACATTCTGTGGGAAAGTCATGCTATCAATTTCATATGCCTGTGAATATTCTTAATAATGCTGTTGTCTCAGAAAAACTCTACTGGAAATGTGACCAGCAATGTTGACTGCTCTAGTCCACAATCTCTTAGGAAGTTTCTTGGCATTCAACATCACTCTTGCCATTTTTTGAAGCATTCTATTCTTTTTTTCCATAACACCATTTTGTTGCAGTGTCTTTGGAGTTGAAAATTCATGTTTAACCCCTTGCATGCCACAAAACTAAGCAAAGTTAGCATTCTCAAACTCCTTCCCATGATCACTTCTAATTCTTATAAATTTCTTCAGCAAGCAAGTCTGTTCAAGTTGCACTTTCTTAACCAAGACTTAAAAGGTATCAAAAGCATTAGATTTTTCTTCTTGGAAATCAACCCAAGTATATCTTGAAAAGTCATCCACATAAACATAAACATACCTCTTCCCACCAATGCTTTCGGTTTGCAATAGACCCATAAGATCTATATTAAGCAATTCCAAAACACGAGAGAGGTAATTAAATGAGACAAAGGTTTGTGTAAGATCTTTGTTTGCTTACCTTGTTGACAAGGGCCACAAACTTTACCTTTTGGAAATTCAAGTTCGGGCAGACCTTTTACAACATCCTTTTTGGAAAGTCTCACGAAAGTCTTTAAAGTTCATGTGTCTAAGCTTCTTGTGCCACAACTCTATTAGAGTAGGTGCCCTAGAGCCAATCAATTATTGTAGAATTGACTCTTTGTAATAATGTTCATTGATCAATAAAGCACATTTTATTCTCTATCATGTAAATCATATTGTATATATTGATAAATGTCCTTAGAATGGTAGAACCGTGACGAAGGTATCAAGTGTTTCAAATCTTGATAGTGAGAACCCGGTGATCACATATGGTGGCCATTCTAGAAATGTCCGTAGCCCCAATATTATTTTGACCAAGGACACATATAATATGGTAAGACTATCATAGTGTTGAACAACCCTGTTAAAAGGTAGTGGCTGATCTCACTTGTCAAGGTTGTTTGTTGACAATTTGGTGCAACACATGGGTGATTACTGTAGGCAAGTTCACTGAATTAACTCATTAGAGGGTTCCATATAGATGGTAACCCCAGTGTCTATGGAACAAATCATTTAACGAATAGTGGTACATGTGATCCTTAGACTTGGGATCACCGGAGCACCTTATGCACCGATTGATGTAGTTTGACACTAGCCCAACACAGTTCTATTTAGAGCTGTCAATATGGTAGTGATTGGCTGCATCGAGGAGAGTATAAAGACTATAATGGATCGACAGAGGATTCGTCACTCCCGAGTAAAGGAGAAGTTATCTCACTACACAATTCAGTAAATGACAATAATACTAAAGCTGTGGCCATAGTGAGATTGAGTTGTTGCTGAATCTAAATTTATTATTCCAATCATTGGTCCAGTAACTAAATACAGATATATCAAGAGTAATTGAGGTTGACACTATTTATGTGTCTCGGTCTCGATGAGATAACAAATGATGAAAGGATTTGATTGCACGGTAACCATATCGTTGACAGGTAGCTATTTCACTGAATCCAAATCTATCGGGTGGCCATGATGCCTTTCTAGGGGCTAATCTTGTCCTGCATGTAATGAGACAATTAATTAGTGTTAATCGCGATACTACTCACTGCTACTATGATGAGGAGACTATGGGTCACACATATAGAAGATAATTTAAGAATCAATTTGTGCAAGGGGCATTTTCGTATTTTAGGACAAAATGGTATTTTGATAATCTCACAATGCAATTAGATTTGTTGATGTTGTTGCCTAGATTTAATGTTAAATCAAATCAGTGAGATTACATTTAAATATATGTACACATATATTTAAATGAATTATTATTATTATTAAATGTTAATATGTTTTATAAATATATTAATTGATTTTAATTACAATAATAATAATTAAAATAAAATATAAATTAAGAGTGTTTGGATGCAAAGGTTAAATGAGGGTTGAAGCCCATTCCTATCGCTGAAGGGATTAGGATTTTCACACATGCACTATATAAGTGCATGTGTGTTGAGAGAATAAAAGAACAATTCATGTTATTCATTGAAAGAAAAGTTGAGGCAGCCCTCTTTCTCTCCTTTTTACTCTCTCACATTTTCCCTTATTGAATCAAAATTTTCTTTGATTCAAGTTAATTCTTGAAGCCAAAGAGGATCTAGCAAATCCCTCTTTGGTTCTTTGGATTGTCTTCATGTGGATCACCGTTTGTTCGATTCTACTTGAATCGGTAGCGAATCCAAATCAGAGACAAAGTGAAGGAGCCTCCAAACGTGCGTAAGATCTTTGATCCTTGTGTGGATTGTTTATATTTCCTACAGATTTTTGATTCAACATATTAACTATATAATCTATACTCTGATCTTGGATTTTAAAGGAATCAATTTATCCTTTATTTTTTTGTTTTTCCGTTGCGTTGGGTAGATCAATTCCTAACAAAATTAACACAATTCGTCTTTGTGCTAAAACAAGAAACTTGATTGGTCAGCAGACAGGAATAATCATTTGACCTTTTTCCTTCTAACAAAATTAACACAATTCAAGACTTGACAATTGGTTTTAGAGAATTGCACAACAAAAATCTTATCATAGATCTAACTAATGCTAATCAGATTTGCTTTCAATTCATCAACACACAAGACATCATTTAACATAGGAAATCTAGGTATATCAATCGAACCTTTACCAAGAATTTTACCTTTCTTTCCATCTCCATAGGTAACATGAACATTATCAAGGCGTTCTAGATTAGTCAAAAGAGATCTGTTACCTATCATATGTCTAGAACAACTATTGTCAAAGTACCATTAATCATTTTGAAAGACAAGCAAGGAGGTATGGACAACAAATCAATTTACACCAGACTTGGTTTTCCAAACCTTTTTAGAATAAAAACCATTCTTTGCATGTGTTGTTACATGAGAAAACATGTCATGTTTTTCAAGGCATTTTTCCAAGTAAGCAATGAGCTTGAATCACTTAGGTCTGATATGACCTTTCGTGTTACAAAAGTGACAAATAGGAACAAATTTATTTACCTTCACAACTTGTTTCCCAGTGGCAACAACAATAGTAGGCTTTGTGGCTTTGACAAATGTGTGCACACCAAATGTGGATGTGCTAGCACCTAGAGTGAATCCCACACCAGAACCATCTCCAAACAATTTTTCTCTCCCATGCATTTCATCAAGCTTGCTTGTACCTGCATTCAACTTCTCAATAATGGTCTTAGCCTTAGTTAGTTCAATCAATGTTCGATCCAACAACAATTCTTTGTTGGTTAAATCAGAAGTTAAGGACAAAACTTTGTCAAACAATGTTTCTTTTCTTTCAACAAGGTTGAGTTTTTAGGTTCAAGAGATTGTAATTTCTTGATTGCCTTTAACCATTGTTCATACATTTTTATCAAAGGCTTTTTGTTGCTCAGCATACATATCATTGGAATCATCAGATGCCACATTCTCACTATCTTTCTGATTAACCGTAAAGGCTAAAAAAATTTCATTCTCATCAGACTCTTCTTCCTTACTCCCACCCAAGGTAGCAACCATCACTTTACGCTTTTTCTTCAAGGTGTTAGCACATTCATATTGGATGTGCCCATAAGTCTCACACTCAAAACACTTTTGTTTTTATTCTCATTTTCTTTTGAAAACTTTTTCAAAAACACACCAAACTTAAGCTGATTAGAAATTTTTTTCACAAAAGGTTGTTTACCTTTTCTAGCCACATTTAGTTTTTTCATGTTTTTCTCAAAAATTTGGCAAAGCTTTTTGTGAGTAAGGCACATTCACAATCACTCAAATCACTTTCATCAACATTTTCAAAGGGATTAGAAATTACCTCATGCTGTAAGACCTTTACCAATCAGCTTATCAAGGTCCATGGAGTCCACATCATGACATTCTTCGATGAAGGTCACCTTTGACATAAATCTCTTGGGCAATGAGCTTAAAACTTTCCTGACAAGTTCAGCATTAGTATAAACTTTTCCCAAGGCATAACACTAATTAGAAACATCACAAATCCCACACAGATGAAAATTTGTGATACTTTCATCATCATACATAAGCAAATTTTGAAAACCGATGACAAGTCTCCTAAGCCTTGTCTTCTTAACAACATGAGTTCCTTCATTTTTTATGTGAAGCTTATCCCATGCATCTTTAGCTACTTCACAGTTTGCAATGATTTTAATTTGATTGATGGAAACAGATTAAAGATTGTGTGATTGGATTTAGAATTAAAGTTAACAAGTTCCAATTCATCTTTAGTCCATTCATTAGTGGGTTTAGGCTTTGTCTCATCATCCTCAACAATCATAAGGGCTTTCCAACCATGCACAACAAAGATCCATACTCGTTCATTAATTGATTTTAAGAAGACACGCATCCTAGGTTTCCAATATGGGTAGTTTGGTCCTTCTAACATGGATGGTCTATGAGTGGAACCACCTTCACTAAAGAGGCTCATCTTAACACACACAAAAAGGAATAGATCATGTCAAAGATGGCAAAAATACAAACAGATGCAAATGATAACAAAAACAGAGCACAAACAAAAAAAAAAAAAAAAAAAAAAGGATCTACTAAAAAACTCTTCAGTATCTACTATGATACCAAATGAAAGTTTGTGTTTAATCAAGTTTATTAAACATTTACGGAATGGATTGATTGTATTCATTAGTGTTTGTGGGAAAGGACATTCAACTTAAACACAATATCAAACATATGTAGAAAGTAAAGCACTCAAGCATTTTTACATGGTTCAGCTTACAGCCTACATCCATGAGACCATGTTCAGACAACGCAAATCCACTACAACAAACACATTCCAAGTCAATATAAAGCAGAAATTAAGTAAAATAATGTAAACAGTTCCCTGCTCTACAAGACTCTAATTCCACCCTCTGATTACTCCAACGCTTAGCTACAGATTTCTTGAGACCAAGAAACCACCCAGATAACTCAAGTTGCACACAAGCTTCAAATGCCAGAATCTACTTTTAGCTCCACAGCTCGAACTCCCTTCAAGCTTTCATCAAAGGAACCATGTTCCAACAAACACTCAACAACAAAAGATAATCAAAGTATTTTGAGTACAAAACAACATAAGGCACCTGACTAAAGGAATAAACTCTCCAAGAACTTTCAGAGAATAAAACAAAATATCCAGGTTCAAAGAAAAATGCAAGAAAGAAGAAGATCTTAAATAAACCTTGCTCAACAAACCCTTAGAACTCTTAGCCAACAAAGGCTTACACATGTTGGGCTATTTTAGGAAAGTTCTCAAAAACATTGTTGGATCACATCTAAAAAAGCACAACTTTCCAAGACCATTTCTGAAATGTCAGACACCTATAAATGGACCTTTCACGCATATTTTAGAACTGTAAAATATCCTCACAAGCAATGAAAACACGACACCTGTGCTAAAATATCTAATTAGAAAAATGTCTACAAAATTAAGTAAAATGTGCACACATATTTGCAATAAGTTCATACTAAAGGAATGTGCACACATTTATGCAATATATTACAACATGTGTAAACTACAGACATGATTGTGTTTAGTCAAATAAATGTGTAAACATTAGAAATGAATGTGCACACACATCTTCATAAATCAACAAAAATACTTATAGTAATTCTAATCCCATTATTCAGCACGACCCTTAACCTCTTTTGATTGGTTTAACCAGCTTCTACAATATCTAAAATGTTAAATTCAATGTTCTAATTATGTGTAAAAATAGTGGATTAATTGGACTTAGTTTTTTGAGTAATTCATATACAATACAGAAATCATGGATCTATAGAATATTAATTCTTCTGCTTTACGGTGGGCTTCTTTGTTGATTCGATCAACAATTATTTTATTGTTGGTTCACAATTTTTAATTCGTTTAAGCAAGATCACAGAAGGTGATGTGAAAAGCATATGAGAATAACGGGGAGTTTTAATTTACAGAACTAAAAAAGCTGACATTATGCTTTTATTGGTCTTTATATTTTTAAATGGTTGCTCATGGTACCTTTATTTCAATCTTTTTCTTTTAAAATTCAGTTAAATAATTCATATTTCAAAATGGAGCTTAACTAAGTTAAAAAAAAAAAAAAAAAAAAAAAAAAAAAAAAAAAAAAATTAGTTTAAATAATTATAAAAATATTATTAAGGAAACCCTAGCAATTAATTATGGTCCTATTACATGAATCGGTTGTGATTGTCAACTTATATCGACACTGATGAGGACTATGATTACATGAATAAATAAATCTGAAAAAGCTTAAAACAAAGTATATAAAATATCATGACAATGCGTCTAAAGACCAAACGAATTCCGAGGCAATACACGGCATTTTCTTTGCCAAAAGTTGCATCCTTAATCATGTTATTACCACTGAAGATGGGTTTAATTTATATATCTTAGTTAATTAATGTTCTTCACTTTATTCCTAGTCACTAAAGAGATATAGGTATGATTTGTCAGTTCATAATGGCCATTCCAACCACCACATTACCACTAAAAAGGGGTTTTATTTAATTACATTAGGTGATAAAAGGTGTGAAAAACAAAGAATCTCTGGACCTTCGTGGTCTTGCACTGAGCATTTTATCCTTCCTAAACATATTTTCTATGGATCCCTTTGAGACTGAACTAATAGTATACATGAGACATAGTATGCAAGTTTTGTGCAAAGTACTGCATTGTAGTCAAGGTCAGTCTTCCAAAATTCATCTGCCAACCAGCGCCCTCCAGATATTTTTGCCTGCAATCATCCTTTCACTTGAGGTATCTCCCATCAGTTTTTCAGAATCATTATCATTGTATGTACAAATAATATATGCATATATTTATACTCAATGTGCGAATTACATATATAATTTTAGTTGTTGCATAGAAACAAATATGTTGTAATTCATTTATTGTTGTAATTTATTTATTGAGTGTAGTTTTTATATGCATCCATTCACGTTGAGTCAAGTCAGTTTGTATGCAGAACTGTTATTCTATTCGTAATCAATCTCTAGCTAGTTTGTATCAACTGTCTTCATGGATAATACCAACTTATATTGTTGAGTCCAATTTTTATATCTAATATTAGTCTAAGATGATGTAAGAACAAATGGTGTATATTTAATAGTAGACAAAACTTGGTTTAAAAGGTAGATGTATCTAATGATATTTCTTTAATTCTCTCTCCTTAAACAACTATCAACAGAATGTCGTGTCTCCAATTTAAAGTCAGATGACAAAATAAGATGGTGTGTTAGAAGGATTCATGCACTATTAGATGTGAAAACGCATGGGAAAAATTTAGAATTCGATGGAGACGCTTCAACATACTAATGAATGAATATATATATTGTTCAGGAGACATGGAGCCGACAAATGGAAGTTCAATTCCTGAAATAGTTGTTGATGTGCTGCCGCAAGATATGAACCAAAGAGAAGCTAGGCCATCATCTTCAGAACCAAATACAAGCCATATTGTGCCTCCTGGTCAGTTCTCTCTCTCTTATGTTATATATAGAATTTTATCACCAAGATTTTAAATATGATATACAGTTGTACAAAATTTCTCTCACCTTATCACTTTCACTTTCTCTCGCCCCCGTCTCTTTAACCTTCTCTCTCCCATGAATTTTGTACGGTAACTAATTTTAATATGAACGAATCTCAACCATCCAAAAAATCTAAACACCTCAAATTATTGTCCTGATTAAGAAACCCTCACTCCGTTAATAACCGTTTTATTGAAATGACCTTATTACCCTTTAACCAAAATATAATAATCTGGCCTAAAATATTTAAATTTACATATATAAAATAAAATTTATAAATTTTTCCTTAATTTATAAAAATATTGTTTTTACCCCCATCAAAATTTTCAAATTAATTTCCTCTTTCTTTTGTTATCATTTTATTCCCATCCAAAACAAAATCTTCCTCACCAAAATATATTCCTCTCAATTTTTTTTCCACAACCACACCTCAACTACTTACCAAATCAAGAAAATTTATAATTCAAACTCTCCAAAAATTCAACACAAAACTTATAATTTATAAAATCTATTGAGCTCTTAACTGAAAAAATAAATATGCAAAATATATAAAAAAAAAAGTTTGTGGTAGTGTAGTGGTGAACAGATTGGGCGATCATGATCTTGCCATCGCTTCACTGGATCGTACGGGCACGATCTAGGCAAGGGGCGGCCAGATA
This sequence comes from Pistacia integerrima, assembly GCA_026225825.1. Classification (NCBI taxonomy): domain Eukaryota; kingdom Viridiplantae; phylum Streptophyta; class Magnoliopsida; order Sapindales; family Anacardiaceae; genus Pistacia; species Pistacia integerrima. The sequence continues at coordinate 27,474,568 of CM047748.1, forward strand.
GTGGCAAGATGTGGTCTTGCTCAGATTGGATCTTGGAGGAGTGAAGGGATTGAGAAGGAGAAGGAGGAGAAAAAGAAAGAAGGAGAAGAAAGAAGAAAAGAGAACAAAAGAAAGGAGAACGACAAGAGAGGTGGCCAAGGAGAAAAAAGGAAAGAGAAGAAAAAGAAATGAAAAGAGGGGCGGCAGAGAAGAAAAAAGAAGGAGAGAAAAATAAACAAGAAAGAAGAAAGACGTCAGAGAAAAATCAAAAATGAGAAGGGAGGATTAGGGTTGCTGACACACACACACACACACATTAAGATGTCTCCAGTTTAAAATGTTTTCATTTACGTATCTTTTTATATTTGGTCATCAACTCATCAATGAATGAATTAACTTTATAAAATAAAGTTGATAAGAATACTTGAAATTTTGTCTTTTAAGAGTTTATTTGTTTGTAAATTCATTTTTCAGTTTCTCTAAAAATAGTATTATGAAAATGAGAAAATGAAAAGGTGTTCATCCCTTAAAAGGTATTTTCTTAAAAATGAATAATTTTAATCATATTTTTATTAACTTTTTTATTTAGTTAATTTTAATGGGTAATAAATTTTAGTATTAATTATTAATTAAATTATTACTATTCTAAGCATTCTTACTTCCTCAAGTGATAAAAAATTGCACAGCTTTTTACATGACAATACTTTTTTAAATTAGTTTATATGTAAGTATACATTGAAATTTATGTATTCGTGTAGAACTTATAAGGCTTGCTTTAGTTTACGTTTATAAGGATTCGCACTGTTTAGAATATAAAAGGTACAAATAATTAGAATTCAAGGGAGAGGCACTTCGTCTAACCAATGAATATTATATCATCATATGTGTATTCGTAGCATATCTTATGACAAAAATAAATCGATCCCGTTTATTCAGGAGAAATGGACCCTGGAAGTGGGAATTCAAATCATGAATCAACGGAAGTTCCAATAGATATTAATCAGCAGGAGCACAATCTGGAACGATGTGAACAAAATATTCAGTGGTTACCTTCACTTCATTTGTTGACTGGTTACCTCTCTCTAAAAACAATGAGACACTTTTTAATTTCATATGTAATGTTCATCCAAATTATTTTTCAATTTGAAGATCGGAACCCACGTAAGGAAGAATTGCGTTTGGATCTTCTTAACGCTGCAATAGAGGGAAATATTGATGCGGTCAAAAGTCTGCTCAATAATTCTCTGCTCAGTGATTCTTCATCAAGCTCATTAAGTGCGTCTTCTTCATCAAGCTCCGCTTCAACACCAAGCCCATTCAATGTTGCAATAACAGAGAAACACGAAACTATTTTCCATGTAGCAGCAGGAGCAAATCAAACTGACTTTGTAGAGAAGATGATTGGTGAGATAGCACCAGATGACCTCAAGTTGCAAAATGTAAAAGAGAATACTGCCTTCTGTCTTGCTGTTATGGCTGGGAACAAATCAATTGCTGAGAAAATGTTGAATAAAGACCCAGACCTGTTGACAATCCGAGGTGGCAGTAATTTGACTCCACTAAACCTAGCTGCGATGTTTGGAGAAAGGGAAATGGCGTCATATTTATACTGGGAGTACTATAGAGGAACACTGACATTAGCTGACAAAAAACAATTATTTTTTGATAGCATCGATACTTCTTTGTACGGTGAGTATTCACGTATTTCTTTTCTTGCTTGATTTTAACCTTAAATTTTTTATTTATATAGAATGCATAACATGATAAGTTCATCATAGAATTAATATCTGTTTGACTAAAATAGGTAAATGTACAAATTACATATAATGATGGACGTAATTTGGTTAACTTCCGAATTTTTCGGTAAATGAATCAAAGCAATTTCTCTCTCTCTCTCTTTTTTTTTTTTTTTTTTTTTTCAGATCTTGCAAGGGAATTGCTAGAAGATGAAGATGAAGATGCTAATGAAAATGAATTGGCTATGACCGAATACGAGCATGGCATGGATCGTTTGACACCCTTGCATCGGTTGGCTTTAACGCCCTTTCATCTGTTGGACCAAAATAACAGAAGTAAAGAGTTTGTCAAATGTCTATGGGAGAAAATATTTGAGATAACAGGCCAAAAGATCGAAAGTGACAAAACAAGTTTATTAAATCAAGCTCTAGAGTTAGTTAAATGCCTTTGGGAGAAAATATTCAAGGCAAAGTGTGACCAAGTTTGAGATTACTTCAAAGAGCATCGTGATTTATTGTTCAAAGCAACTCAATTGGGGAACTTCAAATTCTTGGATAAACTCATTAAACTTTATCCTGATTTGGTTCATCTTAAAGATGATGATGAACGGACCATATTTCACATTGCGATTATGTATCGTCATGATGATTTGTTTAAGTTAATAAATCAGATAGGTTTCAACAAACAATTGGTAGCATCCTATTCAGATAGTACCGAAAATAGTTTATTACATCTAGCTGCAAAATATCCAGATCCAAGACCACTGAGCACAGTGCAAGGTGCAGCTTTAGAAATGCAACGGGAGTTACGCATGTTTAAGGTAAAGATTTTTAGGGTTTCTTTAGTGTCTTATTATTTAAATATCATTATTAAATACCTTTACTTTGAAAAAATACAAATTATTTTTATACCTTTACTTCGAGAAAATACAAATTATTGATGACTCTTGATTACAGTTTCAATTAAAATATATATCTTATGATTATGATTTGACTTTTCAAATAAAATTAATACTAAAAATATAGTTGAATTCCAACAGTAATGAATTTATAATTAAAAAATTAAGCTACCAACTTCTTTGTGTAAAATTAATGATTCATATTAATGATGTAGGATGTAGAAAAGCTTGTAATGCCTTCATTTAGAGGATTGAAGAATTCAGAAGGCAAAACACCTCGAGAGCTCTTCACTAGTACACATGCAGGCTTACAGAAAGATGGAGAAAAGTGGATGAGGAACACAGCTAGTCAATTCATGCTTGTTGCAACAATCATTGCTACTGTGGTTTTTCAAGCGGCTTTCACTGTACCAGGAGGTGTCAATGATGCAGGAGGTAACAATAATTTGGAAGGAACACCTACCCATCAAGGTAATGTTGTGTTCTGTATTTTTGTTATGGCAGATATAATTGCGTTATCCTCCTCTTCGATTTCAATCCTAATGTTTTTGTCAATTCTTACATCCCGTTATGCACAAAATGATTTTTTCAAATCATTACCGATTAAGTTGTTGATAGGACTATTAACGCTATTCATATCTATAGCAACCATGATGTTAGCCTTCACTTCAAGCTTTTACCTGGCTTATAATCACTATAAGTCAATATCAATCCCTATTTTAGGTACTATATTTGTATTTCTATCGTTATTAGTGTTTGGTTTGTCCCAATATGGTCTTTTGAGAGATATATTATCCTCATCATTCCATTTTCAGTTTTTTCCAAGCCAGTATAATGTTAGGAAACAGAAATATAGTTGTATATGTCATTTCCAATTGTCAACCTGTAATTTCATCTGATGTATTAATGAAATTGTATTACCCAAAATGGAGTTCTCCGGTCAGTGATAAAAATATTTATTTGTTGTTTATTACAGATTGCATTATCTGTTATATTAATTGAAAGAGTATATGAACTCCTTTAATGCACAACGGAATGGGTTTCAATGGGTATTTAACGTTTTTGCTTGATGTTCATCAACTCAACAAAATAAACAACCAACCATGAGCATAAAAGTAAAGCACACATAGATTCACATGGTTTGGCTAAAAATCATTTTAGCACATCCATGTGACCTCGTCCAAAAGAAGCCAATCCACTATAACAAATACAATTACAAGCAAATCCAGAGTTGGGTGTTAAGTACTACAATGAAAGAACACTCCCTGTTCTAAATGACTCTAACGCCACTCTCTAATCCCTTCTTGCTCTCACAAAGAAGCTTCCACCCAAGACACGGCTTGGTCAGTTCAAGCTCCACATGAGCTTCAATGGCGGAACTCTTCGTTTCGCTCCAAAACTTGATTCTCTTCAAGTTTTCAATCAATGGAACATCGTCCCATAACTTAATCAAAGATAATATGATTGTCAATAGAGTCAACAACCAATATGAACCTGGGCAAGAATACTCAGAAAAATTCAGAGCAAAAAGAAAGCAAAAACCAGGTTAGTTTGCAAGGAAGAAGATGACCCATTTTATATCCTTGCAAAAACAAATCTCAATCGTACACATGTAAATACCTTTTACCAACTTTCGTGGACCACTCTAAAAATAGAGTGACACCTTGAAAGAGACTTTTTGCACAAGTTTCATAAGGCAAATTAAGATATAAAATATCTTAGATAATTGTGGTGATGTGGCTCCTTATTTGCCACGGTGGAAGTCAACTTAAGTTGATAAAGTCAAACTCTCATATGATGTCGTTTTGGCCAAACCTAATGTATTATCTGTTTGGGTTATCACACTTTGTGCGCAGACTTCATTCCTCTCTCTCTTTTCTGTTTTGCTTGGACAACTCATAACCCTAACGAATGTTCCAGAATTGATTTCGTGATCTTGCGGTTATGGAGAATCAGAGACAGGTGGATGATGATTCAGGAGTAGAACATGTGTATTTAACACTTGCTGATGCTGGAGGAAGAAGCAGATTTCGGGTTGAGAAAGAAAGGGTTTTACGGATTTGGTGTGTTCCTTCCTTGTCTGTTATTTTCTATGCTCTGATTCAGTCATTCTCATTGTACTTTATTGATTGATAATGAAATCCCCTATTGTGAGCCTTGGAGAGTGGATGTAGGCTATTAAGCCGAACCACTATAATTCTTTGTGTCCTATTTTATGCTTGCTCTTCTTATTTTTCCATTTGTCTTGCATTTAATCATTGGTAAAAAGATCTGACTGTCACTGATTTAGGTTTAATCATAAACCCTAGAATCTTAACAAATTGGTATTAGAGCTCGATTGAAGGTCCAATTAGGGTTTCTCTGTTTTTAATCTTGCCTAAATACAATGTCTAGGTTTCCTTAAACTGATTTAGTCTCTGCTGCTGAATGTTTTTCTTATTTGTGAGAAAGACATGTCGACTAAATATGAGCTTGAAAAGTTTATAGGTGAAAACGATTTTGGACTATGGAAAATCAAGATGGAGGTAGTACTGGTTAAAAAGGGCTTGGCGTTAGCTTTAAAGGGAGAAAAAGAGTTACCTGCTACATTAACCACTACTGAAAAACAAGACATGCTGAACAAGGCCAAGAGCTCATTGATCCTTGGCTTGGGTGATAAAGTGCTTCGAGAAGTCAAGAAAGAAAAAACTGCTGCAGAGATATGGAGCAAGTTAGACTCACTTTACCAGTCTAAGACCATGCCTAATCGTTTATTTCTAAAACAGAGTTTATTTGGGTTTAAGGTGGATGAACAAAAATCTCTAAAAGATAATAAGAATGATTTCCTTAAGATTATTCAAGATTTAGAGAGTATTTCTATTGAAACCAGTGAGGAGGACCAAGCTGTGATTTTGTTGAATTCACTACCCAAATCTTATTCAAATTTTGTAGAGACTTTGAAATATGGTAGGCAGGCTCTGAAATTAGAAGAAGTAGTAGAAGCTATCTCAGCTAAGGATACTGAAAATAGGATTAGGGATAAAAATATGAGTGATGGTGAGGGTCTTATACTAAGAGGAAGATCTGAGAAGAAGAACTGGAGAATAGACATAAGGCTGCTAATGGGAGTCTTAGTGTCTTAAAAGGTTCTTTGGTTGTTATGAAGGCTGAAAAAAGGAATGGGCTGTATGTGTTGAAAGGTAGGACTGATAGTGGAGTCGCTAATATTAGGTCAACTGAGGAACTAGATAGGACTACCTTGTGGCATCGAAGGCTTGCCCATGTTAGTGAAAAAGGCTTAGGTGAACTTAGCAAACAAAACCTACTAGGTGGGGATAAAACAAGGAACCTGATTTTTTGTGAACACTATGTTTTTGGGAAAATGAGCAGGGTAAAATTTGGGACTGGATAGCACTACTCAAGCTCACCACTTGAGTATGTGCACTCTGATTTATGGGGACCATCTAGGCATTATTCACTTGGAGGGTGTAGATACTTTATGAGTCTTGTAGATGACTACTCTAGGCATATTTGGATTTATTTTCTTAAAACCGAGGATGAAGCCTTTTCTAGATTTAAAGAATGGAAAACCATGGTTGAAAAACAAAGTGGAAAGAATATGAAAAAATTAAGAACTGATAATGGTTTGGAATTCATTAATGAGGAGTTCAATAACTACTATAGAATTAATGGGGTAGTTAGACATAAGACAGTGAGACACACTCCACAATAGAATGGGCTCTGTGAAAGGATGAATATGTCTATTTTAGAAAGGGTAAGGAGCATCCTGTCATGTTCTGAACTTCCAGTCAAGTTTTGGGCAAAAGCAGCCCATGCTGCAGTCTACTTGATAAATAGAACACCTTCCTCAGCCATAGGTTTTAGGGTTCCACTTGAAAGGTGGACTGGTCATCCTATAAACCTTGAAAACCTTAGAGTTTTTGGATGCCTAGCCTATGTTCATACTAAGGATGAAAAATTAAAACCTAGAGCCATTAAATGCATTTTCTTAGGATATCCAGATGGGGTTAAAGGCTACAAGTTCTGGAATTTAGAAACTAAGAAATGTATTGTGAGTAGAGATGTTATCTTTAGAGAAAATACCCTACTTGGTTTAGGAAGCAAACCTAATGAATATGAGAACTCTTATTCAGAAGTTGGACACCTAGAACTAGATATGAAAGACTCAAGTTTCAGCCCAAGTTTGAATCAAGGTGGAGTTGAGGGGTTAGATACTTATGGGAAGAACCAACTGGTGATCATGAAGTAGGGCAGAATACTCCAGGTGTAGATACCTCAAACTTGACTGATTATCAATTATAAAGAGATAGAATTAGGAGAACAATCAGACCTCCAAATAGACTAGGATATGTAGACCTGGTTGCTTATGCACTTTAGGTGGAGCAAGAGATGAATGATGAACCTAAAACATTCCAAGAAGTAGTTTCTGGATCTGAAAAATTGGAATGGAAGAAAGCCATTGAGGAAGAATTTGATTCTCTTATGAAGAACAATACATGGGTTTTGATTGATAAACCAGAAGATTGCAGGGTGGTAAAATGTAAATGGATTTTCAAAAGAAAACTAGGTTTAAAAACTCAGGATGCACCTAGGTACAAGGCTAGGTTAGTCGCAAAAGGGTTCTCACAAGTAGAGAGGGTTGACTATAATGAAATATTTTCTCCCGTGGTCAAGCACACATCCATTAGGGTCCTAATTTCTCTAGTAGTTCAATTGAATCTGGAATTAGAACAACTTGATGTGAAGATAGCTTTCTTGCATGGGGATTTGGAAGAAAGCATTCTAATGGAGCAACCTGAAGGATACAACAGTGCTACAAGTAAAGTCTGTTTATTAAAAAAATCATTATATGGTTTGAAACAGTCACCACGATAGTGGTATAAGAAATTTGATTCTTTTATGCTAGAAATAAGGTTTAATAGATGTAATTTTGATAGCTGTTTTTACTTTAAAAGAATCTCAGAACTAACACATATTTTTTTACTGTTGTATGTGGATGATATGCTTGTGGCATGCCATGATAAATCTGAGCTGTATTTGACTGAAGAGGTTACTGAAAACCAAGTTTGATATGAAAGAGATGGGTTATGCTCAAAAAATTCTTGGTGTTTCTATTGTTAGAAACAGAGATTCTGAAAGTTTGAAGTTAGTCTAGTAGGACTACACTGAGAAAATTCTGAAGAAGTTCAATATGCTGGATGCTAAATCTATTCAGACTCCTTTCGGTGCTCACTTGAAACTTTCACATGAGTAGAGTCCTCAGACTGAAACTGAGAAGCTGGAAATGGCATAAATACCTTATGCGAGTGCAGTGGGAAGCCTAATGTACTTGATGGTATGTTCAAGACCAGACTTAGGCTTTGCTGTAAGTCTGGTAAGCAGATTTATGAGCAATCCAGGAAGGACTCACTAGATGGCCCTTAAGTGGATTATGAGTTACTTACAAGGAACCAGATCAAAAGGAATTGTTTTTAAGAAAAATCATAGTTGTGATGAGTGTGTTGAGGGGTTTTGTGATGTAGATTATGCAGGAGATTTACACAAAAGGAAGTCTACATCTGGGTTTGTTTTTACTTTGTGGGGAAACACTGTCAGTTGGAAATCAAAATTGCAGCATATGGTTACCCTGTCTTCAACTGAGTCAGAATATGTTGCATTGACTGAGGCAGCAAAGGAAGCCACCTGGTTGAAAGGTCTGATTAATGAACTGGGTATTAAACAATAGACAGTGAAGATTAACAGTGACAGCTAGAGTGCAATCCACCTTTGTAAAAACCAAGTGTATCATGAAAGAACCAAACACATTGACGTTCATCTTCATTTCATTAGGGAAATGATTGAAAGAGGAGAAATTGAGATTGAGAAAATTGATGGATCTCATAATCCTGCCGACATGTTCACAAAATCTATTCCATTTGAAAAATACAGGCTCTGTATGAGCCTGCTTCAAGTTCAACAGTAGCTGGTAAATATCCAAGGCTACATGGGGGGTGACAAATCAAGAAGCCAAGGTGGAGAATTGTGGTGATGTGGCTCCTTATTTGCCACGGTGGAAGTCAGCTTAAGTTGATAAAGTCAAACTCTCATACGACGTCGTTTTGGCCAAACCTAATGTATTATCTGTTTGGGTTATCACACTTTGTGCGCAGACTTCATTCCTCTCTCTCTTTTCTGTTTTGCTTGGACAACTCATAACCCTACCGAATGTTCCAGAATTGATTTCGTGATCTTGCGGTTATGGAGAATCAAAGATAGGTGGATGATGATTCAGGAGTAGAGCATGTGTATTTAACACCTGCTGATGCTGGGGAAAAAGCATATTTCGGGTTGAGAAAGAAAGGGTTTTACGGATTTGGTGTATTCCTTCCTTGACTGTTATTTTCTATGCTCCGATTCAGTCATTCTCATTGTACTTTATTGATTGATAATGAAATCCCCTATTGTGAGCCTTGGAGAGTGGATGTAGGCTATTAAGCCGAACCACTATAATTCTTTGTGTCCTATTTTATGCTTGCTCTTCTTATTTTTCCATTTGTCTTGTGTTTAATCATTGGTAAAAAGATCTGATTGTCACTGATTTAGGTTTAATCATAAACCCTAGAATCTTAACAAATGACACATGTACAAAGAGAAAAGGTTAACCAAATATATATACTGGAAATGTCTCCACATGCGTAAATGATAAAACGAGAATCACAATTGTGCCTAACTGTCGAAAGTGCATATATCGCAAATAATGTTCACATATATTTAAGAATTTGGCAAATAAAAACTTGCATTAATTTTATATTTATTGTTATTATTTTCTTTCAGTAAAAATTTGTAACAAATATCACTTTCTTTTTGTAGTGATCAGGAGTTTAGAGAAGGCATACGCTTAAGTAATCATAATATATCCATTATCCAAGAAAATTATGATTTATATGTATAGATCTCTCAATCTTACTTTATCTCTCTTAAAAATAATTTCATCTCTCATAGAGCATGACTTGAAAGTATGGTATTTCATTTGCCTTTTTTTTTCTTTTTTCTTTTTTTCTTTTACTTTACTATCATATAATTGTAATATTGTTTTCATTGAATTATAAAAATTGAAGGATAAAAGTCATTATGTCTTCTAAATTAGGTATATGGTTCTTTTTTTCGATTCATATAAACTTCATGTTGTTAAGAAGACCTTTAGTAGGTACTTCACTCTGTAACTCAAAATGTAGTCATTTTTGTATTAAGAGTAATCAAGCCAAAGTGATGTCGTTTTAGTCTAAGGCAAAGTGATGTAGTTTTAGCTTATGTTTAGTTGTTATAAAACAACTATTGTATATTAAGCTTAGTTGTTGTTGAATCTACTGAAATCCAATAACCATCTTCTCTCTAATTTTTCTCTCAAATTCCTCTATTCGAACCCTAAGGTTTACATGGTATTAGAGCTAATTTGACTCATGTCAATGTCAGAAAAGTCTGAAAACTTTAAATCATCAATGAATTTTGATACGATGATACACAACTCGCTTAATTTTCTAGCATCTGTTGTTTCCTTTAGACTATCAATCCAAAGCTTACTAGAGACAATTATTGTTTTTGACACTGTCAAGTTCTTTTAGCAATTGGACCTCATGATGAAATTGATGATCATGTAACAGGTCCGGTTCCTTGTCCAACTCCATTGATAGCTTACAAATCAGATAATCCTAGTGATAAAGATGATTATACAAAGATGATGATCTTATTAAGGAAAAAATTAATCCAGCTTATACTCTGTGAAAACAAACTGATAAGTTCTTAGTTAGCTGGTTACTTGCTTCAATTTCTGAAAGCATGTTCAGACAAATATCGAAGTGTCAATTCTCTTATGAAATCTGGCTTACACTTGAAAAAGAGTTCATCCCTGACTCAAAGGCTAGAGCACTTCACCTGAAGAATTTACTTCAAACTACTATCAAGAATAACAATCTCAGCATCAGTGAGTATGTAAGGAAAATGAAAGGTATTGCTAAAAGTTTATCAGCTAGTGGACAAATTGTGTCAGAAGAAGATTTGCTTCAACATATATTGGATGGACTAGGTCCTAAATATAATGTAGCAGTGGTTAACCTCACTTCTAGAATAGAGTCCAATATTGATTCAATTTCTCTACAAGAAGCTCAATTTTTACTGTGAAAATATGAAATCAGACCAGAGTAGTTCATTTTAGTTGATTTTCATAATAGTTTAGTTAATACTGCTTCAACATTTTTTACTAGACATTCTTCATCATCTGACTTTCGTCAATCTAGTTCTATTGAATCCTCTGGATTATTCAATTTGTCCACAAATTTTTTCCCTCATTGAACAACTTTGGGAGCTCTCATTTCAATCAAACTTATCCAATCTTAGCTTGATAGATGGGACAACACTCACACAATGTGCATTTTGGATAGATAGTACAAGTTCCCTCTAATGGACAAATAGAACAAGTTTCCTTTAATGGTTCTATTTTTAGACATTATCAGCCTACACTTTACAATTCCTTTGCAAGTGGTCATGGTACGGGTCGATCTACCTGTCAAGTTTGTAATAAAGCAGGACATATTGTTGTTCAATGTTATCATCATTTTAACTCTGCTTATAATGGTGTCATGCCAAGTATTGGTTCACAAAGCCAATGAGGATATTCTGATCCTCGTGGTCCTGTTCATTCCAATTCCGGTGGTTTCAACATACCAAGTCATCAATCTAACAACTTCAATCAACATATACCACAACAAACCTACAATCATTCTACAGCACCACAACAATCTTATAATCATCCTAGTATGACCATTGCACCAAATTCTCAAAACCAAGTGCCTCAAACTTCTTTACCTAATCAAGCTCATTTTGATGCTCACCTAGCATGGTCTTAGAATCAGATGCCATCTATTGATCAACACTCATTTCTTGTTTCCTCTTATTTTGTACATCCAGTTATTGGACTGTTAACCTTTACTGCTTGTTCATCCATTGTCCAAGATCCTATTTCATACATGGATTTTGGAGCTACAAACCCTGTCACATCTTATCTCAACCAACTAAGTGCTAGCAAGGATTATGGAGGTTTTGAACAACTTTAGGTAGACAATGGTGAGTTTCTTCCTATTTCTCATACTGGCTTTACTTCACTTCCTAGTAAACTACAATCTAAATGCTTATTCTTGAAAAATGTGTTATGTGTCCCTAGGATTACTAAAAACCTTCTTGGCATCTCTAAGTTTACTAAAGATAACAATGTTGTGGTTGAATTTGATGCTGATTGTTGTGTTGTTAAGGACAAAATCACTGTAAAGAGAACTTAGAGAAGGGTTATACCAGTAGATCATTCCATCTACTTTGTCTCTTCACTTTTTATCCTCAAAATTACCTATTTCTTCTATCAATTCTATTGAGTCTAAAGTGTTACCAGAGAGTTCTTCAATGTATTCTGCTTGTTTAAATAAGAAAATTGAATGTAACAGTAATGATACACCATCTGTGTTCAACAATAATATCACTCATGTGTTACACAATCATAGTTCAATATTTCTTTCTAGCAATTGTAATACACATGCAATTTCTGAAACATGTAAATTAGTTTATACTGCATATCCTCTATCTACTGTAAAAACTATTAATGATACTGTTGTTAATAAAGAACAAGATTTGTCCACACTTGCATCCGTTACTTATGTTAAATTTGCTTCAGATCCTGTACATGACAAATGTCTCATGTCTTCAGTTCACATGATTAATACTGGTACTAACAAAACCCCTCTCTTCTTTCTTCTCTTCTTAGCCTTTTCCATTGTCGGCAATTGTCGTCTGCATTGGGGAATGTCAGTGACCAGAAAATCAACAAACAAACATTCCTCAATTGTATTTCAACCCAAGAAACACAAAAATGGTGAGCAAATGGGATTGGGAATATTTGGGCTTTTGGAGAGGAAGATATAGGGAGTCGATTGGTGGTAGCAGGGATAATTTTTGACATTTGAAATGACCAAAAATCGGCTTGGAAGTTGAAAGGTTATGCGATTCATGGCTGACAATCAGCAAGCAAGGGATGGTGATGGAGGTAAGGGTTTTGTAGAGTGGGTTGTCGCGAGTGTGATGGCGGTGTCTAGGTGAATTCCTAGCAAAGAAATCAACTGGAAATCTGACTTGAAGCGTCAATCATGCGAATAGAGGTGGTGCTGGGAAATGGTGAGTGATAACAGCAAATGGAGGCTTTAGCTTTATAGAGGAGGTGATGACGATTCTTTGGGTGGTGTCAAAAGTGATTTTGAATGTCAAGATCGGCCGAAAAATGGCGAAAACCGTTGGATCTAATGTTCCTAATGTGTGCCATCTTCTACCAACATGCACCATTCTTCTTCTCCGGTAGCCACTGTTTGGTGACCATTTTTCCCTAACTAATTATGGACTTTTGGCCATTTCGCCCTTCCTGAGAACAAAAACTACTAATAAAATTATGTTTTAGGTACTCAAATGGTATTTAAAATGTGGGTGGGTATGAATTTTGTCAATGGACAATTTTTTGGGTGGGAACATGTTAACTCTTATTCCTATATAGAGAGAGTATCACTATGAAAAGGTTTTATTATAATATCCAATTTATTGTTTACTTAATCAACTTCATTTGTATTAATCCCATGACTATTGGAAAAGTATATATAACAAACTTGGACAATCATCGGAAGATATTTACTTAATTGTTATTGTCAAATTCGGATGCTACAGATTTTTGACCAAAAAAAAATATACACTTAATAAACAAATATTCTTATCACCAACGGGTACTACAGTTTGCAAAGAAATTACAGGTTGGCAATTGTAAATACATAATACAACAACATCATATAGCCTTAACAGAAAAACCTAAAACGGAATGAGTACAATATATCCCTCAGAAGACTATACTGTGATGAATCAAATGCAAACAGGGGTAGAGATACAAATATAATACCAAGAATAAGGATTGCATTTGGTCTAGGGTGGTCATAAGCTGTATAAAAGCTTCATATGAAAGCTAGCATCATGGTTCCTATAGATATGAATAGCGTTAACAATCCCACCACCAACTTAAGCAGTAATGATATCAAAAAATCATTTTCTACATAACGGGATGCAATAATAGATAAAAACACTAGGACTGAAATCGAAGAGGAAGATAACGCAATCACTTCTGCCATAGCAAAAATAAGGAACTCAATATTCCTTCTTCATTATCATTGTCACCTCCTGGTACAGGGAAAGCAGCTTGAAAAACCATTAAAGCAATGATTGCTGCAACAAGCATGCATTGACTAGCTATGCTTCTCATCCACTTTTCTCCGTCTTTCAGTAAGCCTGCATGTGTACTAGTGAAGAGCTCTCGAGGTGTTTTGCCTTCTGAATTCTTCAATTCTCTAAATGAAGGCATTACAACCTCTTCAACATCCTACATCATTAATATGAATGATTAATTTTACACAAAGAAGTTGGTAGCTTCATTTTTTAATTATAAATTCATTACCATCGGAATTCAACTCTATCTTTAGTATTTGATTTTATTAAAAAAGTCACATTATAATCACAAGATAATATTTTAATTAAAACTTTAATCAAGAGTCATCAATAATTTGTATTTTCTCCAAGTAAAGGTATAAATAATGAAAATTAAATAATAAGACACTAAAGAAGCTCTAAAAATATTTACCTTAAAAAGGCGTAACTCTCGCTGCATTTCTAGAGCTGCACAGGCCCCGTGCTCAATGGTCTTGGATCTAGATATTTTGCAGCTAGATGTAATAAACTATTTTCCTTGCTTAGTGGTTTTGGATCTGGATATTTTGCAGCTAGATGTAATAAACTATTTTCATTGATGTCTGCATAGGATGCTACAGACTGTTTGTTGAAACCTATCTGATCTATTAACTTAAACAAATCATCATGACGATGTATAATCACAATATGAAATATGATCCGTTCGTAATCATCTTTAAGATGAACCAAATCAGGATAAAGTTCGATGAGTTTACCCAAGAATTTGAAGTTCCCCAATTGAGCTGCTTTGAACGATAAATCACGATGCTTATTTAAGTAATCCCAAACTTGGTCACGCTTTACCTTGAATATCTTCTCCCAAAGGCATTCGACTAACGCTAGAGCTTGATTTAATAAAGTTGTTTTGTAACGTTTGCTCTTTTGGTCCAACAGATGAAAGGGCGTTAAAGCCAACTGATGCAACGGTGTCAAAAGATCGTCGCCATGCTCGTACTCAGTCATAGCCAATTCATTTTCATTATCATCACCTTCTAGCAATTCCCTTGCAAGATCTAAGAAATTCATCCAAATAATTTTAGCACATGTAGCCCACAATTTAGAAAGCAAGGGCAGTATACATTACAACTATATTGAAGGACTATTATGAATTACATTTTCTAACTGATACAATATCTTCAAAATAATAAATAAATTTAAGATTAAAATCAAGCAAGAAAAGAAATACGTGAATACGTACCGTACAAAGTAGTATCGATGCTATCAAAAAATAATTGTTTTTTGTCGGCTAATGTCAGTGTTCCTCCATAATACTCCCGGTATAAATATAACGCCATTTCCCTTTCTCCTAACATAGCAGCTAGATTTAGTGGAGTCAAACTACGGCCACCTCGGATTGTCAACAGGTCTCGGTCCTTTTTCAACATTTTCTCAGCAATTGATAAATTCCCAGCCACAACAGCAAAACAGAAGGCAGTGTCCCCTTTTACGTTTTGCAACTTGAGGTCATCTGGTGATATCTCATCAATCATCTTCTCTACAAAGTCAGTTTGATTTGCTCCTGCTGCTACATGGAAAATAGTTTCATATTTCTCTGTTATTGCAACATTGAATGGGCTTGGTGATGAAGCGGCACTTAATGGGCTTGATGAAGAATCACTGAACAGAGGATTATTTAACTGACTTTTAACTGCATCAATATTCCCCTCTAGTGCAGCGTTAAGAAGATACAAACGTAATTCTTCCTTTTTCTGGGTTCCGATCATCAAAATCAAAAAATAAATTGGATGAACATTACATATAAAATTAAAAGATGTGTCCTTGTTTCTTGTTTTGAGAGAGAGCTAACCAGTCAACAAATGACGGGAAGGTAACCACTCAGTATTTGATATCGATGATGACCTAGCTTCAATTCGTTCCAGATTTTGCCGCTGCCGATTATTATCTGTTGGAACTTCCGTTGATTCAATGGTTAGTTGAAGTGTCTCTCCTTTGAATTCTAATTATTTTTACCAGTGCGAATGCTTATAAACGAAAACTGAAGCAAATCCTTATAAGTTCTACACGAATACATAAATTTCAATACATATATAAATTTTTAATTTTTTTTCTTCTCATGATCTCATCAAGGATACATGTGCAAATAAATCTCAAAGGTCACAAAAAGAGACACCATATATTTGTTTTTTTATTTGATCCCACCTACTTTCATTAGCAAATTAATGAGAAAGAAATCTAATAAAAATAATTAATATCATATATTTACAGAAGTACAAATATCAAGCTACGCATTAGCTAACTTGATACTAACAATGTCACAAACTACTTTGAATTACCCTTTCTTCTTCGCCTATATGTATTCATAATAGTTAATAGGAATATGTTGATACTTGATTTTGACACCAACTACTCGCAAGTGTGAAATGCTACATTTCTGCCACCTCTCCGTCTATTATGGAGAATTGACAGAAATATTTCAGGAATTAAACCACCGAAATATAGTGGTTATGAAGGATCCCAATGACATAATAGCATATCAGAAATCTATCGAGCAATTGCGAGTTCACATTTTTCTTGCAGGTTTGGATGGAGAGTTCGAACAAATTCGTGGAGAAATTCTACGAAAAAATCGGGTTCCAAATCTAGAAGAGAGTTACTCAGAAGTTCGACGAGAGGCAATCCGTCAAACTACCTTGAAGGGAGAATCAGGAAATATTGAGGCTTCAGCAATGTTGGCCCAAAAAAGAAGTCAGCATGCAAAATCCAGCAAATCATACAACATAGACAAGAAGTGCACCCATTGCAACAAATCTGATCATACCAGGAACAAATGTTTTGAACTGGTTGGTTATCCAGATTGGTGGGGTCACAGTCGTGATCAAAGGAAGAAGAATTCCAAGAAAAACTCTATTGCTGCTATTGTGGAAAAGAAAGAAGATGTTGATTAGTGCTCATCATATGTCGCAACTAGTGGAAAGGATGGTAAGTCTTTACATATGTGTACATCTATTTCTAATAGTGCATGGATAATTGATTCTGCTGCTATCGATCACATGACATTTGATTCTATGCATATTTCACACTTAAAACCATCATCACAGAAATTTGTGTCTACTGCCAATGGTGAGTCTACTCAGTCATTGGAGAATGATCAATAACCTTCCAAAATACTTTAAACTTAAATTCAGTTCCAGTTGTTCCTTCCCTAAATTAAAACTTGTTGTCAATCTCACAAATAACAAAAACTTTATCTTGTGTGGTGATTTTTTGGCCTGACTTTTGTGTGTTTAAGAGCATTCAGACAAACAAACGATTGGTTGTGGTATTAGATGAGGGCAGTTGTATTACTTGGATTTGGAGGAAAAAAATTCTTCCATAGTACAACAAGCTTTTACAATCAATGGCTCAGAAGAAGATAGGCAGAAATCCTTCATCTGGTTATGGCATCGACGTCTTGGACATGCTTCATTTGGTTACTTGAAGAAATTGTTTCCAAGTTTGTTTAAGCAAAGTGATGTTAGTTGTTTCCATTGTGATGTTTGTGAACTTTCAAAGAGTCATCGAGTTTCTTATCCAATAAAATTGAATAAAAAATCAAATCTCTTTATGCTTGTTCACTCTGATGTCTAGGGGCCCTCCCAAGTTAATACTTTAAAAGGATCACGGTGGTTTGTTACTTTCATTGATGACTGTACAAGGATGAGTTGGGTTTGTTTGACGAAATCTAAAAGGGAGGTCAATGTGGTATTTCAAAGATTTCACCAAATGGTTCGTACACAGTATAATGCTCAAGTTCAGATTCTACGAAGTGACAATGGAGGAGAATATCAAAGTATAGACCTTCAGTAGTACTTGATAGCACATGGTATTATTCATCAAACCACTTGCCCCAACACACTCCAACAAAATGGTGTTGTTAAGTGCAAAAATTGGCATTTATTGGAGGTTGTTCGTTCTTCTTTAATAGAAGCTCACATGCCATTGTCTTTTTGGGGAGAAGCACTCAGTTCTGCTACATACATAATCAATCGAATACCTTCTAGCTCAATTGAGTTCCAAACTCCATTTCAAGCTCTTGGTAAAACAGTGAATGCTCCGATGGTTGCAAACTTATCACCTCATGTTATTGATTGTGTTGCTTTTGTACACCTCCATAAACATCAACGCAACAAGTTGTCTCCTCCAGCATTGAAATGTGTTTTCGTTGGGTATGGTGTTCATCAAAAGGGTTATCATTGTTATCATCCTCCAACTCAACAACTATTTGTAACCATGGATGTTGTGTTCCATGAAGAGTTGATGTATTTTTCTTTTGAGTCTGAATTTCAGGTGGAGTACTGTTCAGAAGAAATTCAGACTCTTGACTATGTCGTTAAGATGTGGGAGACTATGAGTCAGAAACTAGACCTGTTGATCAACAAGAAGATGAAGTGGATGAAAATGTCGAAAAACTTCATCTCAGGCTGAATTTCTCATTCCTGGTATATCATAACCACCATTCACTACAAATGTTCTTGATTTAGAGTCTGAACCAATAGAGTCTAAAACAATATAGTCTGAACCAATTAGGAAACAGTTACCACCAAGGAGTTCTAGAGGGATTCCTAAACCAAGATATGAACCTGAGCCATCTAGTAAGGTCAAATATCCCATGAGTCATTATGTGTCTGACCATCGTCTGCCAGAATCAAATTTGTCATTTGTGAATAAATTATCTAATGTATCTATTCCTAACAGTGTGCAGGAAGCCTTATTTGATCGAAAATGGGAAGCTGCTATGAATGAATAGATGAAATCATTACAGAAGAATGAGACTTGGGAACTTGTTGATCATCCATTAGGATAAAAGACTGCTGGATGTCGATGGGTTTACACTATGAACTATAAAGCTGATGGTATGATTGGAAGATTTAAAGCAAGACTAGTAGCAAAATGATACACTCAAACTCATGAGATAGACTATACAGATCAACACAATACATGTCTTGTTATCTTTGGCTGTAAACCTGGATTGGCCATTACAGTAGTTCGATGTGAAGAATGCTTTCATACATAGATAATTGTCTGAAGAAATATATATGGATCCTCCACCAGAGTGTATTTTACCAGGGAAACATAGCCAAAAGGTATGTAAGTTAAAGAAGTCATTGTATGAGTTAAAATAATCTTTGAGAGCATGGTTTGGGAGCTTCACCAAAGCTATGAAGTTTTTTGGCTACCATCAAAGCAATTCAGATCACACAATATTCCTTCAAAAATAGCAAGGAAAGATCATTGCACTTATTGTATATGTGGATGATATGGTGGTTACAGGAAATGATCCAAAAGAAAGGAAGGCTCTACAAAAGTACTTATCAGAAGAATTCGAGATGAAGGACCTAGGTTCTTTGAAATATTTTCTCGGAATTGAAGTGGTTCGATCTAACAAAGGTATCTTTTTAGCACAAAAAAAGTATGCATTGGATGTGTGCGAGAAACTGGTATTTCAACATGTCAACTAACTGATACACCAATCGAAGAAGGCTTGAAATTAGGAGTTGAGACTGATCAAGTACCCATTGACAAAGGGAGATACCAGAGACTTGTGGGAAGATTGATGTACTTGTCTCACACTAGGCCAGATCTTGCTTATGCATTGAGTATAGTCAGTCAGTTCATGCATAATCCTAGAGAACAGCATATGAACGCAGTTATGCGTATCTTGAGATATTTAAAACATGCTCTTGGAAAGGGAATCTTATTTTTTAAAAATAAGGACTATCAAAATGTGCATGCATATACTGATGTTGATTGGGCTAGAGCAGTGGATGACAGACGGTCTACTTCTGGTTATTTCACTTTTGTAGGAGGTAATCTAGTCACATGGAGAAGGAAAAAACAAAATGATGTGGCATGCTCGAGCACTGAAGTAGAATTTAGGGGAATGGCACTTGGGATTTGTGAAGCTTTGTGGCTAAGATTTCTACTACAAGATTTGGGTTATCAACCTAATCAATCAATCCAGTTATATTGTGAAAATAAAGCAGCATGTGACAGTGCTCACAATCCAGTTCAACATGATCGGACGAAGCACGTTAAAGTAGATAGATTTTTCATCAAAGAAAAACTGGATGAAAAGATTATTGAACTGCCCAAGATTCGATCAGATGATCAATTGGCCGATATTCTTACCAAGGCTGTCTCCAAACGTATTTTCTCACAAGTGTTAGGCAAGTTAGGCATGTGTGACATCTACGCACCAACTTGAGGGGGAGTGTTAAGATTTTCATAATATTGTGTAAATATTTTGTAATCAAGTAAATATTATGTAATCTTTTATTTATGTCAGGTATACGATCTCAGAATATTGTAGAGATTACGTAATCTCCTAATTATGTCAGACAAAATATAGTGTAATCCGCAATTGACATAATTAGGAGATTTAGGAGGTTGTATACTCCCTATATAAAGGGTGTAACTCCTTTCTGATAAATAAATGAATTGAAAACATACAATTCTTCAATTTCACATGGACTTCTAATTCAATCGGTTGATCAAACAAAAATGATTCACTATTGAACTTAAATAATATTGGAACATAATAATATGAAATACAGATGTCTCCTTTAAAGTTAGAAGTAGTGTTATACCGTGGTACTATCTATGAAGACGGTACAAGAGATTGATCATGAATATATGCATGCAGTACTCAACATATACAATACTAATGATTTCGAAAATCTGATAAGGGATACCTTAAGTAAAAAGTCGCAGGAGAAATATCTGAATGGCGTTTTCGTAAGACTGAACTTTTACTGTAGTGTACTCCAGTGTGCAATAAACTTTCAACACTAAGTCTCTATATATATATGCTTCATCATTAGTAATGACCATCATTATTAATTAATTTAGGCTGAGTAACATGGGATAATATCTGTAAACGCTGATGTTTACCCTACAAACTTAAACCGCCCGGGGTATCTAGAATGACCATAAACCCCAACCGTTACAATAAATGTTAACAATCCTGACATCTGACATAGGTAGAGGTAGCAAATACCAATATTACCCTTCTCGTTAACTTTTTTATTTAATACTAAATACATTATTATTTAATAGTTTCCTGTTACCCATTACAATTTTGTTTAAAAACAAAATAAAAAAATAAAAAATAGATTCCCAAACCCAACCCTCAAGCCGCCCACTCAACATTATCCTTACCTCCCTCTTGTCTTCTTCCTCCCACCCCGTCACCCTTAGCCTTGTAAGATTAGAAGGATTAAACTGTCCAACTATCACAAGATGTGGATCTCTTTGTAATATTACTGAAACGATGTCGTTTCATTAATACTCTTCAGTTAAGCTGATCGAGCTACTCTTCACCTAACTCTTTTCTTCATCGATTCAATTCACTTTACTTTCCTCTCTTGAATGTTCACTGCATAAAAGAGGATTTAGGTTGTAAAACAATGTTTAATCAATGAAATACATATTCAATATCTCAGTTTCTTTCGACTTTTTTCTCTAAGTTTTACATGGTATCAGAGCCTTGACTAGCGTCAAATGGCCAAAACACTTGGTTCTTCCTCCTCAATCTTGTCTAATCACATTGAGAATCACTCAATCGTTCCAACTCTGCACTTGCTTGCAGTTTACAAGTAATCAATCCTAAACTCACGCGTGACAACTATCGATTTTGGAGCTCGCAAGTCTTGTTTGCTGTCGGCTCTCATGAGCTTGAAGATCACCTACTCGGTAAAATTTCTTGCCCTCCACCTTTAAGTCTTGCAGAATAGTCAGTTGATAATGACGTAGGTGAGCTCAAGGAAGATGTTAGGGTTAGATCTGACGAAATCAATCCAGAATATGTTATGTGGAAACGTACAGATAAGTTTTTAGTTAGTTGGCTACTAGCTTCTATATCAGAGAGTATGTTTGGTTATGTATCAAAATGTAGATACTCAGCTAAGATTTGGAGAGTTTAGAGAATGAATTTGTTAATGATTCCAAAGCTCATGCTCTACATCTTAAGAATTTGTTGCAAACAACACAAAAATGTAATCTAAGCATTAGAGATTACATTAAGAAAATGAAGGAGATAAGTGAGAGTCTGTCAACTAGTGGCTTAATCATCTCAGATGAGGCTTTACTACAATATGACCTTGATGGTTTAGGACTAAAATATGACCCTGTAGTAGTAACCCTTACTTCTAGACTGGAGTAAAAAATTGATTTAGTCACGCTTCAAGAAGCACAATTTCTGCTTCAGAAGTGTGAAATCCAATTGGAAAGTTCAACTTTATTGACCTATATAAGAACTCTGCTAATCTAGTTATCACAAATGCTGCTCATTTAGCTGTCACAAATGTGTCTGGAAGTGTAGGAAATAATTCAAACTCATCACAACACCAAACAATAGACAGGTCCCTAACCTCACCCTTGTTCAACAACAATGTTCCTTCTTTCAATTCCTTTGGTAATCCACACTATCATCAGACCTATCGACACCTATTTAGTTGGTTCACATAATCAAGTTTTTCAACAACCTGGTAATCAGATGTTTATTCCTAGACCTCCTGGTTATGTGTCATATGGAAGAGGCAGAGGTCATGGTTCTAACAAAAACAAACTTATCTGTCATGTGTGTAACAAGACAGGGCATTCAGCAGTGCAGTGTTATCATAGGTTTAATGCTACCTATAATAGAGCTTCGCAGTATGGTTCCTCACAATTTGTTGGTTTTCCTAGTTCACCTGGTTCACATTCTCAGCAGTTTCAAAACTTTAACACTCATTAGCTTGCTCATGTTCCTAATTCCAAGCAACCATCTTAGTTTGGCCCTTCCTTTGGAGTTGCTAGCTACAGAATGTTCCTCCAAGTTCAGGCAACATTCCTATCCCGTGGTTCTAACAATACTGCTGGTTCTCCTAATGTCTTTGGTTTGCCAAGCCAACAACCAACAAGTACTAATCAAGCATTTCTAGTAGCCTCAAATTATGCTCCTACCGCACACTATGGTCCAAACCTGCAAAGTTCTCAAATAGCCACTGCTACACGTTTCACACCTACTGACCCTATATGGTACATGGATTCTGGAGTTACTGATCATGTAGCTTTAAATTTGAGTCATCTACAAGTCAGCAAGGATTATTGGTTGAAATCAACTTCACGTGGGCAATGGTGAACACCTTGACATCTCCCATACTGATAACACTCTATTACCCAGCCATTTCCATTCTAAATGTTTACATCTCAAAAACATATTATGTGTTCCTAAAATTACCAAAAAATTACTTAGCATTTCAAAATTTACAAAAGACAATATTGTAATTGTTGAGCTTAATGTTGACTGTTGCATTGTTAAGGATCAAACAACCATGGAAATGTTGTTGCAAAGGGATCTTAAAGAAGGCTTATATAAGCTGAATATTCCCTACACCAAACCTGTTTGTTCTGCACAACCCTCACAGTCTCACAATCAAAACATTAGTCTAAATAATTGTGTTTCACATTGCAATAATGTAGTAAAAAATGACTTGTCTTCTCACTGTTCTAATAATACTTGTAATTAGCATGTCTATTCCTTTCACTCCAAAACTCACTCAAGAGCAATGTAAGTTTGACTCTGATGTTTTGTCTTTTATTTTGAACACTTGTAGTCTTGTAATATACAATGGTCTAATAAATAAAGAGAATGTTGTTGTGCCTACAAATGATGATTTTACTGATGATTATACTGCCTCTGTTGTGCCTAAAGCTTCTGATGTGCATTTTGAACATATCGATATGTGTACTGATGCTCATACTATCTCTACTATACCTACAACTTCTGATGTGCATTTATATAATATTGATGTGCTTGCTGATGCTTATACTGCCTCTGTTATGTCTACAATTTCTAATATGCATTCTGATACTACTGTGCATAATCTTCTTGATGTGCCTAAAAATGATAGTCTCCTTGATAATATTGATGTGCATACTGCCTTAGCTCTTCCTGGTACTAAAATTTTTTGTTTCATTATTAATAAAATTGCTCAGGATCATATGACCTAGCATAGAAGACTAGGGCACCCACATTCCACCATCTTACATAAAATCTTATCCAACTTAACTAACTCAAAACCTGTCACCCATACACAAACTTCCTTTTTATTCTGTGACGCATGTCAACTAGGCAAACTTCACAATGCAAACTTCCCTCCTTCCTCTTTAGGTATTACATATAGTTTCTTGATGACTACAACATATACACTTGGTTGTTTCCCCTTAGAACTAAAGCTGAAGTTAAGTCTCTTTTTATTAAATTTCATCATCTTGCAGAGAAGCAATTTGGTTACAAATTAAAATGTCTACAATCTGATCAAGGAGAGGAATTCATATCACTTCATACATATCTCACAAACTTAGTCATTCAGTTTAGACATTCATGCTCACATATCCATCAACAAAATGGTAGAAGCAAAAGAAAACATAGGCACATAGTTGAAACAGGACTAACCTTGCTTGCTCATGCTTCAATGCCTCTTCATTTTTGGTGGTTATCATTTGAAACTACTGTTTACTTAATTAACAGAATGCCTACCTCTATTTTAAACAATATCTCACCTTACCAAATGTTATTTAAAGTATCTCCTGTCTATACAGAGAAGCAATTTGGTTACAAATTAAAATGTCTACGATCTGATCAAGGAGGGGAATTCATAGCACTTCATACATATCTCACAAACTTAGTCATTTAGTTTAGACATTCATGCTCACATATCCATCAACAAAATGGTAGAAGCAAAAGAAAACATAGGCACATAGTTGAGACAGGACTAACCTTGCTTGCTCATGCTTCAATGCCTCTTCATTTTTGGTGGTTATCATTTGAAACTGCTGTTTATTTAATTAACAGAATGCCTACCTCTGTTTTAAACAATATCTTTCCTTACCAAATGTTATTTAAAGTATCTCCTGTCTATGAAAGCTTAAGGGTCTTTGGATGCTCTTGTTTCCCTTTCCTTAGAGTTTTTAATCGCCATAAATTCAGTTTTCATAGTACCAAATGTGTCTTTGTTGGGTGTAGCCTAGTTCATAAGAGCTACAAATGTCTACAACCCCATGGTAAACTAGTTATTTCACCTAGTGTTAAATTCAATGAACTACAGTTTTCTTTCTCTTTTAACACTTTTCACCCTCAATTTGTTCCTCAATCTAATGCTGAGTCTAGTTTTGAGTCCTCTCATCCTCAGCCTACAGCTAGTATATTTCTACTTTTTCCGATCACATTGTACCTTTTCCTAAGTCTCCACAAAGGCCTTTTAAAGATCCCTCTACTGTAACAAATTCCTCAAGTAATGCATTCTTTAACTGCAATAGGCCAAGTACTAATTGAACATCACATACTAACAAATCACACCTCATACTGTCAACACGTCAACAATAAGAACTGAAGCTCAACAACAACAACGTAACTCAATAACTAAGTAATCCTCTGTCATCAACAACTATCAATAACAACGAACAACAAATGTGTCAGAATAAATTCCTCAAGTAAGTCTGATTCTTTAATAGCAATAGCTGGTACTAATTCGACAAAATCACATACTACACATCACACTTCCTTACTTACCTTTAGTCCAACACAGTTCAAACCATTAGACACAGACTCACACCAACCTGCATACTCAAATACCTTAGTAAATTCTTTTCTTGTCATTTCACCAAACTAATCATTACCAGCCTGTAATATTGAAGTTAATCTCACATTACCTTATGATTCCACACCCTATAATTTCACATCTCAACCTGGACCTTTAACCAAGTCATCATCATCAAACACCTCCATACACTAGCCTACAAACTAAAACACCTCCACACAATTTACAAACTCAAACACCTCTACACACCAGCATTCAAATTAAAACAATTCAACCCCTCATCTACCTGTGCTCTCGAAATTTCCTGACTTACCTTCATGCTCACTTGAGGTTGATCTCACATTAATAAAGAATTCTACTAATTGTATGAGTCTCAAACCATCTACCTCAAATACACACCCTATGACTACAAGATCCAAAACAGCAACAGCTCCTTTCAACACACTGTATTCCACAGCTCTTAATTTAGAAATCACATCCGTTATTCTTGAACCTAACATTGTATTTGAAGCCCTCCATAGTCTTGCATGGAAAGGGGCAATGCAAAGTGAATTTGATGCATTAATGAAAAATGACACATGGACCCTTGTTCCTCCTCTTTCTGATAAAAATATTGTAGGCAACAAGTGAGTTTTTAGAACAAAATACAATGCTGATGGTTCCCTGCAAAAGGGCTTCCAACAAACTCTTGGCCTAGATTGCTTTGAAACTTTTAGTCCAGTTATCAAGCCATCTACCATCAGGATAATCCTCACCTTAGCTGTCACAAATGGGTGGGCCATTCAACAAGTGGATGTCAATAATGCCTTCTTGAATGGGACCTTAAATGAAGAAGTTTGCATGAGTCAACCTGTTGGTGTTGAGGACCCTACCAATCCTTCCTATGTTTGCAAGTTAAATAAGGCTTTGTATGGACTTAAACAAGCTCCAAGAGCTTGGTTTCATAAGCTGGAGCCTGCCTTATATCACAAAGGGTTCCAAAATTCAGTTTATGATTCTAGCTTGTTTGTGCTTTGTCACAACTCATTTTTCACCTATGTACTTGTTTATGTGGATGATATTCTTATTACTGGATCAGATAAGTGTTTTATCACTCAACTTATGAAAGACCTAAATGATGAGTTCTCTCTTAAGACTCTTGGCTCTTTACAATACTTTTTGGAGTTATAAGCAACTAGAACAGCAACTAGTATTCATTTGAAGTAGAGCAAATATGCTTAAGATCTACTGTCTAAAACCAAGATACTGGATTGTCATGCCTGCTCTACACCCATGGCTGTGGGCATAAAACTTTGCTGTATTGACAATGAACTCTTTGTTGACCCAAGCCTTCATCGCAGCACCATAGGAGCTCTTCAATACTTAACTCTTACAAGACCAGACATTAGTTTTCCTGTCAATAAACTGAGTCAGCTCTTGTAAGCACCTACAGAGCTCCAGTGGCATGCTTGCAAGAGGATATTAAGGTATATTAAAGGAACACAACAGTATGGGTTACATTTTAAACCAGCCAGCACTTTAAAAGTTGAGTGCTATGCTGATGCCGATTGGGGAAGCAATCTAGAGGATAGAAGATCGACAAGTGGCTATTGTGTATACATTGGGCCTAACTGGATCCAATAGAATTCTAGAAAACAAAATGTTGTAGGACTTTCTTCCACATAGGCTAAATATAGAGCTTTAGCTCATACAACCACAGAAATTGCATGGCTTCAAAGTTTGTTCACTGAGCTGGGTTTACAAGTTGATGTCACTATGTTATTTGGTGTGACAATGTGAGTGTTGGGGCCCTAGCAGTTAATCCGGTGTTTCATGCAAGAACCAAACACATTGAGATCGATGCTCACTATATTAGCGAGCAAGTTCTTGCCAAAAAACTGCTCATACAATATGTCCCTTCCAAGCTTTAAATAGTTGATCTCTTAACTAAAGCATTGTCAGTTGCTCAATTTGCAGAACTCAGGAAAAAGCTGATTGTTGTAAGTCAAGAAAGCATATAGCTGAAAGAAAAAAAAATCAGAATTTTAGTTGCAGATGCCCTTTTCTGCTTGATTGTTGTACTTTCCGATGTTTTTAGAATTATGAAGCTGTTAAGCTACAGTTTTCTTTTTTAGCTGAAAATGTAGTTTGCAAGTTTAAGTTGCAAATGCAGTATTTGTTGTTTGGTTGTTGTGTTTTCAGAATTGTGAAGTTGTTAAGCTGCAGACTTTTTTTTTTTTTAGTTGAAGAGTAGTTTTTGCAGATTTGAGTTGCAGTTTTAGTTTACTGATTTAAAGTTGCAGATTTGAGTTGCATATTTAGTTGACTGATTTAAAGTTGTAGATTCAGTCTTCAAAACTGTTAACTTGATTGAGCTGCAGAGTTTTGAGTTGGAAGTGCAGCTGTGCAGATTTGAGTTACAAATCTACAGATTTAGTTTGCTGATTTAAGTTGCAGATTCAATTTGGTTGCAGATTCAATCTGGTTGCAGATTTGAGTTGCAGATGCAGCAGGCATTTTTTTTTCTGGCAAACTAGAGTAGCACAATTTGTTGGTTTTGTTTTGAGTAGCAGAGCAGTTTGTAGATTTGAGTAGCAGAGGTGCAATTGAAAATGCAGAACTGAAAATGGGCTGAAAATGATTTTTTTTTTTTGGTCGTTGCCTAAAGTTGTTCTCTTGAATTGTTCTTGCATTGATTGAATAGCAGAGTGTGTTGGCTGAGTAGTAGAGTTGTGTTGAAATTTCAGTTTGCAAATTTGAGTGGCTAATGCTGAAGTTGAATTACTGTATGAGCAGATTTGTGTTGAAATTTCTGTTTGAAGCTACTACTACAGTTTGCAGATTTGTGTTGAAACTACTACTGCAGTTTGCAGATTTGTGTCGAAATTTCAGTTTGCAAGATTTGAATGGTGTTGAGTAGCAGAAAGTAGTAGAATTGTGTGGAAATTTCAGCTACTACAGTTTGATTTTAGTTTGCTGATTTGAGTTATTGAGTAGCAGAATTGTGTTGAGTAGTAGAGTTGTGTTGAAATTTCAGCAAATTTCAACTACTGCAGTTTGATTTCAGTTTGCAGATTTGAGTTGTTGAGTAGCAGAATTATGTTAAGTAGTAAAGTTGTGTTGAAATTTCAGCCACTGAAATTGTTGAAGCATTGCTTGTTTACAAAGTCTGTAGAATCCACAAAGAATTAGTCGCAGCAAAAGAAGCCCAGAATTACAGTCCAGTTTAAAGGGGAATGTCAATATACGGGCAAAACAAACTGGCAACATACTCAAGGCACGCTCAGTCTAGCTCAAGGGTGAATGTAAGAATAAAAGGACTAAACTTCCAACTGTCAAAAGATGTGGGTCTCCTTGTAATATTACTGAAACGATGTCGTTTCAGTAATACTCTGCAGTTAAGCTGATCGATCTACTCTCTTCAGCTAACTCTTTTCTTCATCAGTTCAATTCACTTTACTTTCCTCTCTTGAATGTTCACTGTATAAAAGAGGATTTAGGTTGTAAAACAATGTTTAATCAATGAAATACAGATTCAATATCTCATTTTCTTTCGACTTTTCTCTCTAAGTTTTACAAGCCTCACCCATGCGCCACTCTCAGGGTTTATGGCTATTTCTGATACTCAGGGTTTAAAAGAATGGGGCAAACCTCAGAGGGCTAAGAGTATTAAATTTAACCTTGAATAACACCCAGACCTGATATAAACATTTTAAGTTCAACTTATCATATATTGAAATGATAGTTAAGCAACTCAAAAACTTGACCTTAAAGATTAAATTATTACAATTATCCACTAAACCATGAGAGATTTATTATTAATTAGTATCTTGCAGCATAATATTTATAAATTATAAATGTAATTAAAAAAAGAAACAAATATTATGTTTAATGTATTTAACATTTCTGTACATGTATTTGATATTTGAAAAGATTAAATTTCATATGATTAAAGTTCCATAAATATATTAGATAAGCCAAAATATTAAATATAATATGTTAAAAATTTCTTAAATATATTTGGTAATTGATGATACTAACTTTAATATATTTAATGAAATATTTGTAATATTTAAATGTAATATTTATAATAATGAAAGTGTATAAATTTTAATATATTTATATTTAAAACATGAGATTGCATCGATAATCTAATCAAAAGATGGTAGCTACTGTCCCCAATTTTTCTTTTAAATTTTTTTTAATGTTTTTATTAAAAGTAATATTAAAATTTAAGTATCTTTTTACATAGTCCAATGATATTGTAAATAAAATATATTTTCTTAATTATGTATATGTTTTGTAACTGTAAAAATTAATATTTTTTACACAAACTCAAAATATTATTTATAAGAATTGTAAATACACTAAATTAAATAATTTCCTTATTTTAGTACTTTAATAGTTTGTAAAGGTTATGTTGCAATTAACTAACAAATGTCTTTAGCCTGATGGTCAAATACATTAGTTTAGATTATGAGTTCAAGTGTTTGAGTCATTTGAGTACCATTAAATTTTATAAGGATAAAATGGTTATGTTTTCAATAAATCTATGGGTAAATATGTAATCACGGTGCTTTATGCATCTTAACGTCAAAAACAAACAATATAGGGACTAAGTGAATAATTCTGAAGTTAATGGGGTTTTCTGATATTTTAGTATTGTCAATCAATCAGCAGGTACTGGACAAATCTGCAAGCATAATACACGTTGTACGTTAACTGTCCATGGACAAAAGTCAAAGCATAACAAACAGTAAAAAGGATAAATTACTATTATGAGGCATTTGGTTCAGGAATGTTAGATTGCTGGAAATGTTGGATTACTAGAAAGATAGATTACTTTGAAAGATTACGGGAATCTTTAGAAAAATATCTTTAGTTAGTTGGAATAAATTGGTAGGTATGTTTTATTAATATGTTTGGTTAGAAGGAATAAATTGGTGGTATGTTGTTTAAATTACTTAATTGTCTTTTAATTAAATATTATTATTATAATATTATTTAGATTATCTGCAACTCCCTAGATTTAAAAACTTAGCAAAAACAACGCCATAATAAAAGTTTGGAAAATGAACAATACACCCCCACCAACCCAGCCACTGTCGGCCACCAGCAACCACCGCCGGCCGCCAGAAGCCAGCAACGTAACGGCTCACGGACAGCCAGTTGCTGGCTTTTGGTGGGATTATGATGATTTAATGGTCCTGATGCTCCTGATTATTTGCTTTCTAATTTATACTCTGTTGTTTCTAAGGAACTCAAAAAGGTTGTTATGGAATGATAAGTTTGAATCCGCCGGGAATTCGTTGAGTTCAAGTGAGGCGTCATCTTTATTTGATGAATTAAATCAATTTCAGATTGATAAGGAGAACAATCATCCTGTGGGAAATGGTGTTATAAATGAGACTTCGAAACCAAAGAAGAAAAAGAATGCGAAAGGTGTGGCGAAGAAACGGGAGGAGAATCAAAAGAGGTGGAGGTGTGAATGGGATAGGGAAAGGCTAGAGCTTGATAGGAGGTTGAAGGAAAAACTAAACTGTGAAGTGTCTAACAGAGTCAACCATTCGGATGTCCTGAAGGCTCTTTCGTTTGCCTTAAAGAAGACGGAGCACTCGTATTTGGAGGTTGCAGATTTGATGGTGAGGGAGAATCCTGAATTGGCTTTGATTGGTTCTTGTGTTTTGGTGATGTTGATGAAGGGAGAGGATGTGTATTTGATGAATGTTAGGGATAGTCAGGCAGTTTTAGCGAAGAAACTTGAGTCGAATATCGGATTAGGGAGGGCGCGGAAGGACTTAGTAAGAATTCAAGAGGAAACTATGCATGACATTGAAGCATTTGATGATGGTGAAATCGACAGATTAAATAACTTGACATCCGTTCAGCTTACTGTTGATCACAACACTTATGTGGAGGAGGTAATTTTCTTTAACTCAGACTAATACTTTGTAATTGTTCTCTGTTTTTGATGATTCATTTATTTTGTCTTACATGAACTGAAATGGCGTTTTGATATTGCAGGAAGTCCTGAGAAATAAGAAAGAACACCCAGATGATCATTATACGTAACAGCCGGCAAGAACTGATTGTACTCCATAGTGGGGTGTATGAAAACCGTTTGCGGCTTTTCTTGCACTTCTCCAGTGAAATTTTTTACATTATTGCTTGTATGGTTATTATCTGCATGAGGTGAGACGACCTTAAGATTATTCATGTTATCTTCTTCTTGTTATTGCTGTTGTGCCTGTTGCTTTTGCTTTTGCTTTAGAAGTTGAGCCTTTCGCTTCTCTTGCTTTTGAGATGCTTTTTCTTTCCTCTTGAAATGGCTTCTCCGGTAGTTCTTTATCTCATTGTCTGTTCTCCCAGGCAAGTATCTTGCAATTGTTGACCACCTGTAACATTCATATATGCATTAATTAATTAATTAAATACATATATACTTTTATCTTTATGTGAGTGAGAGAAGAAGAGAAAGATGCATTACTTGTTACCCCATAAACCTTGCAGTTCAATAATAATCCACTCTTCCTGAGGTGTTAATTGCCCTCTCTTAAGTTCAGGTCTTAGATAATTCACCCATCTCAGCCTACAGTAACACTGTTCTACTGAGGCGCTGCAGTTTTTTTTTTTTAGCCAGCAACTGTAATTTTTTTTTAGCCAGCAACTGCTGTTTTTGTAGTGTTTATGGGCAGCAGCTATTTTGCTTATTGGTTTTTTTTGCCGCTCTTGTATAAGGGTTGGCTATCTTTTTTTTTGCAACAGCATGGGTGGTTTTTTTGCTATTCTTAAGGGTTGGCTATTTTGCTTATTGGTTTTTTTTTTTTTTTTTTTTTTTGCTGTTCTTGTATAAGTAATTAGTTTATCACTTGATTATCTGTTCCATTTCATTACCTCCATTACACTTTGTCATGCATTTATCTGAAGCAATGTAACAACAAATGAAAATATTTAGAACAAGATTGTAGCATCCACCACAACCAACATATCTAATACACCCAACCGAAAGCAACATAGAAGCAATAACCACTAAACATTAAACTTAGTACAGATTTTTACAAGAACAGAATGGAAAGTGAAGTGCTTGAAGTTTCGATTTCAGTTTAGCTAGAGCTCAACAGTGGCTGGATCAAACTGTGATCAATCATGCCTACTGTGATCAATCATGCCTTCATTCTTTCCTTTTGCCTACCAATAAAGATAATCCAATAAGAAGTTGCAACAACAAAAACCATGCCTTTAAGAATTACTCACCGTGACAAAAGATGTCTTCACACTTCGGCTGTCTTCAATAGACACTTCAAATGCTTTGGTTACTGACTTTGGACTTCTTCCCTTCGTGTTCAATTACAAAAGCCCTCCTTGATGTTGCTTTCCTATTACTGGTGGGTGATCGACAAAATATACATCTACTACCCATGTGGGAACCCAAACCCATCACCATTTCAGTAACAAGCACATAAAAAACATCTAAGGATTTATATGTCCTTAGACAAGACAGCATAGACTTAATTACAAGTCAAAAATATTTACAACCCTGTCAACTTGATTGTGTCAGGGGCTAAAAGATGGGCGGTAGACATTATTTTCGTTCAGTATGCGCAAGACATATGTGCTCTTAAGTGACTCCGACAACCCCATGAAAACATCTATCTTGTGCTAATCCTTGCACATTACCTCCAAAACATCTATCGTCTCTGTTGAGGTTAAAAGTCCCAATTCTTCAATTTCTACAAACAAATGCTGACTTTTATCCTCCGATTTGTCAAAAGCTACAGCAAACTTTTCCATCCCTCGGGAAGCAACCTCATACGTATCCCTCCACTTCTTCATTTGGTCCAACATTTCAGAGATGCCATTGTCATTTCGTTTTCTTTTGTTGCTACTAGATGTCCTACAAGTTCCACTAGCTCCAGAGCCAGCCACATCATCCTTGTCTGGAACGTTACTTCCTTTATTAGCATCAACATCAACATCCATTGATTCATTGTTGTCTTCGGGAATTTCTGAATTAAGATCTTCAACCGCATTAATTGGGGTCTCTACTCCAACTCCACTTGCCCGGTCCCTACCAAAAATAATGGCTAATGTGTCGTAGTGGGGGAAACGTTTGTTCCTTAATCCTTGTGCAGTTGGATGGCTCTGTCAAAGAAAAAATGATAGATGACATTTAGAATTAATATACTAATAAAATTTACTGATGCATTGAAGATAGTAAAAACCTTACCTTCACCCACTCCTCAAACACATCATTGCTTGCAGTTATGCATTTATCTTCATCATTCCACCCAAAGCCACTGCTGTGATTTAACATATCTGAAATGGCAGCATACTGCCTTTTCCATAGCTTGTATCGTGATTCAATATGTGGTGTTGCCTTCAACCCAGTAGATAGAATTATTTCTGCTATCATCTTTTCTAGTTGGACAAGAAACCCAGTTTTGAAAGTACCATTGTCAGCAGCCCAATGACGACATTCCTTCAAAGTAAGTAGACAATTAGCTAAAATGGCATCCTCATCTTTTGTCCATTTTCTTTTCCTTCCAGTTCCACCGGCTTTTTTCTTCCCTTTATAACTGATGCTTGGGTCATACATTGTCAAAAGCATATCCTGACTTCCACTAGCTGTTGCCAACTTATCCATTGTTGAATGAACTGTTAAGAAAAAGAAATGAAACATTTATTAGGCAAATAGTTAAATCTTGAATGATACTACCCCTTACTAAATAATAAAAGTTAGGAATATATTTATACAGAAGAAGATTCATAAACGAAAAATATATAATCGAAGACAAATAGATGTCAATAATACAGAGTCACAATTTGGTCCAAGTGGAAAAACTTTATTATGGAATTCCTCAATAACAAACATTGATTGGTTTCTCACTCTTCCTATATACTGCTGTTCCAACAAATAAATTTCATTAAAGAGGCATCATCCTATTTCCTAGGTTACAACGACATGCAGAAAACTTTAAATTTCATAAGGAAAGATTTAAAACAGGCAAAAACGCCAAGCTCCTTAGGACAAAGCTGTATGACTATTTGATAAACATGAGACCTTAACCACTAGTCTCCTAATTAACAGAGTTATTAAAGACTAATTTTAACCAAAAAAAAGCAAGTTCAA
This sequence comes from Pistacia integerrima, assembly GCA_026225825.1. Classification (NCBI taxonomy): domain Eukaryota; kingdom Viridiplantae; phylum Streptophyta; class Magnoliopsida; order Sapindales; family Anacardiaceae; genus Pistacia; species Pistacia integerrima. The sequence continues at coordinate 27,509,168 of CM047748.1, forward strand.
CCACTGCTATTCTGCCATAATTCTTTAATAATACAAGAAAAGCTATAGCATACAACTTATTTTTCCTATAGAACAATCAGGAGCATCACTGTTATCAATAGAATATAAAGTGACTTTTTTTTTGGGGGGGATTGTTCAAAACTCAATAGCATGATATACTTCACAAGCCTATGCAACGAAGCAGAACATTTCATATTCACAATTTTAAGAAAATTGATCAAGCATTTTGAAAAGGAGTAACAATGTAATCCCAAATCTGAAGCTCTATAAAAGATGAGATAAAACAAAGGGAAAAAAAACTTGAAGCAACTTGTATCTTCAATAAATTCACTCTTTCTTTGAGAAACATATTCGATGCAAAAAAATTCCACCAAAACTTTGCTACTAGTGAAAGCTACCTGATACTAATGAAAGCAACATTAACTAGCTTACGAGTCAGTGTCATAAACGAAAAAGAAAAAGAGAAACTTCAATCAAATTAGATAACAACCATAAAGCTTCCCAAGTCTAAAATAGTCTACCCCATGCAATTTTGAATATGAAGAAAAAATTATTATTCATCTGCAAATATCACTCACAACAGCAACTACCCAGAACCACTTCCACAACCACACACACAGAGTCAAACAGCACAAAACTCCAAAACACCCTAAATTAATCCAAGAACAAGCAAATACTGAATTATATCAACTCATATATAAATAGAACTACAATAGTACACCTAGTCAATTCCAGCAACAGCCATAGACCAACAAAAGAAGAAAATAACCAGAAAACAACAACTACAATAAGAAAAAAATAGCAAAAACTACTAGCCAATCCTCACTTTTCGGTGCCTGTAATGGGTTCAAATGAGTTGTCTGGATTCAGAAATTGTAAGGTACATCTCTTCCTATAGGCATTCCATCCCAAGTAAAATTTACAACAGTCATAAACATTACCAACCTCACAGTAGCTTATGATGATATGGAAGATTTTGGCCAACAGTACTTTCCTTTCTCTACCTTTATTTTCTTTCTTTGATCAGATAATTATCCATCAAAAACCATCACTTTTTCATGTAAAAAACTTGAAATATTAAATGATACAACCCCTCAATAAATAATAAAAGGCAAGATTATATTTATACAATAGGGTAGAAAGATTTCTCACTTAGAATCTTTCAACGGGCTTTCAAGATGCCGAAACATATTTCAATGCAATTTCTTGCTCGGGAGTGTTTCATGTTGAAAAATTCTTGAGGTGTCGTTGGTTGGTAACCATCTCTCCACTCATTCAAATGGTATCTTTGCCCTCTATACGATGCCAAAAACCCTTCCCCATTAGTGTAACCCGCATCACAATAAAAATGTCAATTACGAATACTCATCTAATCATTCATCGTTACTATAATGAACTTGGAAAATTGTATAGAAACTATACCTTGAGGGACCTTTAATCCATTTCTCCTACTAATTGCATCTCTAAGGACTCTACCATCAGCAGCTGAACCTTCCCACCCGAGGAGAATATAAATGAATTGCATTTTTGGTGTGCAAACATCAAGAACATTCGTCGCAATTTCATTTTTTCAAGTGCAATACCTAGGTTTATCATGTGCAAGAACTTGAACCCTAATATGTGTTCCATCTAATGCACCCAAACAATTCTACGAAAAGGATAACACAAATTTAATAAATGTAACGCCCCACATGAGGTACGTAGTTATTGTTTCCTCTTTTGCCCTTAATCGAGTTGGTTTTTGTTATTGTTCGATTTAGTGTTGTGTTGAATGTTTGCCCTGAAATTGGTTGAAAACAGAAGAGGTTCAGTCTGCCGTGCTTCGCCGGGGCGAAGAAGAAGCTTCGCCGTGGCGAAGATGTGTTGAAACCAAGGGAAACTCCCTGGACAGTTTCGCCGCGGCGACAGGCCGAATAAAATGTTGATGAAGTTTTAGATATTTTCTTCCCTAAGGGCAATTTGACCTTTCTACCCCTAATTAGCAGGAAAAGTGGGGAGTTAATTGTAAGGAATTTTCATGGAGAATATGTTGATATAGGGGTGAGTTTGTAAAGAATCAAAGGATATGGATGGAATTCCCAAAGAAGAGTAAGGGCAAAATGAGAATGCTTTGGGATATATTTCATTAAAAGGAATTAGAATCAAAGAAACCCCTCATTTTCTTCTTCTCAAACGTGACTCTTCATTCTTCTCCTCTCCACTTCTCTTTTCTTTTGATCAAGGAATTTCAAGGGGTTTTTGAAGTGATTTGGAGTTGAAAAGCAACCTAAGGCTTCCTAAGGTAAGGATTTCTTCTTAAGTTGTGTGATTTGGGAGTTTTAACCCATATTGAAGTTTGAGGGTTTTCCTTCTTTTGGTTAAGATTAGAGGAAAAGTCAAGCTAAACAAGTGAAAGGAAGAATTTGTGAAGTCTCTTCATAACAAGGTAAGTAAAACCCAACCCAAGTTGAGATTTATGAATTTTCTTGATTAGGGTTTTAATAGAAATGATGTATGTATGTGATGTGCATGTAATATAGCATGTATGAAGGATTAAATAGAGATTTCTATGCTTTGTGATTGTTTATACCTTGCAAATTTGAGAAATGGGTTGTTGGTTTGGCAAGGTAGTTGAGATGGAATTTAAGGGGTATTATGGATCCCCTTTTTGGAAGTGTTTTCTATGGCAGGTTTTGTGGCTTTGTGAAGGGGTTTTTCCCCATTTTGGATGGTTAAGAAAAGTTTTAGAATCATGGCTATGATAGAGTTTTATAGTGCACATGAGTTGTTTGATGAAATGCCTAATAGAGGTTTGAGTATGAGAAATGAACCTTAATTCTTGCAACATTGCATGTTGGCATCTCATAAGTGCATTGATGAAGGTGAACCATCCATAGGCACTAGTTGTACATGGAAAAGTGACCTAAGAAAGTGTAAGGAAATGGTTTATGCAATTACCCTATGAGTAGAGAGCTTAGTGGGTAAAATTACTCTAAGGGTAGAGAGCATTGAAAAAATGCTACAATAGAATGAATTAGAAGAGTAGTATAGTTGGGATGATGCTTTGTGATCATCACCCGACCGTTATGGGAATCGGATTGATGCTTTGTGATCATCATCCGAATGGCCCTTAGAGATGGGTTGATGCTTTGTGATCGTCACCCGATGAGTAGTAGCGATGGGTAAATGCTTTGTGACCACTACCCGGTTAGTTAAGAGATAGGTAAGTTGATACTTTGTGATCATCATCCAACGGCTAGTAGAAGCGGGTTGATGCTTTGTGACCATCACCCGATAGTGACTAGAGACGGGTAAATGCTTGGTGATCGTTACCCAAAATTCATGAGGAACGGGTAGGCGCTAGGTGATCTCCACCCGATAGTTAGAAAGAACCGAGTTGGTGCTTTGTGATCCTCACTCGGTAGTCACTAAGAACGGGTTGGTACTGTGTGAATTCCACCCGATAGCCATAGAGAGTGAGATGGTGTGTGAACGCCATCCAGCCTGCATCGGTAAGATGAGGCCATGATGTTATTAGAAACAAAAATAGAATCAGAATAGCAAAAAGGAAATAATTAAGAGTTATTCACACGGGGACAGGCAGAGAGAGAGTTTTACTTACTGAGCATTATTTTGTGCTCACCCTGTTATTTTTCCTTTGTGGATGCAGGTTCTAGGTGATGCAGTCGGAAGGGCGTCGGCAAGCGAAGAGAGATAGCTACACTGTTTCCCCTGTTTTGTCTTTTAAAATACATTTTTTGTAAACAATACTTTATGTATAAAAGACACATGAATTGTAATGAAAAGAAAACTTTGGGCCCAACTTTTCTATTGTTATTATGCATGTATTGTACAGTTTTCAGTAGATGTTACAATAAATTAGTGTTGTACTAAAAAGGAACCTATATAAAAACTACCATAATATATTGTTTAGGTTCTTCATTATGTACCTTGAACCATTTCCAGCATTCATCTGTTGAGTCCTCTGTGATAGGCTCAGGTTCTTTCAGTAAAATTGTATGCATTCTTAAAACAGCGTTCAACACTGCATGAAAATTTCTACTGACTGTCTCACTAGACCTAGCTATCTGGTGGCTAAAGACTCTGTTCTTGATATGGTGTGCACAAATCTGAGGAAAACTACACACCATTTCCTCTACAAATGTATTTCTACTTGATTTTAACCCCCCTTCATATTGAAGTAACACACATAATTTTTCAAAAGTTGTTATTTTCATTCTACAGTTCACTACTCATTGGTTATCATCTTGAAAAATCATTTTCCATAAATTGAGGGTCCTAATGGTATGGTTACTAAAAAAGTTACCCGCATATGATATGCCCCATCTATGTCAATTCCTATTTTTCAGCAGCAAGGCAATCGTCGTAAAACCTAGCATGGCATTTAGGGTGTCCATCAAATGAAAATACATCATCATAAGTGACACCAAAAGCTTCTGCCTTTTAGTTAAACAAGCCATTGCTTTCCACAGAGGAACATTGGATTACTGTCATATTTGAGGGAAGAGGACATAACATAATTTTTTAGGGAAGAGGACATAACATACAGAAATTTCAAACAACTCCAACATCCTGAAACTAGATTTCAATTCAACACCAAAACATCAGGCTTAAAACCGACAGAATACTATAACAACATATGATGTAACTATTACTTTTATCAAGCCAACTTTGTAAAATATAAGAGAAACAAATCTATGCTTTTACCATGTTCAAACTAGTACAGACATGCATTTAATTTGAGAATTAGCAATGGGTTCAAAAACAAAAATTATACCTATTCAAAATGATAGGCAAAAATCTAAATATTCAGAGCTGGAACAAATGAAAGCCTAATGTTCTTTTTCTTCAAACAAGAGTGTTGAAAAACAGCTGCAACAAACCAAAACCTTGTTAATTACAATGGGTTGGCACAAAGAAAGAGACAGGGAACTTAAATTTCTACTGGAAAATTTACCAAGTTCAAACAAAATGAAATAATTGTATGATTTATGGAGAGCTGTAACGCCCCACTTGAGGTACGTAGTTAAGATTTGATGAATGGTTTGAATGTTCATTGATTTATCCTCATTTGAGTCTGTATGTTGTTAATATTGTTTGGTTAACCTTGGATGAAAACGTGTCTTGGTTTGGTTGAGTGATTTCCTTAAAAATTTGTAAGACTTGGCGAAATTTTACGGTTATAGTCTTCGCCGGGGCGAAGAAGAATCTTCGCCACGGCGATGAGGAGGTGCTACAACCCGTATAAATTTTGTGAGCTTTCGCCGGGGCGAAAAAAATAGCTTTGCCACGACGAAGACTCGGCTGAATGTTTCCCTTGGGTTTTTGAGAATTCTTCCTTTTGAGACTCAATGACCATTCTACCCCTTTTTAGCAGAAAAAGTGGGGAGTGAAATGTAAGGAATTTGCATGGAGAATAGTTTGTTTGGGGTTATGTTTGCAAAGAATGAAAGGTCTTAAATGGAATTTCAAAGTAAGAGTAAGGGTATTTTGGGGAAAGAGGGGAGAAAGTATGTGATATTAAGGGTTAGCTTTAAAACCCTTTCAATTGCTTCTTCACCACCGCCTTTTTCATCCCTTATTCCTCTCAATTTTTCATTCAAGTTTCCAAGGATCTTTGAAGAGCTTTTGACTAGAAATTGTTACAAGTTGATCCTAAGCACTAAAAGGTGAGAATTCTTACTCTAGAAATAATTTTTATTTGTTGAAAGAGTAGGATCCTTATTAAGTTATGTGTTGAAGGTTAAGAGGAAGTGTCAAGCCATCAAGAGTAGAGAGTTTTAGTGGATTCTACTTGTGTCCAAGGTAAGTAAATGCACCTAAGTTGTGATTTACTTGATTGAATGGTGTGTAGAGATTTTTAGATGTATGCTTGATGCTTGAATTTCTATGTTTAAAATGAGTTGATGAACTTAAAGTTGTTATAAGAAAGAATTTCCACCATGAGAAGGGTGGATTGTGTTGTTAAAGTCGGGAAGAAGTGTGAATAGAATTAGAAGGATTTGAGAGGATCATTGAAGTGTGTTTTGCCTTGCAGGTTGTATGATGTTTTAAAGGAGTTGGAACTCCTATTTTAGATGATTAAGAAAGAAGTATAATTAAAGTTAGAATAGAGTTTATGTATGCACACATGTTGTTTGATGAAATGTCTAAAAGAAGCATGAGTAGAAAGAGAGAACCTTACTTTATGCAACATAGCATATTTGCATGTCATGAATGCATATAAGAAAGATTTTAGGCATGTGCCACCCACATGCATATGTTTAATTGAGTAATCACATGAGAAATATGTATGGGAAATGAGAAAGAAATACTCTATGAATAGAGATAAAGAAAAGAATCAATTCTCTTAGAGTAAAGAGAAAGAAAGAACTAGCACTAGAGGATAAAATGATTATTAAGTGCTATAGAAAAGAAAAGAAAATAGTTTGAGTGATGGGGAACTCGTGAGTGTAGAGTTACCCTTATGTGAACCGTTATGAGAAAGAACGGTATCCGCCATGAGAGAGCGGAATGCATGTAAACCGTTATGAGAAAGAACGGTCTCCGCCATAAGAGAGCGGAATGCATGTAAACCGCTATAAGAGAGAGCGGTCTCCGCTATGAGAAAGTGGAATGAGAATGAATAGAAAGAAAAGAAAAGAAAGAAAAATGAGAATCTGAACTAGAGAAATGATAAGAGTACGAAGAGAATTGATGAGTAATGCACGGGGATGATAGAGTAAGAGATTTTTACTTACTGGGCATCTTTATGCTCACTCTGTTGTTTTTCTTTGTTGTACAGGAAATAGGTGAGGACTTGGTCGGATGGTCGTCGTAAGCGGGGAGACTTGGCTGCTCTGTCCACTGTTTTTGTTTTTGAGAGTCTTTGTACACATGATGTTTTGTTTTGTAAAGAATGTAATTATTAAGTAAAGAAAATTTTTGGGCCCAACTGTTTTGATAAATATGCTGTTTTTTTTTTTTTATTAATCTATATTACGAATTTGGTAGAAAGGAAGTAGTTGTTACATTTTTGGTATCAGAGCAATGATTTTGGGATGGGACAGTGAGTCATTCTCGCCGCTACGACGTGTCTTATCCAACCACTGTAAGTTAAATTCTTTTCTTATTAATGGGTTGTTGAAGTTGATGTGAAAATGATTATTTTGTAGATGAGACGTAGTAATAGAAAGAAGGGTAAGGGTGTGATGAATGAGGGAGAACCCTCTAACCCGCCGGAACAAACTCCCCCTACTCTTGATGCGACAATGATTCGAACCATTGTACAACATGTGTTAGCAGAGAGTCAGGGGAGAGTTGTACCGGAGAGAAATGAGACCCCTAGTAGAGTACCGCCCGTAAGACAAGAGCAAGAAGGGCCGGTACCTCAGATAGTACAGAATCGAGTTGATCTGATTTAGGGGCTTGCAAGTCAGCATTGGCCACCAGAGTTTAGGGGTACTAGGGACCCGTTAGAAGCTGAAGAGTGTTTTAAGTCTGTTGAGCGAATAGTGGCCCTGTTTCCTATGAATGATAGAGAGAGGATCAGCTATGCTAGTTTCTTATTTCGGACTGATGCCCGAATTTGGTGGGAATTAATGGAAGAGACTCATGACACGGCAACCATGACTTGGGGAGATTTTAGAAGAGTGTTTGAGACCGAGTATCGAACGGTTGACCAGGTTCATGAGAAAATACAAGAGTTTATTAACCTGAAGCAAGGGATGAGTACAGTGAAAGAGTATTCGGTTCGATTCAACTCTCTTGCGAGGTTTGCACCAGGGATAGTGAGTACTCCCGAGTTGAGAAGGGAGAAATTTGTCCTCGGGTTGAGGTCAGAAATAGCCCGTGATGTTATGATAGGAGTAGAGCCCCCACATACCTATATGGAAGCATTAGATCGGGCTTTGAGAGCAGAAATTTATGTGGACAAGATGAGTTCAGAAGGGCTATCCATGATAGTACAGAATGAACCGCCCCCTGCTCCGCAGAAAGAAAGAGTTGAGATTGGAAGAGGTAGAGACATGAGGAACAAGAAGAGGTTCCAACCAAAGAAGAACAGGGGCGATTGGCAGAGTAAACGGCCTAGAATGGCTGGAGTCACTCCGTGCCCTAAGTGTGGGAAAAATCATTTGGGGGAGTGTCTAAAAGAGTTTAGTCCGAATATCTGCTATAGGTGTCGTCAGCTAGGGCACCTAATGAAAGATTGTAAAGCTCCTCCTCCACCAACAGCACAGGCCCCTAGAGGCACGAATGCCAGGGTGTTTACCGTGGCACAAGGTAAGGTAGAGGCCACCCATCACCATGAATCGGTCGCTTATTCTTTCATACAGTTCCTCTTTATGCTTTAATAGATTCTGGAGCCACGCATTCCTTTATGTCTCATGGGATGATAGAAAGATTAGGTCTGAAGTCTGTCGTGGTAGATCAACCCATTAGGATAGAGTTACCTGATGAGGTTAGTGTTCTGACCAGTGAGATGGTTCCAGGAGAGTCTGTAATGATTCATGGAAGAGCATTAGTTGATCTAATAGTGTTTGATATGCTGATTTCGCGTGATTTTGGGGGATGGATTTCCTAGGGAAGTATGGAGTAGAAATTGACTGTCGGAAGAAGAAAGCAAGGTTTAATCTTGATAGTGGAGATAAGTTTAGCTTCGGTGAGGGCCATCTATTAAGTATGTTTATCAGTAGCTTGAAAGCTAGAAAGATGCTGAGAAAGGGCTGTTCAGGATATATTGCACACGTAATGCAGAGTGGTGATGTTCCTCAGCCAGAAATTCAGAGGGTGCCTATAGTTCGAGAATTTCTGGATGTGTTTCCCGAAGAGTTACCGGGTTTACTTCCAGAGAGAGAGGTTGAGTTTAGTATTGAACTAGCACCCGGAGACAACACCAATATCGAGAGCCCCTTATCGAATGGCCCCAGCCGAGCTTCAGGAATTGAAGAAGCAACTCCAAGAGCTTTTAGATAAAGGTTTTATCCGACCAAGTCATTCCCCCTGAGGAGCTCCAATCCTTTTTGTGAAGAAGAAAGATGGATCGTTACGGATGTGTATAGACTACAGAGAGCTGAATAAGGTGACAGTGAAGAATAAGTACCCACTACCTCGGATAGATGATTTATTTGATCAATTAAAGGGAGCGGCAATGTTCTCAAAAATTGACTTGAGGTCAGGGTACCATCAAGTGAGAGTGGTTGAGCAAGATATAGCTAAGACTGCATTTCGTACAAGGTATGGGCATTATGAGTTTGTAGTGATGCCTTTTGGGTTGTGAATGCCCCATGCTGTTTTTATGGACTTGATGAACCGGGTCTTTCATGATTGCTTGGATCAATTCATTGTGGTTTTCATTGATGATATCCTGGTTTACTCTAAGTCGAGAGAAGAGCATGAGGAGCATTTAAGACTTGTACTACAACGATTGAGAGAAAAGAAGTTGTATGCTAAGTTTTCCAAGTGTGAATTCTGGTTGAATCAAGTATTGTTTCTAGGCCATACTGTTTCTAGTGAAGGGATTTCAGTGGACCCTAGTAAGGTAGAGGCAATCCTTGATTGGCAAAGGCCGAAATCGGTAAAAGAAGTGAGAAGTTTCTTAGGACTAGCAGGCTACTACCGACGATTTGTAGAAGGGTTTGCCCAGTTGGCTAAGCCATTGACAGCTCTTACCAAACAGAGAATTCCTTTTATATGGTCAACTGCTTGTGAAAGGAGTTTTCACGAGTTAAAGAAAAAGTTGACATCAGCTCCTATTTTAGTGTTGCCTCAAGAGGGGGTAGATTATGATATTTTTACAGATGCCTCACTACAAGGACGGGTGCTGTATTAATGCAGTTAGGTAAGGTGATAGCCTATGCTTCTCGTCAATTGAAAGAGTACGAGACAAGATACCCTACACATGATTTAGAGTTGGCAGCGGTAGCCTTTGCTTTGAAAATTTGGAGGCATTACTTTTATGGTGCAAAGAGTCATATCTACACCGATCATAAGAGCTTGAAATATTTCTTTACTCAGAAGGAGCTGAATATGAGGCAGAGAAGGTGGTTAGAGCTAGTTAAAGACTATGAATGTGAGATTAAGTATCAGCCGGGGAAAGCTAATGTCATAGCCGATGCGTTGAGTAGAAAAGCTCATTTATCCCGACTCACTAGTCAGAGAGAACTAATAGATGAGTTGTGTAAAGAACAGATTGAAGTGATTCAAGGAGGGATTGTCAAGTTAGAAATTCAGTCCACCTTACTGGATGAAATTAGAGAAAAGCAAGCGGTTGATAAGTGGTGTCAGGAGTTGTTGCAAAGAGTGCATAAGAATAAGAGACCAGAGCTCCATCTGGTAGAGGGTGTTCTCCGTTTCAGGAATCGGTTGTGTATCCCTCAGGATAAGGAGTTGAGAAAGAGAATTCTTATGGAGGCTCATGACACGCCCTACACTGCCCATCTAGGAGCAACCAAGATGTACCAAGATCTGAAGAAAGGCTATTGGTGGCCAGGTATGAAGAATGATATTGCGAAGTTTGTAGCTAAATGCCTGGTTTGTCAACAAGTGAAAGTCGAACACCAATGGCCATCAGGATTGCTTCAACCACTTAGTATTCCTGAGTGGAAATGGGAGAGTATCTCAATGGATTTTATTGTAGGTCTCCCTAGAGTTCAGAGAGGTTTTAATGCCATTTGGGTGATTGTGGATAGATTGACAAAATCAGCCCATTTCCTTCCGGTGAAAGAGAGCACTACTTCAGATCAGCTAGCCTAGATTTACATCAAAGAGATAGTGAAACTTCATGAGGTACCCAAGACGATAGTCTCAGACAGAGATTCTAGATTTGTCTCTGCTTTCTGGATGAGCTTACAGAGGAACTTGGGTACTAGATTGGCTTTTAACACAGCTTACCATCCTCAAACTGATGGACAAATAGAGAGAACAAATCAAGTGCTTGAGGATATGTTGCGAGTTTGCTGTATGGATTATAGAGTATCTTGGCATGAGATGCTGCCCTTAGTGGAGTTTGCTTACAAAAACAGCTATCAGTCAACAATTAAGATGGCACCGTATGAGGCCTTGTATGGTAGACAATGTAGGTCTCCACTGTATTGGGATGAGATAGGTGAGAAAGATGAGTTGAATGTAGTTATTAGGCCAGAGATGACTCAGAAACTGATTGAAGATGTGAAGCTGGTTAGAAGTAGAATGCAACAAGCCCAGGATAGACAGAAAAGTTATGCCGACTTGAAGAGAAAGGAAGTTGAATTCAAAGTGGGTGATAAAGTTTTCTTGAAAGTTTCCCCCTTTAAGCGGGTGATGCGGTTTGGAAATAAAGGAAAGCTAGCACCGAGATTTGTTGGTCCATTTGAGGTGTTGCAACGAGTGGGGAAAGTAACCTACAGATTGGCACTACCACCTGGCATGGACAAGGTGCACGATGTTTTCCATATCTCGATGTTACGGAATTATGTAAGTGATCCCTCCCATGTATTGAATACAGAGGATGTAACTGTGGAAGAGAATCTCGTGTACGAGAAGCGTCCAGTTTAGATTTTGGACCGGAAGATTAAAGAGCTCCTGAATAAGAGTATTCCTTTAGTGAAAGTCCTTTAGAGAAACCATAAGGTTGAAGAAGCTACTTGGGAGACAGAGCAAGACATGCAAAGTCGTTACCCGGAGTTGTTTGTCTGAATTTCGGGGACGAAATTCTTTTAAGGAGGGGAGAATTGTAACGCCTCACTTGAGGTACGTAGTTAAGATTTGATGAATGGTTTGAATGTTCATCGATTTATCCTTATTTGAGTCTGTATGTTGTTAATATTGTTTGGTTAACCTTGGATGAAAACGTGTCTTGGTTTGGTTGAGTGATGTCCCTGAAAATTTGTAAGACTTGGCGAAATTTTAGGATTATAGTCTTCGCCGGGGCGAAGAAGAATCTTCGCCGCGGCGATGAGGAGGTGCTACAACTAGTATAACTTCTGTGAGCTTTCGCCGGGGCGAAGAAAATAGATTCGCCGCGGCGAAGACTCAGCTGAATGTTTCCCTTGGGTTTTTGACAATTCTTCCTTTTGAGACTCAATGACCATTCTACCCCTTTTTAGCAGGAAAAGTGGGGAGTGAAATGTAAGGAATTTGCATGGAGAATAGTTTGTTTGGGGTTGTGTTTGCAAAGAATGAAAGGTCTTAAATGGAATTTCAAAGTAAGAGTAAGGGTATTTTGGGGAAAGAGGGGAGAAAGTATGTGATATTAAGGGTTAGCTTTAAAACCCTTTCAATTGCTTCTTCACCACCGCCTCTTTCATCCCTTATTCCTCTCAATTTTTCATTCAAGTTTCCAAGGATCTTTGAAGAGCTTTTGACTAGAAATTGTTACAAGTTGATCCTAAGCACTAAAAGGTGAGAATCCTTACTCTAGAAATAATTTTTATTTGTTGAAAGAGTAGGATCCTTATTAAGTTATGTGTTGAAGGTTAAGAGGAAGTGTCAAGCCATCAAGAGTAGAGAGGTTTAGTGGATTCTACTTGTGTCCAAGGTAAGTAAATGCACCTA